>LPNX010256801.1:6261-54308 GCA_001517045.1 Pseudotsuga menziesii | reverse complement strand
CCATCTTGAACCTAGATATACCAAGCACCGAGACAGATCCAATTTCTTGAGTTGTAAATTTTTTACATGTTTAAAAAAATTTACACCTCAAGAATTTTGATCCTTTGTTTGCAGCAGATAATTGCGCAAAGATTCTTCACGGATTGAAATTATTTTGTTGATTGAATATATTTATTGATTGTGCGGAGATTATAGGTAAACTCACATTTTGATTTTTATGACCCATTTTTCAGGTTTACACTTTTATTAAACTCATTTTGTAGAATTTATATGTAAGAGCATCATATTGTTCTTCCGATTCAAGAGTATGGTTGACCCAATTTTTTGTCATATATGGACATTAAAATAGTTTATTTATTTAAATTATATTAGAACAACTATAATACAAAATCAAGGATATTTATTTATTTATACTATTTCTTTTTGCAAAATGGTAAAAATATTTCATTAACCTTATGATAACAACTTCAATATTATTGCTTCAAGATTATTGGTTACCTTGTAGCCTATCCACATGCAAAAGAGGAAGACAGACGATGTTGGTGGTCATGATTATGAAAAATAAAAGCACCCCTAAAAACAAAAACCTTCTTGTGGCTTGTCCTACCAAAAAAAACACCGACATGGAGTGCAAAGGCAACTCCTAGAAAGCGCTGAAACTAAGATAAAATAAAATAAAAAAAAGAAAGATACAAGAAGTAGTACAACCTCATAAACCTGTATAAAACCATATCAAAGGTACAGGATGCAAGACACAAAGTGAGTTTGTCCAAGACTGGACAACTCAAACAACTCAAAATCCTGTCACAAACCCGAGGGAGAGATGAAGATGGATCTAATGATGTCAAGATCTCCTAAGCCCAATGTTCGAGGGCGAGAGAAGATCATGGTGTGGCCCTCGTATATGTCTTTTGTGAAAGAGAAGGGAGAAAATCATTAATAACTAGTTCATTGAATGTCATTTCTCAAACCAGTATCAGGCATTGTGAAGATTTTAACAGGAGGTAAGTGTTTTAAACTAGGAGAATGTTGAGGAAGCTTTGGAAAAGTGGGCAGATGATAAAGAGTTAAATGAACACCCAGCATTTCCAGCGGTGGTACTTTGGTCAATTTGGATCACTAGGAACAAAGCTATATTACAAGATATTGTACTCTCCCCCAAGTATTCCATATGATCAAATACATTTAAGATGATTTGCCAAGGGAAAAAATTAAGAAGCATCAGAAGCAGAATTCAAAGGTTTCGATAGACAACACCCACACTTGAGGGTTTTCTGATGGAGCATACAAAGGATAATCCAGGTTCATGTGGTGCTGGGGGCTGCTTATATCTCTCTGAGACACACTGGATCTCTTTTCTGTGTGGTTTGAGAAGTAGTACTAACCACTGGGCAGAACTCAGCGCTGCCTTCTCATTACTGGAACTAGCAAAGGGAAGGAATGTGGAAGAAATCCAGGCCTTTGTCTGTGGGAATTTTAATTAGTGGCGAAGTGGATAAATGGTGGCTTCAGAAATCAAAACATAAGACATAATGATGCAATCCACAGAATTCATGAGCTCAAGGATACCTTCTCTTAATCCTCCTTCACTAGTGTCTTCATAGAGAATAACTAAATGGCTGATGAACTTCCAAAAAGCACTGCAGAATCACAGGAAGGCCTGCTGGTTTTGACAAAGCATCAATTATGTGAGGTCATTCCTCTCCCACGCAGGAACATTCACATATAATAATATGATCTGCTTTAAAACTCAGGTTGAAATATTTTATTGGAAATCTTTCTCAGTTTCTAAATGACGTTTTTATGGTGGGATGCTAAGATGCTGATGGGTAAATGGCCAGGACATCATGAGACTCCTTTTAGTCCTTAGGACAGATCCTTCTTGTTACATCAGTCATAGTCATCTACGACTATAACAAAAAGTACCATTACCTATTTTTACTTGAAATTAAAAAAAAAAGTTCAGTTTTTTTTCCAGAAAAAGAAACGACTTCAATATGATCAAATTTTATATTTTATGTAAATTAATCAAAAGAGTTAGAAGGATAAAGAACCATTGTCTCGCGTCTCAACCTATTCATAATAAGGCTAAAGATATCCAATGCTTCAATAATTCTATTCATAAATAGTTTTCCCTGCTAAAACATTAATCCTCTTGGTGATAAAGTAAAATACTATGTTTGCAACTGTAATAAATCTTATAACATTTTGAATGACAAGCGTATCTATCACTACAGCATAACATGGAAGAAAAGAAGGATTTTTGGCATTGATAAAGCTTACCGTCGAGGAAAAGTGTTCTAGTATCCGGGTGTGATGCTACGCACTATCCATGACAAATAGAGAAAAGTAAAACAGACAATCAATAGAATGTATTAGAAAATTGTTAATAATTTAAAGAATCAACTCACATAACATTACTGAATTTAAGCAAAAGTGATCTCTGATGAACCTTTCCATCCATGTGAAAACAATCTAAGCTATAAGAAAAGAAAGCAGTTCAAAACATGTCAAGCTAGACGACAACGAAAACACCATAAATATTCTATTTAGAGTAATTTAAACACTACTGTTAGTATTTTCAACTAACTTAGAAATCTCAAAACTGAGGTACGTGAAACTATCCAAACAAGCAGTGTACATAAAGATGTTGGGCTTATTTGTCCCAATCCTACAGACCAAACACAGGCATTCTTGACTAAGAAATAATGTGACATCCACAAATGATCAAAGTACATGACAATGTAAAAAGCAATAATGGTGCAGAGGATTTCAATACCTAGGTGACACAATGCAGCAGAATAGACTAGGTGACACAAGTAAATCAGATTTGTACCTGCTGGTATCAAGCATTCAATAGCAGAAGTCTAAACTGTTGGATATTGAAGCAAGTATACCTTGTATATTTGAAGTATTTTGCAGAATACAATTGATTAATTTTTACTTGGGATCAATGGGGATCCCCCCTTCCATGATCCCCCTTGAAGCTAGCAAGCACTAGCTCATAGAGAGGAATCGTGTGAAGAGACATTGGCACCTTCCCTATATGTGCATTCTAACCCTTCCAGTTCGTAATAGGACCTCATCTAAGAAATCTGAGTGTCAAAGAAAAAAAAAGGGCTGCTTGTTGATGGAGTTATGGTTCAACGGTGAAGACAATGGCATGTCATGGCATCCAAAGAGGTTCTATAACCTCAAAGCATGAAAAAGGTGACTGGGGCCAGGTACAATTCCCCGGTGATTTTGACAGAAGAGTGCTCCATGTCATGGCACCTTAGCCAAACAAAAGAGTGTATGTTGAGAAGTTCACCCCTTGAGAGCCATTTCACCACTGCAAATAGGTCTCTTCTAGTGCCCAAGCTCTGTGGGCCACAATTGTAATGCTTCTTTTGGAGATTAAAGGAAGCATTTTCAAAAAGTAAAATAAGGCTTCCCATAAGCCCCTATTCATTATACTATTGCTGTTATAAAGCTAACTTCAACTTTGATCAAAGCATTTGTCTCAACAACTCCCTCAGAAAGTCTACAAAGGATCAATTATTGAAAAACTTAAACGCTCTTGTTGGCATACAGGAGAAAAGTTAAATGAAAAAAGCCTAAAGATATGCCCTGACTAGGATTGAGATAAAGGACTGGATAGTTGGAGTTAGATGCAACCGGCATTAATGGCATCTTTATTAGCAAGCCATTATATATTTGGGATGCAGCCCACCAAAAAAGGACAACAAATGGATGAAAACAAGAATGCAACCTTCAAATTTGACTACAAGCTACATAATTGATATGAAAAAGAAGGCTGCAACCTACATGTCTGCAAAAGATTTGGCCAACAACCAGCACAAGTGGAGCACTATTTTGTACTATAAAAGGTGTTAATGAATTCTGACTGCATTTTAGCATTTTTCTTTCACAATTTCAAGATCAGTTCATTTTCCTAAAGACTTAAAATGCATAACTAACATGGTATATTGACGGTGCATTTTGATATTTATCTGATCCATGACTGTATTTGTTTTTTGATGCACACACACACAGAGATCATATTTTTACTAGAATATTTGCATAATTTAAAAGTACATGCATCTTCCCATGTTAGTTTCTTGGAAGAGGCATTATACAAGCATGTAGTATATTGAATGGAAGAAGCACATCATGCAATGAACGTGTATGAAAAATTTAGGAGATTGGAAAAATTAGAAGTTAACGAGTATTTATTGGGATGGTTCAATATGCCCATTGATAGTAATGGGTAAGTTGCTAAATTTGTTAAAGAAATTGGCTTATACGGATCAGAGGAAGATGCTAGGGTAAAAAACGTGTTCTAGAGAGAATTTTATTACAAATTTGTAAAAAATAACTATATAGTTGTGCATACCTTATAGATAGGTATAGTCACTTCTGTACTTAATAGTTCAGGCTAATGAAAAAGGAAAATCTCATTTGCAAAATGCATAAATAGCAACATCATCAATGAATCAACTTAAAAAACAAATACAGTTTTAAAACATGTGCATAGAAAATCTAGAGAACAGAAGAAAACCTGAAGAAGAGCCAATGCATTGCAAACACGATTTGAAGCACCTGTTGTTAGAGTTGGTGGTGATAGCATGGGGTAGATGGATACAATTTCCTGCAACAATATTTTGAATAGTCAATTTCCAGAATGGTAAACAAAATAATAAAAAGTATACATTAGATTGCTGCAACTGGTGTTGAAGTATCCCAGTAGAACCCTGACAAGTACAAGCTAGAGCTAAATTTGTATCCCTCAAAACAAAAAATGCTTCTTCAGTTCATCAGCTTAGGTTCCTTGATTAAATCAGTGCTTTGTCGAGCTAAATTTGTATCCCTCAAAACAAAAAATGCTTCTTCAGTTCATCAGCTTAGGTTCCTTGATTAAATCAGTGCTTCACATAACTCCCCCAGATCATCGATCCCACTGATATCCTCATTTTACTCCTCGTAAAGCCACCTCTAAGTTAGGTTCATCAGCTTAGGTTCCTTGATTAAATCAGTGCTTTGTCTTGTAGACAAAGCACTGATTTAATCAAGGAACCTAAGCTGATGAACCTAAGTTAGAGGTGGCTTTACGAGGAGTAAAATGAGGATATCAGTGGGATCGGTGATCTGGGGGAGTTATGTGATGCTTTCAGAGGTCTGATTGCCATTATTCATCACTGGGATCATTTCCACACAGTTCGTTCAGGTTCTGATGCATTCCAGTAATTTCTGTAAATTGGGAGAATTATTAGGCATAGTTTAATTAAATTCACTAAAGGTGCCATCTCGGTCATATTTATTGAGGGAACACCAAGGTGTAATAGCTTGTTGGAACCATGAAGAAGAATTTTAAATATTGAGAAGATGAAAAGTGACTTCTAATAAGTAATAAGTCACCTGAGATCCAGAAATGATAAACAACAACCATCCATCAACAATAAATTTTTCAAACAATGATAACATATGAGCTTTGAATGACTATGAAAAGACGATGTATGTCATTCTTATGGCTATCTTGAATCAAACTAACCATCTCTAATTCTCATGCATCAACACCAATGGTAACAACTTGAGCACTTTGTATTTTCAATTTTTGAGTATCTGATATTCAATGCCAACAGTTTCTTTACATTGTAGATGTGATTGGCATTACTACAAAGTCCTACCTCTTTAATCAAATTTCATCCACAAAATAACATATCAAAAACAAAAATGAATGAACTGGTAATAACAATAAGAACTTAGTGCAGGAACTGCTAACCATAAGGACATAATGCAAGATCTAGTCTTTCGAAGATAGAGTGATAATTTATCTTTTGTAAGTATTTTGAGTCTTGACCGAGTTGGGGAGGCTGTGGCACTTCTTTTGTTTATTTCTATATCATTGCATCTGGTGTCCATCTTAATAGACTATTGTTGTTATGGCCTTTTGGTTTTGGTTACGCATTAACTATAGTTGCATAGACTTGGCTAGTCCTCAAATAATAATTATTTTTTACAACATAAAGCTGATCAGTATTAGAATAATGATTCAGCTGATTTGTGTACTAACAGGTCATGACAATGAGCCAACATCCAGTAACGTTTTGTCTTAATTGTATTTGATGCTCACTACTTGTTTAGACCATAAAGGATTTAAAAAGAAACCAAAATGTACACGAACTTATAGAGAATACACTTTTCGCAATAATGGAAATCTAAAACTGTCTCACAATAAATGCATTTAACTCTTACAACCTCATACTAGTTAAATAGTAGCAAATTTACACATTCTTGTCAATTAATAAGATTTCATTGATTTTAGAAATAAGAAATTTGACCTTGTGCAAGGCACTGCAGTAGAGATACAGAAATCACACCTTTCTCTTTCACTTGCAAGTTAGAAGCACCCAAAATTATTCATAATGCAAAAGCTATGAAGTAGACTGTCATATAAGATACTACTTTTGAAAAGAAAATATTAAAAGACTCACCTGCAATAATGCTGTAATGGTACCAAAAGAGTGCCAAAGCATTGGAGCAAGCTCTTGAAAGGACTTCCATTTCTAACAAAAATGCAAACCATGTTAGATTGAAATTTGAAAAACATTATGAAAAAAAAATACAACTGATCATTGGTATCAATTTTTTGAAATGTCTTGATAAAATATGTAATTGTTATGTGTCCACCCGATTATGCTATCAATAACCAGCACACTTCGGCTTACAATAAAATATCAAAAAGTCAAACTATCCACTCCACTGGATTCTAGATAAGATGATTTTATTATTGTCAACAAAAAAAAAGCCTATGGCCATGGAAATCAATACTACAATGAAACTAACAAATTGTGGACATACCAAAGCAACTCCTAGAAGCTAAAAGATATTATGACTAAACAATTGAATAAGTGAAATAGTCAAAAGCATAGGCCTAGATACAACATAATAAAGGGTTAATCTTCATCAAAAACTTTTTAAAAGGAAGCTAGAGAATTTCAAACAAGTATATCATACTTCTAGAATATAAAGTTATAAACATCATACATATCATGTTAAGATTCACATACAAATTATTATCCTCCTCGAACAATATACGACTGCATAACTCAGACTCGCACAAAATTAAAATTCATATAAAATTCTAGTTCATCCGTCAAGAGATTGTAATTTATAAAGTTATAAACATCATACATATCATGTTAAGATTCACATACAAATTATTATCCTCCTCGAACAATACATGATTGCATAACTTAGACTTGTACAAAATTAAAATTCATATAAAATTCTAGTTCATCTATCAAGGGATTTTAATTACAACTGTAATATAAGGAATAAGTCATTTGAGTTGTGTTATTGTTTTTTTTCTCATTTTTTCAATTATTTATTTTTATATATTTTTAATATATATTATTACATTGTCACGTTGGAGAAACTTTTAAAACAATTTTAGATATCTAATACTTGTTCTCACATTCCTAATGTTCCAGGTATAGATATTTTTTTTATACACACTTTTTTTGAACCTCTCAGCCTACACAATGTATGTTACAATTTAGATATTGAATATAAAGTTAAAAAAATGAACTCTATCAAGAGGTAAGTAATACACCAGCAAACAAAATGCTGAGGTGAACATAGGAAAGGTATGGCACATTGCAATGGAACACCATCATCCCAACCGCTGCACCTACTGTGAAGTCCCAGAACTAAGATGATGAGTCAGGAGGTGTGACCGACGCTTCAAAGAGCTCCAGGAGTGTCATAGCTTATTAGTGCATATGCTGAATTTGATGCTAATGGCAATTGAAAAAAAATGGGAACTACTAGAAAGTGACCCTAACAGCCCCTCATTCCATAGAAGAAAGAGCTCTAATTTGACACGAATACCAATTGAAAAAAAGGGAACTACTAAGTGACCCTAACAACACCTAATTCCATATGAAAAAAAGGTTCCTATCCCTCATTCCTCACACATCTTTCATGAGCATTTGAGTAAGGATTTCCTAAATTACAATAAGCATTTTTATTGTGTTTTGGAGCAATGGGAACAAGTTTTCGGATCAATTCCAACAATCTACAAAGTACGACCAAGATGTAAGAATATGCAAATTCTTTGATTGAGAATGTATAACTACAATTTGTAATAATTCCTAAGCTTAAATAGAATGCATTATTAATTTATTTGTCAATTTTCCAATTTGGGTTTCCACGGTAACATCTAATGTACATGGTGTGTAATTTGTTGTTTGATGCTCTGTATGCTTGTTTTGTTTCTGGTTTTAATTATTTCCAGTACCCCAAATTTAATACCCAATCAACCACCTCTTCATTAATATTGATTTGAGTGTTAGTTGGGCTTAATTTCTGCTAGCACTCTCTATTATCTCCCTACATCAATGCATAAGTTACACGTAACAAATAATTCTCATGTTGTTAATTTGTTGGCATAATGATTGAATGCAATTACGAGTTTGTTTGAGTATGGGAATTGTTTTGTATGTCTCCCTCACTTGCAGTTCACTTGAATTTCAATTCGTTGTAATTTCCATTTTAGTTATTCAATCAATCAACCACGGCATTAATTTCTAATTGCTAGAACCGAAGGGTGATATCCACAAGCCCATTGCCTAATCGCTTAATCATTGGATTGAAAGAGATGCTTGAACTTTGCGTAAATCACAACTAATAACATGGAATTTGCATCATTTAGAGTTATTTGCTTGTGTGTTGGATCACCACATGCTTTAGTAGAAATTGCCTCACAATTTTTCCACAAATCAAAGGGAGTTACCTACAACCACCACTAGGCTCTGTTCCAACATCAAATAACTAAAACGCAACCAAGAAATTCACCCTAAAGACAATGCATTGATCATCTACATATAGCCAACATTGTTTGGGCAATTAGTACTGACAAGAATGAAATATTTTGCAGCATCTTGTTATTATTGCTTGCTTTATGTATTGATCAAATATATGGCTATTTGAGTATTGGGCTTGAATATTGTTATAAACAAAATTTCTTTTATGACTGGAACCACATGCATGAACACTTTGCTTAACTATGAACTACAATATATAGAAGACATCTAAATTGAAATTAAACCGATGGCCCAGGCCCCATCCATGCTTCTCTCTCCCCACCATAAATGCTCCTATACCCTCTCTCCCCACCATAAATGCTCCTGCACCCTCATTTTTGTGTTGTACAGAATTGTTGAAGAAAAGTCATATAGAACTCTTGTATCTTTGTACAAAACTCTACTGGAGCAGGATCGACTTGTTACTATCTAGAACTCTGTTGGAGGAGGATCAACTTGCTACTATCTGGAACTTTGTTGGGTAAGGTTGTCTTACTACTGTGTGGACCTACTCACATGTCACACATGCCTTCTCTATAGGTACCCAAATATTCTCTAGTGTACACTTTCTAAGGTACTAAAAATCAAACAAGTTTGTCAAGTAGAAAACAATGTATATTTGCTAACTTGTATTCTTTCACAAGTGGGAATCTCTTTATAGGAAAATGCCAAAAAGTAATTAGAGCACCTACAATTTGAGTCATTCTGTGAACTGCAACAAGCTTGGATTTCAAAAGGCCATGTATCTTGTTAAAGTGATTTCAAACCTTGGCCTTGTGCCTCATAGGATGACGAATGTACCAATGGGCCTCATAAGGAGTGACATGTGGATCATGAATCCTCTATCTTGGAACTCTCTTCCACATTAAACAATGATGAAGCTAGAAACAAATTTTCCAATCCCAAATCATTATTGAACCTACATCTTGTTCTATTTTCTTGGTGAAGATGAAAATGAGACGGATAATTAGCCTCATAAATAAAGGTTGTTTTTGCATTTTGCATAGCCAATTTTGGATATAAAGCCTTGTTTATTTTTTTTGATAATGCAATCATCTATTTTAGTTTAAAATTAATATAGTTATGGGTTTCTATTAAATTGTCATTTACATCTATCATTTCAATTATCTTGATCATTTGTGTTACCAAAATAAAAACTATTTAAATATTATATAGTGACCATATCTATTTTGTATTGTTGTGCTTAATTCCCTTAAACCGATTTTATATAAGAATTTTGTGAATGAAATGGTATGAGGTGTCATGAACATGTATGATATGATGTCCATGATTAAAATTTCATATACAATTATTGTAGTATTTGTTTGTTGTTTTCTGTTGTGCAAACCACTACTAGTGTAACCTTGCAAATGGGTAGTAAAAGGGAAGTTTGAGTTCAAAGCTGCACTTGCAAAGTAAAGGCAGATGGGTTCATGAAAGACATTATAAGCTACTTTGTATGTATGCTCATGATTTCTAATAATGTTCTTGCCTTGATCCTTTACAGTATGAGATTTAAATATTTATAAAATGTTACATTTATGTAATGAGGGCCTTACTGCACTTTTTGTAATGACCGTGATAAATGTATATGGGAGTCAAATGTATATGTAAATATTAGGTTAGCTTAGTAGTGGGCTTGACGGGCACTATGTTGGCCCAGCACTGAGCTTGACCACAATGAGTGAAAACTAGTATTTATAAAAAGTCAATGGAGTCAAGGTTACACCTTGATGGAGTCAAGGTTACATACCTTGATTTATAATTATCGTACTTCCGGCTTCAATTTGGAGTTCTCCTCAAGTTCAAGTTTTTCTTTAATTCAACAGAATAATACTTTCAAGAGTTGTACGATTTATTTGGTGTATATTGTATGTATGCAGATGTTTATTGAGTAACATGTTCACTAGCAGCAATATATTCAACGATATTCCCCTATGCAAAAAAGTGAAGTTTCGAAATCTTTAAGGCTCTTGGGCTTAGAATTATCGCAGTAGGCAAACTTGTCTTGCAGATGAAGCAACTCTACGAAGACATCATTATTCAAGCAATATCATAGCCAAGTTTTCAACGATATAGCCACGTTTTCAACGATATTCTTATGTGCACAAATGTCAAGTTATGAAATTTTGAAGGCTCTTGGGCTTAGAATTATCTATTGCAGGAGGCAAACTTGTCTTGCAGATGGAGCAACTCTCTCAAGACATCGTTATTCAGCAGCCAGCCAGAATTTTGTGTTGTTACTAGGTTTTTGAAACCTGCAATTTTGTGTTGTTTCTAAGTTTTTGAAACCTGCACTGTTTCAAGTCTTTGTCCAACATTTGGACTGTCAACCCCGTATCATAGCACCTCAAAATCCCACATCCTCTGTTCAGAACTTTGGACATCAACATGTCATGTGCTCCACAAACTCACCTTCTTCCAGCGATCCACTTTCTGAAGCTGAAAGGACATTAAATATATTATTACATCGTCTCCGTCTCCATTCTAGAATAGACATTTTTTTCATAGCAGTTTAAATTACTGAGATATTGAGAGAAATTTGTAGCAAAATATAGGTTTCTAGTTCATGTCTCTTTTTGCATATGCTGATATCGTACGCACAAAAATAACTTTACAGAGAAGAGCAGCTCCTCATCTGTTATCAATCAGCTGGGATAAATCAATTGGGATAAAGTTGTTTAATCAAACAAGCTTGCATTTCCTGTATGAGAAATTTTCTGGTACATGGGTTTTTTTGTATCAGCTGAAATTGAATTCCTACATGCAAGAATAATAACTTTACAAAGAAGAGCAACTTCCCATATCTTATCAAACTGCTGGGATGATGTTGTCTAATCAAACATCAGGATCAGAGATATCAAAATCAAAATATTATATGAAATTTGCTTCACAGAAGACACAATAAATTGTGAAAACATTAGTGAAGCCAGAAAAATGAAAACTGAAATCCTAGACTTAAGAGGTTCTGCAAATATCACCAATTGAGATTGCATTCCTAACCACCAACCCAATTAGGTCAACATCTTATTGACACAGTTATTCTAGCACTTGGTGAAATAAAAAATTGATAAGTACTGGAAAGTAGCTTTCAGTGTCAATGGAAAAGATAAATCTATGTTCAATATGTTGTTTTGCCGTTAACATTATAGTTGTTTTTTCATCTATAATGGATAGGTTTTATGGACGCCACGAGATAGGAGCTTCCTGGTTATTGTTTCAAATATGCTGTGTTTTTCCGAAAATTTCTTGACCAAAACCAGATATCGGAATCAGAAAAGCTATGCTTCCAAGACTTACTGCATATTAACAAAGGTAACCCAAAAATAAATGCAGACCAGCATACAAAGTCAGGGGAAGAGCAGCAGGATACACTAAGTAGGTTTGACGAAAACGAAATAGAACATCCATGTAATCTCTCAAAACAAGTTATACTCGAGTCTACAAGGAAACTAATATGCAAAAAGAAACGATGGAAGGACATCAAAGCAACGAATTTCCTAAAACTGGTAGAGCAGAGCCTCCCTAGCATTCCTAAAAACTTCGGAAAATTAAAAAAAAACCTGAGAAAATCAATTTGCTCACCCTAGTATTTCCAAAAAAGTTAGTCCTAATACAGGAAAGAAAAAGAAAACGAAAAAAACTCCACAGTTGCTCAAAACAATCGATCTTACAAACAAAATTTCACAGTGGAAATACTTTATATAGGGTTTCAAACGCTGAAAGCTACTAACGGGTTTTAATGAAAAAAAAATTAAGGTTTCAAACAAAAAGAAAAGAAAAGATGGTAAACGTGAAGCACTTTGAATAGGTTGGAGAGAGCGTTTTCCCTGCGCTCAGGAATTGTAAGATCCAGAACCAGTTGCTCTATGGTAGACATTCTTTTCTCCGGACTACTCTGATTAGGGTTATTTTGAGTGGAATTCTCCTCAACTGAAACGGTTTTGGCCATCAATGCGCCTGCACTGTTCGACATACCTGGGGATGGAAAATAAAATGGTGAACACTTTCGTGAGAGTCAGAAAATGCAAGAGTAGACATATACCGAAACGTTTTAAAACTTGAAAAATTCAAAACAAATATAAACATACGGACTTTCGACCGGCTGAAGCGGTTGCCTTCGGGTGCCTGGCACTGTTAGCAATACCTATGAATGGAAATAAAAACTTTAAACACTTCTGCTAGAGTGATCAGAAGCAAGAGAGTGTAAATAGGATGAAAAAGCTTAAAAAAGGAAAAATTAATATATATATATAGGGGTGTGGGGGCTTTTCAAAGCAAGAAAGTATAAATAGGATGAAAAGCTTAAAAACCGGAAAAATTAATATATATATATATATGGGGTGTGGGGGCTTTTCAACTAACTCATGTTGGTGCTTTGGGTTTAATATATATATATTTATCCTTTGAAGCTCGTGATTTGGGTTTGTGGCTAGTTCATGTTAACCAAAAATTTAAAATAAATAATATATATATATATGGACTTATGTGACCTGCTAATGAGAGTGCCTTGGGTTTGTAGTTGGTAGATGTTAACCAAAAAATCGAAATAAACAATTAGTTAAGTGGATGTGCTAGTTTAGAGCGTACGGCGTGAAACATGAACTAATACTATTAGAGTAAGAGAGGGAGTATTAACTGATTATTAACCATTTAGTATTAGCTCACTCCAAGCGGACCCCTTCTCTGTAGGAAATAGAGTACCTTAGGTTGATTTTTGCTTGGAGGGATCGACAAGATGGATGACAGAACATACTTATGCAAGTATAGTTACAATGATTTTGATTGTTAAATTTTTCCTGGCGTGGCTGCATGTTGTGCAGCGAGATGATGTGTGGATTTATTCGTATTTTCTTTAACCTTGTTTTTTATTGTATTTTAATGATTTTGATGATGTCTCGGGATTATGCCATTAATCCTGGTTTTGTCGGACTTTTTTCTGAGTGCCAAGTGGTAGGGCTTTTAATTGTATTAGTGTCCAACATTATTAACGAGGCTTTATTGGGTTTTTTGCTGCGATTTTCTTGTTTTTTGGCGGTTGTTCTGGACTGATATGTCCCTTCGGGCATTCAAATCGTTGGCCCGTACTCCTCCAAAACGGTGTCGGGTAATATCTTGGTCTTTGGAGTTGGACACTAAAACAAATGGACATTGTCGGTCTCCTTCTGTGTGAGACATTGCGGGAACTAGGGTTTTATCTCTGGTTTTACCATTCGAGCCAGTGCCATATCCATGTTTGTCTGTGCGTGATGCTAATGGAGCTCTGGTTTTCTCTTCGGTCTCACCATCTGTTCCTGTGTCGATTCTTGGTTTTGGGCACGACGTGGAGGATGCCATTTCACCGGTTTTTCCTTTTGTCCCGGTACATAAATCATGTTTGATGCAAACGGTGGATGGTTCATTTTTTAGCAGTGTTTCGGGTTTTCAGAGTTCGATTGTAGATGACCCTGGTTCTTCTTTGCATACAATGGATGGAGTTGTTTGCTATGGCACGGAGAAGCCATTTGACGATTGTTTGCAGTTTTTATCGGTAAGGACTCAACTGAATCCTGTGCATGATTGTCCATCTGGTAGTTGCGCCCTGACAGCTAAGATTGATAATGTTTGGGGTTTGGAGGTGATGATTCTGAGTTATCTTTTTCTTAGATTCAGATGAAGACGCTGGAAAACTCTGAGGGTTTAGGTATGGGAATGGGGTTTGTTTGCGTTAATCCGGATTTGGAGGACTTAAGTTTTGATACCAGTCTGAATAAGGGCCTTTTGTCCAATAAAAAGATAGTAGAACCGGAGACTATGAAGGTTGTTGAGGGTATTACCTTTGATGGTTTTGTGGAGACACATTTGAGTTCTGATAAAGTGGAGGTATGCTATATGTTTTGTTCGGCGGTGGATAAGGTGGAGGTCTGTGATGCGCATTGTCCTGCGGTGGACTTGGAATCTGTTTTTTTGGCTTCTCATAGACGCTGGAATAAACTAGTTCGACTGGAAAATATCCCGCTCCTAGTGGTAGTAGAGGATATTGCACTAAATGATATTGTGATTACTCATGCATTAACGCTGGTTGGCAGATTTGGAGGATGCAGGGTTTCTCCTGCCGGGGTAAAGAATTGGATTCTTGGCACTTGGAAAAATATTGCCTGTCCAGAGATTTTCATTCTGCCGAGGGTTTGGTTGGCCTTTAAATTCCACTATGAGACGAATGCAGCTCGCATTTTGACTGGTACTTGGAAATGGAACCTGTCTGGTTTATTGCTCAAACACTGGACTCCTTTATTCGATCCTAGGACTGAGAGGTATGATTCAATGCCAATTTGGGTCAAATTACCTAACTTACCTTTTGGACTATGGTCTTTGGATTTTTTCAAGCTTATTGGTAATACCCTAAGGACTTATTTGGAAGCTGATCTTTCTTTCTTAGAGCCTGGGGTTTGCTGTCTGGGAAGGGTTATGGTTTTATTAGACCTCCGTAACGGTCTTGCATTTGATATTGATATAAAACTTGGTGATAATGTTTTTAGACAAGTTTTGGATTATGTAGGTATTCCATTCAAATGTAATAGATGCCATAGTTACGGCCATTTGGCTTCCTTCCGTCATTTATCTTTGAAAAGAAACTATCGGGAAGGGCATAAACCAGTCTGGAAAGAAAAATTAAAACCTGTTTTATCTGTGGACCCTGAGAAGCTTAGATCTGTTTCTGTGAGCCCTAGGGTTGAGGTTTTGGATACCTACACTACTGGCATTACTGATCCTTTGCAATCTTGCTTACAGTCTCTTAAACCTTTTTGTATACATGACCAAGATGCAAAGTTTGCTGTTGGTATTTTGGATGAGGGTTTTTTTCCTGAGTTGAAAAATCTGGGGTTTATCTCTCCTCCTAAAAAATCTGTCACTGGATCAGGATATTTTCTTAGATCTAGTACAAAATTCTCTGGGACTTACTCTTTATCATCTGATGCTGGTTTGGGTCAAGGGGCTTCGGGTTTGTGTTCTGATGGTTTATCATTGAAGGAGAATGACTAGAGGTTTGTCTGTGGGGCACTTAGACAGAGTTAGCCCTTGCAAAGGTTACCTGATGATTTTTATGACCCTAAATTGTTGTGGTTTGGCTTGTAAACCAAAAAACTAGCTGTTTGTAGATTTGTTGAAGAACAACATATAGATGCTGTATTTTTGCAAGAATCTATGGGGAATGGGGTTCTGTTTGCGGATGAATTGGAATCCATGTTGAAGGGATGGATTTTTTTTATCTATGGATGCACAAGGTAAATCTGGAGGTCTTCTATTGGGCTGGAAAACCAGATTTTTTCATCTATTGAATGCTTGGGGTGTGGGTTTGGGCCTCTGTGCATCTTTGTTCTCTATTGAACTCAATTTGGATGTGTGTCTAGCCAACATCTATGGTCCATATTGTGATAGAGAAGTTTTCTGGAAAAATTTACTGGAGATGGATTGTCTGAAATGTGAAAAATTAATCTTAGGCGGGGATTTAAATTTTTCCATGGGACTATCTGAGATTTGGGGAGTTAGAGCTAGACTAGATTCCCTTTCTGATTTTTTTACTAAAACTATGGAAACCTATGGACTGGTAGACATCATTCCTACTATCATGCTTCCCACATGGACTAATTGAAGAGTAGGAGTTGAAAGTATATGTAAAAGACTGGACAGGTTCCTACTTTTAGCTGATATGCTTGATTTTGATTATTTTTATCGTCAGTGGGTGGGCAGTGGTGGGGACTCTGATCATCAACCAGTTTTTCTTCAGATTCTTAATAGGGGGATTCAGTTGAAAAGTCCCTTTAAGTTCAATCCTCATTGGCTAGAAAATGATGAATTGGTTAAAAATCTAAAAGATACTTGGGTGGCATATTATGATAATCTACATGATTCCCCTGTATCTCACTTTGTTTCTAATCTAAAAAGTTTAAAGGAAGTCTCTATACTCTGGTCTATTAAGCAAAAGGAGATTGAGTTCAAAGAATTAGTGGAAATTGAAATTTTGACTTTTGCTTTTGCTAACAAGATTGGTTTTGGATTCTCGTCTGAAGAGGATAAGGCTGGTCTGATTGATTTGGAATCTCGTAAGAGAAAAATCCTCTTGGATCGAGAACATGAAGCTAGACAGCAGAGTAGGGCTATTTGGCTGATGTGTGGGGATGATAATACACCCTTTTTTCATAAATTTGCTTACCAAAGAAAGAATGCAAATTCTATATGGAAGATTAAAGATGATAGGGGGGATATGGTGGAAGGTTTTGAAGCCATTGTAGGTGCTGGGGTTCAGCACTTTGAGACACTTTTTCAGGTTGATACAAATCTACACCTAACTGAACTATTGAAAATTTTTGATAATTTTCCATCTTCCATTACTGCTGAGGAGAATTCTGATCTTATGAAACCTGTTACACTGGAGGAGATCAAATCTATTCTTATTATCAGTAAGAACGATAAGAGCCCTGGGCCGGATGGGATGCCTCTAGAGGTTTATAGGGCACTATTTGATGTAATGGGTTTGGATTTGTTAAGGATTATCGAGGACTCTAGGAAGATGCAAAATTCTAGCTGTTTTTAACTCAACCTTTATTGTTTTGATACCTAAACTAGATTGCCCTTGTACCTTTGATGATTACAAGCCAATCTCGTTATGTAATTTCAGTTATAAGATTATTGGTAAGATTTTATCTACCAGGATTAAGAAGGTATTGGGCAGATATATTTCACATGAGCAGTTTGGGTTTTTTCCTGGTAGGCAAATACATGATGCTATGGGGGCCATACAGGAAGGCATACACACAATTCATGTAAAAGGTTTAAAGTCCGTGGTACTAAAAATTGATTTATCTAAAGCCTACAATAGAGTCAGCTGGATTTATCTTCGGGTTATTCTAACTAGAATGGGGTTTGGGGTATCCTTCATTACATGGGTTATGAGTAGTTTAACCTCTGTTTCTTTCTCTGTTATGATCAATGGGGTGGCTTCATGTTTTTTAGGTCTGGCTGAGGACTTAGACAAGGGTGTCCTCTTGCACCTCTGCTTTTTCTTGTTGTTGTTGAAGGATTGAGTAGGTCTCTTTTATCTACTAAAAAAAATGGTTTTCTCAGAGGCATATCTTTTGGAAATAATATATCATTGACACATGTTCTTTTTGTGGATGACATTGTTATGATCACTGATGGATCTACTCAGTCTTTATCTATCTTGTATGAAATATTGATGGAATTTACCAAAGCCACAGGAATGATGATTAATGAGGATAAATCATCGTTCTTTTATTCTGGGCTAGATGAAACAGAGCTGATCTCTTTACAAAATATTTTTTCATATACAGTTCTAACAATTGACAGTGGCATGAAATACCTTGGCTTTTATTTAAAACCTTGCAGATATTTACTGAAAGATTGGGACTGGCTTATTGATAAAGCTGAAAAGCGCATTAAAAATTGGAGTTTTAGATGGTTGTCTAGGGGTGGTAAGCTTGTCCTGATTAAATCTGTCCTTGAAGCTTTTCCTGTGTACTGGATGCACTTTTGGATTCCAGTAGGGATTATAGAGAAAATTAGGAAACTATGCTTTAAATTTCTTTGGTTAGGTAGCTCTGGATCATCTTCTGGATTGCCTTGGACTTCTTGGAAGGTTTTGGCAAATCCAAAAACTTTGGGAGGCTGGGGTTTGAAAGTACCTGCACTTTTTGCTAAAGCATTGGCTGCTAAGAGTGTTTGGAACATAACACATGGCTCAGGTTTGTGGGTACCGATTGTTATGCAGAAATATATATGGCCACTTACTTTGTTGGATTGGATAAGAGAAAAGGATAAAAAGAAATAAGGTATTTCTATTTGCTGGAAATCAGTGCTATGGTCATTTCATCTAATTGGTGATTTCCTGGTTTGGAAGATTGGAGATGGAGCTAATGTTCATATTGGTTTGGACCCTTGGGGAGGTTGCAAATGGTGACATTGCTTACCTCCTCATTTAATTGATTTCCTACATTCTGCAGGATATTTCTTTTTGAAAGATGTTGGGACAACAACTGTTTCCTGCATGATAGAACAAGGATGGTTAAATTCTGATGATCTAGGTCTTGTTGGGGAATTGGATATTAATGCCTGGAATGGATACTTAGCCATTCTAAAAACTAGTCATATCAGATTCAGAAATGAGGATGATTTACTTGTATGGAATCAGGATAAATCCGGTAAGTATACCCCAAAAGGAGGTTATATGCATTTGATCCTGGAACAACAAGAATTGGAAATTGCATGGTGGTGGAACATGTTTTGGCATTGTATGTGCCCATTTAAGCAAAGATTTATTGCTGGTTTCTTTTTTCTGGGAAATCCCTCACATGGGATATTCTAAACCAAAGGGGATGGGAAGGACTTGGTCGATGCTATCTTTGTAAAGGTGATGTAAAACTAATTTTCATATAGGGGTTGACCGTCCATATACTAAAAATATTTGGAAGGAGATAGAATCTAAGGTCAATTTACAGAATCTATGGGTTGGGGACACAATTCTTTCCTGTTTGAAGAATTGGGTTCTAAATACAAAGGTTTCAGCTTCTAGTTTGGGTATGTTGTCATCTTATCCATAGGATAATGTTGTTTTGAAGATTAGAATCATTTCTGAGGAAATGATTGACAAAACCAAACCCTGGGGTTATTTTGATGGTTTTGCTATTGGAAATCCACAATTATGTGGTGCTGGGGGTGTACTTTTTCTCAAAGTTGATCATTTTGTCACTTTTAAAGCTGGGTTGGGAGTAGGGACAAATAATATTGTAGAGTTATATGCATTGAAATTACTTTTAATGTTGGCATTAAACAAGCAGATTTCTAATATCCAGGTTTTCGATGATTCCTTGCTAGTCATAAACTAGATAACTGGGAAATTCAGAATTCATAATATACAACTTGCTCAGTTACTACAAGAAGTTATCAGACTTTCAGTTATATTTGATCAGGCAGATTTCAAACATATTTTTAGAGAACGGAATGCATTAGCTGACAAGTTAGCTAATGATGGTGGAAAAGTTTAGAATGGTTTTTGGTCTATCATCGAGTATCATGGGTCTGATAGACATGATACTTTCCAGGTTTTTTAAGAACTGACTCTAATTGGTGACCAGCTGAAAATTTTGCTTTTTGCCACTAGTTCTGTGTTTCTTATGTTTTTGATGTATATACTGATCTTTTTGGGTTGTATATGGATGGTTTTATGCTTTTGGCTTTGACAATTTATGTGGATTATACAGATGGACATACTTCTAAGTTTGTATGGAGTCTTTTTTTTCGGACAATCAACCTGATATGGAGTGACCTATGATTCGCTATGGAGTGACAAATGTTGATATTGGAAAATATATATCTTCTGGATATACTATGTTGGATATTGGAAATCTTATCTGGATTTTCTATGATGATGGACATAATTTTTGCTATGTGGCTACTTTGGATAGTCTTATTAAGGCTGTTTTTTATGGATGATTGAATGGCATAACCATGATACTGTAGACAATTTTGGGTGTTTCTTTTATGTATATGGTGATGGGAGTATGGAGCTGCAATGGAACATTGTTTGATTTTGTAATGAAGTTTTTTATGTATATGCTGTTCTCAGCATTTTTGTAATGATCATATGGACACTTATCTGTTGATAGTGGACTATCTGCACAATATAATTTTGAATAAAATTATGATTTTTTTCTATGGAAAAAAAAAGAGGGGGAGTAAGAGAGGGTGTTATTTATTTGAAAATTAGTTTCTAGATTAGTAAAGATTCTGGTAAGATAAGATAGTTTATTGAAAATTATTCTCGAATATACAATTAAAAAATGAGTGTTAATGAGTTGTAAGATCATTTATATTATCATGTAGATAACAAATATAAGTTAAAGGTGATTCATAAGGCATGATTGAAACTGTGAACAATGTTAGTTTCAAAGTGAGAGAGGATGTTATCACATTTGTTAGCACTGTTTTTGTTCCACGTAGAATGATGGGGAGAGTAAGATAGAGCAATCAAATCCTAATAATGCATAAGAAATACTATACACAGATCAGTGAAAACTATAGTAAAGGGGATAGCGCTTCAACGGTGGCAATCCGGAGGCGAGCCAGATCGATGGATATAGTGGGTTCCGCAAATATGACAAGAGTGGCCCAAGTCACCTTTGTATTTACACGGAACAAGTTATAATGACCGCAACTTTCAAGGGTCCAGATCGACAAAGGGGTATATCAACGGATGAGGTTAATTCCGCTAGATCAAAGCGCTCGTGGAGATTCTAGTTCCTAAATCTGCGAAATGGGTTAAAAAGAGGTGAGTCTCAACGATGTGGATTGAGCCGAGGAAAGATCCACGGCTGACAGTTTCTTCGCTGATTGAACGAGCATAGAACAAGCCACCTCCAGGACTTGCGAAATATAGCCTCCCTTTACACGTGGACAGTGGAGATTGAAGGCGTTCAGATCGAAAGGCTAGAAATGATTCCGCTCGGCGAAAGTTGCAGGAGGATAAATCTGTGATGAAAAAGGTGGTCTTGCATATGATCTACCCATCCCCAAGAGCCCATGTCGATGTGATATTTTGAGATAAGTATGCAAAAGGCCAAAGTGACAGGTAATCGAATACCTCAATGCCATTGGAGCATATCTGCGAGTGAAAAATTGGATCCACGACATAGATCGCCCTCCTGAACCCAAAAGTTCCCTGCATCAAGCATATGAAAATTAGGAAAGTACCCTAATGATTGAACTACAAAAGATAGGTATGGCTTCCACACGAAGTGGGAAGATGTAGTGAATGAGAATATTATGATACCGTCGTTAGGAAGGGTAGATGGATAAGGGATGTCTATGTCCATGTGTCATGAGTCAAATGGGCAATGAGGGGAACTGATGCCAAAGGTCGTTTCTGCAGCCAACAGTATTAGCATCACAACAGAAAGGGCGGCGTGACTGGGATCTTAGCATGAAGCTCGGATCCCAAACCCACATGACTGCATGTGTTGTCATCATGCTACTCGATGACGAATTGCGTGAGGGTGCTGATGAGGTCATCGTCGGGTTCGACTTTCCAGCTCTTTATAAACGCCATTTTCAGAGCCATTGGGATATAGAGACTGAACAATTCTAAAAGAAAACTTAAGGTGGTTGAATGCTAGTCTATTGAGAATCCCGAGAGTCTTAAGGGAAGTCTGCAATGGCTTCCTTATGTAAAAAATCTGTTTGCAAGGTTTTCTTTTGGTTGGTGAGTACTGGCTTGGAATCCCATTATTCCGAAGCTTTCATGCTAAGGGGACTCCAACCATCATAGTAAGGATGTTCATTACATTAGAGAAGCCTTCCGGTGCCAACGAGGTCATGGAAAGGATGTTCATCCCATTAGATGGACATCCTGGGGGTGGTGAGGGCATTCTTGTCCTAATAAACTACAACACCCCCGCGGATTCTGTGCCTAGAATTTCCTGTCCAATGGGCATCCCTCCAAAACCTCAAGACATGGTTGTTGTTTCCATAATATCATCACGTGGCGACCATTGCTAGGGGTGAGTCGTTTGAGCAAATTCTTGGATTGGAGGGGAGGAATTCCAAATACTTCATCGTCGTCTTTGTGAATTCCACTTGCTAACTTTATCTGGGGCAGTGATGAAACCGAGAATTTACCGCGTCGTGTGACCTATAGGAGGACCTTTCTCCTAGGAGGAGAGAAGCACAAGAATGACAAGCCTCCTCAAGGACCTGTTACTATAAAAAGCAGTACGATCCTTGCTCAATTCCCCTCGAATAACAGTGTTACTAGGAGATAGGGGGGCGAAGCGGAAAGCTGAACACAGAAGGAACAAAAACCTTCTTGTCAGCTATGAACACAGGAAAAAAGGTGCCTTTGAGCACATAATGAACACAAATGGCCCAGAAAGTAAATGACACGTTGCAGATCCAACAGGAGGAGAAATGATTCAAGTTGAGTAAAAAACAAGCCGTCAGAGGATGCCCTGAGCCATCGTTTTCAAGACAATAGAGCCTGAAACTGAAGACGTTACACTACTATCTAAGACCGGCATGCGCATTGCTCCATATTGTTTTGTTTTATGTATGTAAACTGCGGTGAATATGCCACGTTCTAGTTTTTTAAAGTTTTGATCATGATTGTAACTGATTTTTGGCCCTGTTTCGAGGTTGGTCTCGGGGGCCAGAAGCACTATAAATATACTCCTCGCAGAGGGAGAAAGGGTTGGTTTTGGTTGAAACCTGGGAGATTTTTGGTTCTTATGTAATTTGATCCATTTTTAATACAAGAAACAAAAGCCGAATGTTGGCCTTTGGATGTAAGAATTCCTGTGTATTTCTTAGTTACAGTCTGTAAATTCCTCTTCTTGCGTGCATGTACTTCCTGTTATTTCTTTACATTATGTTTTCTTCATGTCTTTGACTTATTGTATAATGGTTTGGAATTCATATTATTATGCTCTAACCATTGTTTTAGACATTCACAAAATGCTTCTTCCAAAGTTGGTGTAGAATTCATCTTTGCGGTGCTCTACATTGATGGGCTGTCATCGTTCTTCATTTTTCACCAGAGCCAAACATATTGACCGTGACTAAAGTGCTACCTTGCTCTTGCAGACATTCCCTGTGCAAACTGTTCTATGTTTCTTGGTATTTTCAACCCCATAGCCCAATATATCTTCACCATGTTTCAACCACCAATCCCTAAAATTCATTTCGTGACAATATCTCTGGCCTTGTTACGTATTTGTGAGAGATCCCTCTCTGGAAACACAGGAGCTAGCTCCCTTTCCTAAAGAGGTTCTATTGTTACCTCAGGGTCCGCCTTTCTAAAACCTTGGGTGCGATTTTGAGTGCTAACAAACTGGCGCAGTTGTCGGGGATGAAATTGAAAATCATCCCTAGGAAAACAACAAAGGATTCTAAGGTTAAAGGGTTTCTATGGGAAATCAGGAACCCCTACATGAGGAAGCCTTGTATCGTTTTCCCTGGTGACTTCACTTAAAAAGATTCTAGAAAATGACTCCACTGGGGAGATCGACGACCAAAAGGACTGACATGAGGAGGAGGGTTTAAAACCTCCCAAAACTATGGGTGCTGAGTGTTGTAAATCAGGCTATCGATGGTGAACGATAGTCGAACATCAAGAGGACAATAAATCTTTCACCCGGTGAATCCACCTTTCCAGAAACCCATGGTTCAAATGCTCCAACAATTCCACTAATGCCGTGATCCAGAAAATCAAGTCTTCGAAGGGAATTGATAGGCTCTATGGTGTAAGTGGATTTACATTAAAAGCATGGGTAGGCTTGATGAAAAGACAAGGTACTTAAGATTCAACTTTCTCCAGAACATCTTGGATTTTCTTGTAAATATTTCCTTCTCTTTTCCTAAGTTTGTTAAAATAATCCATTGTAGCTTATTTCACTCCAAGCAAAGTTTTGAGTTTACTCCTATACGTCCTTCCTTACAAATTGAGAGTATCTCTTCATGCCGTACATATGATTTTAATCAAACCTTTCGCCTGAAACCCTTGACATTAAGAGGAAACATGGTAGACCTCATGATGCCATGTCCGAGGGCACTTCTTTTCCACAAGACTCTGTTGCATCTAATACCCAAAGCAGATATATGCGTTTTCGCTTGCCTTAGATCCTTCATGATTTCCCTACAAGACACTACAAATACCTTCCTAAGTTTGACGGAGAATCTGAATACCTTATAGTTGAGAAACATTTACAAGCTTTTGAATATTCTCTCAACCTTTTTGAGATAGAACATGATGATGTTTGTATAAGGGCCTTTTCCCAATCTTTGCAAGGTGATGTTAAGAAATGGTTTAGAAATTTGTAGCCGGGATCCATCACTACATGGGAGGGGTTCTCTCATGCATTTTTAGGTTTTTGGGTTAAAAGAAGATCATTGGAACAAATACTCTCAAAGTTTTATTCTATGGGGAAACATGAAGGTGAAACTACATCAAGTTTCAACAAAAGGTTTGCGAGCTTCTATTACAACATGCCCAAGGAAATTCAACCCTTAGAAGGTGTTGCAAATCTGCATTATGCATTTGTTTTTCCTCTCGAATTGTCTTTATTTCTACTGGAAAGAAAATCGGTCACATTACAGAGAATGTTTGCTGATGCGTTGGAGCTCAAAGAAAATCTTAGAATGACAAGGAGACTCTTAGACCATGGTAGCAGTAATGGAAGCGACAAAGAGTTAAACAGGGTAGAGTTGCATGAGATGAAAGAAAAATTTTCTTGACAACCTACCCCTCTCTCCAATAGACAGAAAGAAGATCAGTATGATGGTGAAAAGGTAGATGGTTTTATTAGTCTGCTCTCTAAAGATTGTGACCATCCTGTTGTCGGTTGTGTCCATGGTAATTTCAATGAGGATTTCGACATGCCTATATATGATGAATATGAGGATGACTACTTAGATACCATGCCTAGAGAAACAACTTTGGTTTCTACAAGTCCAGGACTAGATAGGGAAGGAAGTGAAAATTCTAGAACAAATGCTGCTCCATATTCTCCAAATTCAAAAACTTCGTTTCGGGGGGAAGTGTTATGTTCACTTGGTCTAGTTGAGGAAAATGATCAAACCGTTGCTGAAGCGCGTACGAAGAACGAAGTCCTAGTTTTAGAAAATTGGAGTGGCGGTCATGATATTTCATTTAAATATTGTTGTAAGTACTCTGTACATAACTACTTCGAGAACCTATGAGACTGTGGACCAGAGAGGTTATTTCCTGAACAATTTTCTCAGGATAATCAGGAGACATAGTTCTCTGGATGCTGCTGTGTTTTTTTATGATCCTGTCACCGACTATATGGAAGGATTTTTTGACCAAGAGGATCATTGAGGAATATATGAACATCCCGGATGGGATGCCTGTTTATGTGTTCTAGACCCAAGAGTTAATTTGCTTGGTTCTATTGAGGAACACAATGCCGCCTTCTTTACAACACCAGTAAGGAATCGGGTTTTGAGTTCTAAAATTTCACGCAGAAAGGTTTATGCCGCAGTTGCAAATGATCTAGGGCTCCCATCACAAATTTTTCTTGAGCGCCACCTCTGCATAGTGTTGGAAGAGTGGCAGTTGGAACATTTTTGTCATGTCAGATGAACGGCTGAAGAATTTGGCAGCTGCCAGGGGTTTTATGATCTAGTAGAAAAATACATGGAGGGGCTGTGAAATGGTAACGAATTTTTATATATTTATTGTAAAGATAAATTTCTTTATTATAATCCTGTGCCACTAGGTCTTTCAATTTTTTTTTGGTCTAAGATGAAGATAAATTGTATTTATAGGACCATTTGCTTGGATGGCTTCATTGGAAGTCAGAAGTCACTTGATTGGGCGATGAGGTCTAGTAGGTAGAGTAGGTGGATATAAATGAAAAATCTCGACATGATGAGCATTTCCTTTTAAGCAGTTTTTAGTGTCCGCTCAGCTTTTTCAGTTGGTTCCATCGTTGGTTTAATTTTGGTTTTTGGAGCATTTTGAAAGTTTGAGGAAAGTTTGGGGAGCCACCCAATGGATTTTGGCACTTGGTCTATGTTGTTCTTTGCTACCTCACTGGGAGGATATCATCCCTAGCTGGAGCCACTTGCTAGCACTATTTTTGTTCTGTGTAGAATGATGGGGAGAGTAGTACAGAGAAATCAAATCCTAATAATGTGTAAGAAATACTATACGTAGATTGACCAAAAATACACTAAAGGGGATAGCACTTCAATGATGCTGATTCAGAGGTGAGCCAGATCGACGGATATAGTGGGTTTCACAAGTATGACAAGAGCGGCCCAAATTACCTTTGCATTTGAGCAGAACAAGTTAGAATGACTGCAAATTTTGTGGGTCCAGATCGACAAAGGGGTAGATCAACGGATGAGGTTAATTCCACTAGATCAAAGCGCCCATGAAGATTCTAGTTCCTAAATTCGTGAAATGGGATAAAAAGAGGTGAGTTTCAATGGTGTGGATCAAGCCGAGGAAAGCTCCATGACTGGCAGTGTCTCTGCTGATTGAACGAGCACATAAAAAACCACCTCCAGGACTTGCAAAATATATCCTCCCTTTACATGTGGACGGTGGAGATCGAAAGGTTGGAAATGATTCCGCCCAACAAAATTTGCAGGAGGATAGATCTGTGATGAAAAAGGTGGTCTTGCATATGATCTACCATCCTCAGGAGCCTCTATCGATGTGATATTTTGAGACAATTATGAAAATTGCTGAAATGACAGGTAATTGAATACCCCAACGCCATTGGAGCATATGTGCGAGTTAAAAATTGGCTCCATGGCATAGATCGCCCTCCTGAACCCAAAATTTCATTGCATCAAGCGTATGAAAATCAGGAAAGTACCCTAATGATTGAACTACAGAAGATAGGTATGGCTTCCACACGAAGTAGGAAGACGTAGTGAACGAGAATATTCTGATACCATCGTCAAGAAGGATAGATGGATAAGGGATTTCTATGTCCATGTGTCATGAGCCGAATGGGCAATGAGGGGAACTGACGCTAAAGGCCATTTCCGTAGCCAGTAGTAATAGTGTCACAATAGAAAGGGAAGCGTGATTGGGATCTCAGTATGATGGCCGGATCCCAAACCCATGTGATCACGTGTGTTGTCATCAAGCTACTTGATGACGAAGTGTGCGAGGGTGCTAACGGTGTCATCATCGGGTTCTACTTTCCATCTCTTTATAAACACAATTTTCAGAGCCATTGGGAGACAGAGACTGAATGAGTGTAGAAGAGAACTTAAGGTGGTTGAATGCTAGTTTGTTAAGAATCCTGAGAGTCTTAAGGGAAGTCTGCGATGGCTTCCTTGTGTAAAAAATCTATTTGTCAAGGTGTTCTTTTGGTTGGTGAGTCCCGGCTTAGAATCCCATTGTTTCTAAGATTTCATGCTAAGGGGAATCCAGCCATCATGGTAAGGACATTCATTACATTAGAAGCCTTCCGGTGCCAACAAGGTCATGGCAAGGATTTTCATCACATTAGATGGACCTCCTGGGGGTGGTGAGGGCATTGTTGTCCTAATAAACTACAACACCCCCGCGGGTGCTGTTCCTGGAATTTCTTGTCCAATGGGCATCCCTCCAAAACCTCTTGATGTTGTTGTTGTTTCCATAATCTCAGCACATGGCGACCATTGCTAGGGGTGAGCTGTTTGAGCGAATGCTTAGACTGGAGGGGAGGAAGTCCAAAATATTCATCGTCTCCTTTGTGAATTCCACTTGCCAACTTTATCTGGGGTGGTGATGAAGCCGAGAAGGTACCGCGTCATGCGACCTGTAGGAGGACCCTCCTCCTAGGAGGAGAGAAGCACAAGAATGGAAAACCTCCTCAAGGACCTGTTACTGTCAAAAGTAGTACGATCCTTCCTCAAGTCTCCTCGAATAACAGTGTTACCAGGATATAGGGGGGCGAGGCGGAAAGCTAAACACAGAAGGAACACAAACCTTCTTGTCAGCAGTGAACACAGGAAGAAAGGTTCCTTTAAGCACAAAATGAACACAAATGGCCCAAAAAGGAAAGGACATGTTGCAGACCTAATAGGAGGAGAAATGATTCAAGCCGAGTCAGCAACAAGCCATCAGGGAATGTCCTGAGCTGTCATTTTCAAGACAAGCGAGCCTGAAACTGAAGACGTTGCAGTACCGTCTAAGACCGGCATGCGCATTGCTCCATATTGTTTTGTTTTATGTATGTAAACCGTAATGAATATGCCATGTTCTAGTTTGTTAAAGTTTTGATCATGATTGTAATTGATTTCTAGCCCTATTTCGAGGTTGGTCTCGGGGGCCAGAAGCACTATAAAGATACTCCCCACAAAGGGATAAAGGGTTGGTTTTGTTTGGAACCTGGGAGAATTTTCGTTCTTATGTAATTTGATCCATTTTTAATACAAGAAACAGAAGCGGAACCCCGACCTTTGGATGTAATAATTCCTGTGTATTTCTTAGTTGTAGTCTTTAATTTCCTCTCCTTGCGTGCATGTACTTCCTATTATTTTTTTACATTATTTTTTCTTCATGTCTTTGAATTAGTGTATAATGGTCAGAATTCATATTCTTATGCTATGACCATTGTTTTAGACATTCACAAAATGCTTCTTCCAAAGTTGGTGTAGAATTCATCCTTGCGTTGCTCTACATTGATGGACTGTCATCATTCTTCATTTTCGACCAGATCCAAACATATCGACCCTGACCGAGGTGCTACCTTGCTCTTGTGGACATTCCCTGTGCAAACTGCTCTGTGTTTCTTGGTATTTCCGACCCCATAGCCCAATATATCTTCATTGCGTTTCGACCACTAATCCCTGAAATTCATTCCATGAAAATATATCTAGCCTTGTTATGTATTTGTGAGATATCCCTCTCTGGAAAGGGAGAAGCCAACTCCCTTTCTTAAAGCGGTTCTGTTTTTACCTTAGGGTCTTCCTTTCCGCAACCTTGGGTGCGATTCTGAGTGCTAACAACATCAACGAAGGACTTGGACTTGCATTCTAACCCAACTTTTGAATCTGTAAACCTGTTGATATAGGTAATGCTTTATAAACTATTTATGTCTTGCAATCGTTACATATGTTAACCATTTAAAGAGGAGTATTAATGTGGAGCAAAAACCCAACATAGGGATACTCTTCTTTTCAATAAAGAACATGTTTATTATTTCAATGGGAAATATAAAGCATCCATTAATATGTGCTTTAAGCACTCAAAATTTCTCTTTAAAAAATCCTTTCCAAAATCTACAACGATTCCTAGGTAGTCTTTCTATCAAACTTGTTTATACAATCATCCTTAAATACAATCAATACAATCAACTTCACATAAAAACTCCATAATAAACCGTAAGTCTTCAACACTCTTCAACATCTTCTTCATAAATATTTACCACTTTTTCGAAAGTGTTCTCCTTCAATGGAGTAATCATGTATGGACTTGGATATGGTTATAGGAAGTGTATCCAACTCTTCTGCATTTGACCTAAAGTGTACCCACTTCTTCTTTTTTTGCGAATTTTTGAGTGTTTTATTCTTTCCATATTTTAGAAAAGGGACTAGTTTTGATATTATTGCGCCGAGAGTAATGAAGTGCTCTACAACCTAGTATGTGGGAGATGTTGTCACATAACATGTAACGTTATGTTATGTTACAAAAAAAATAAAAAAATTCATGTCTGTCTAATAAAATAAAAAATTAGAACCAAATAAGTAATTAAAAATCCATATTAAACCCATATTTACGAAGCACCAAAGGGATCAAAATAAACCCGGATGTACCAACCACCAAAGGGATCAAAATTATTGAGGAGTATTTTTTTTAAACATGTAAAGAATTTAAGATAAAACAATTTTACACCTCAAGAAATTGGATCCCTCTCGGTGCTTGGTAGATTTGGGTTTAAGATGGATCGATGTTGGTTTTTACACAAGGATATGCCTTTGTTGGGGGGTAACTTCTAACATCACACTTCTAATGTCACATAGATAACAATCATCAACCAAAAATTACCCACAAGGCATGACACCCAAATCACTAACATGGTAATCTAATAAAGTGAGATATTGTCACATCAACTCAATGACTCGTACCTTAAAGCCATTTTTTTGATTGCAAAGCTTTCGGTGAGGGATAAACCATATTTATCTCACCATTGGTATACATGTGAGTTTTTTCACATACAAACACACTAACTTAGACAAGCAGTATTAATGTAGAATAAAATCTAAATAGAGGAATATTCCATTACAACAAGTTAATGATTTGTATATCACATAGATAACAACCATAAGTTGAATATGGTCCATAAATCATTGACATTAATAATAAAGTGAAGGGGGTACTATCACATCAACCCAAAGAGTTTATCCCAAAATTAGTGCCCAAATCAGCAAAGATTTTATTGCAATGATAACCATTTTTTAAATATAAATTTTTTACAAAAATTTTGGCTAGAGGATGAAAATTATCAAGAAGTACGTTGAGTGATGGAGTTGACAGAATGGTTCATAGTAAGTAATTTAGTTGCCTCTATACTTAGGGATAGACTCATGGGAAACATGTGAGAAAAGGATATGGTGATGACTCCTCCAAATATAATAGTTGATGCTAAGAAAGCTCTGTTAGGACAATTGGTGATTACACACACAAATGCAATTAATTTGAGTCAAAATGAATATAGAAAGTCAAGATATTTTTTAAAATATTTCTATGAAAATATGTGCATACCGTATGGTGATGCTTTCAAAGATGTTATCACTAGAATTCCATTTAAAGATGGTAAAGGAGAATTAAATGATGAGTAATTTGTTCTGTCTGACAAGTATGGGGAAATGTCTAAAACCTTTGCTCCTAGGGTTATCAAGAACTTTGTGAGTCTTAGGTGTTGTGATGTCTCGTGACTTGAATTAGTATGCCCACGGAAAATTAGTCCTTGTTTTCAATATCCTAGCTTAGATGATACTCGTTCAAAGCAGAAGAAAGAATGAAAGCCTAGGTGCATTGCTAGGAAGATTAGACCGTTGAATTTGGATTTGGGAGAGGACATTGCCTTGAATGAGATTGTTATGACTGGTGAAACTATGCTTGGGGTCATTTTGCAGGTCACAAGGTAGGTGAAGTTGGTCTCAAGAGGTGGGTTGAAGAGGTTTAGAAGGAAATGTTGGTATATTCCCATGCTTCATTTATTCTTTTGCGTGGTTGATAGGCATTCAAGTTAATATATGAGTTGGATGCACCAAATATTCTTAAAGGTTAGTGGAAATGACACTCTTTAGCTCTTTACCTAAAGAATTGGTCCCCTATTTTTGATATGAGGCTCAAAATAAATGACCAAGCAATGATATGGGTGAAGTTACCTAATCTGTCTTTTGAATTCTGGTCCTTAGATTTCTTTTCACTTGTAGGAAATTCCTTTGGTAAATTCATGGAGGTGGATATGTCTTTCAAAGAAACATGGGTAATGTGTGTAGGGAATATTTTGGAAGTTCTAGACACGAGGGAGGGATTAGAATTCATTAGCCTCCATAGGGGAAATCATACTCACATCCAACAACTGATATACCAAGGGATTCCTTTTAAATGTATTTGGTGCCATAGTTATGGGAATTTTGCCTCAGATTGTCCATTACCTTTCAATCGCAAGATATTGAGGGAAAAGGATAAAGAAAGACTGACTAGTATGCGTATTTAAGAGGAGGCTTGCAAGAAAGAAATATTAATTCCAAACTCTATCAAGGTTTCGGGCCTTCTAGAAGAAATTGGAGTAGTTGAGTACCTATCTCCTGGACCGAATGGTTAAAAATTAGAAGCTATGAAAGTTGAAGTGGCAAGGGAGGTCGATCCAGTTTCAAAAGTATTGAAAACAATTATTTAGGAGGAATCTCTAGGTAATAATTCTATCGACCTAAAGTCTTTTCTCTTAAATTCTTCACCATGTGATCATTGTCTCCCAGATCTATATATTGTTAGGGGTCGATCTAATAACTTCTTGGGAAAATGGGACCCAAGTATCTTATGGAAAACCTTCTTTCTCATAATTCAAATTTCAAGATGATGACTCCTAGGAGACTTGGTTCACTAAATTTGGCCTCAATTTCGAGGAGTGAAAAGATCCTTGATATTGATATGGAAGATGAAGATAATAAATACTTTCCTAGGTCTCGTAAAGGTTATCTGGAGAATATTTCTTTAGGTGGAAAATGGGGAATCTGGGGTTGATTTCATAAAAATCTAAGATTGGTAGTAGAGGTTGGAAGTCTTGGTTTTGATTAGCTCAAGAAAAATCTATATGGGAAGTGGGGGCAAGGAAGCAAATGGTGTTAAATAGGGTGATTAAAGAAGCAAAAATCCCATAGGAGGGTTTTCAATTATTATAATCACCCTGAACTATAGAGGGTTGGATAGCCCCTCTAAGAATCTAACACTTTGGAGACTTGATGATCGTGAGAACCAGTTGGTGATTTTTTCGCAAGAAATTATGATTACTCAAGGATAGAAAATTGTTAAAGAAATGGAGAAGCTTTTTGTTGAATGGGATTTTTCTTTTTGTTGAAAGATAGAATAGGAAGATTCTAGATTGTAGGGAGGAGGGATGGAGATTGAAGAGAAAATCTCTTTGGTTGTTAAAAGATGATGGAAATACTAAATTTTTCCGTCATTTGGAAAAGCACGGGAAGAATGTTAATTCCATCTAAAAAAAATAAAAATGACTTGGGGGATGAAGTAGATAACCATGAGGAAATTACTAGAGCTGGGACTAATCATTTTGGGGATATTTTCAGAGTAGAGAAGAGGGTTCCTTTAGCTGAGGTAGTTAAAATTTCCCAATATTTCGTATTTTTGTATAGGGAGAGGATAATCTAGTTATGATGGAAGAAGTAACTCATAATTAGTTAATTGAAGTTTTGCATTTGCTCAAAAAGGAAAAAGGTCTTGGTCTCGATAAGGTTCTAATAGAATTATTTTTGGGGATTCTATATATTCTGGAGTTTGATTGAAGAATATTGACTTAGTTGAAAATTTATATCTTCCTCCAATTCAAATTTTATATCCATTGTTCCTAAATCAGCCAAACCGGGCTTTGATGACTTCAAACCGATTTCCCTATGCAACTATATTTATAAAATAATCACCAAATTCATCTTGATTAGGAGTAAAGGAAGTTGACGACCTCGATCTCATAAGAACAATTTGAATTTCAGCACATAAAGTAGATTCATGAGGTCATAGGCATAGACCAAAAGGGCGTTGACACTTAGATTAGGTCTAAAAGAATGAAGGCTACAGTGGTGAAATAGACCTGTCATAGGTCTATGATCAGTTCAGCTTAATGTATTTGTACTTTATACTTTCTCAAATGGGATTTCATGTTTTTTTTTTTAAATTGAGTGATGGGATGATTATCTTCTATTTCCTTTTTAGTATTAATAAATGGTGTAGTGTACGAATGGTTTAGGCTAGGAAGATGTCTAAGGCAAGGATTCCTTTTGGCTCCACTACTATTTCTAATAGTAGTAGAAGGTCTAAGTAGATCTATCCTCAAGGCTAAAAAGACTAGGAGGTTTAAATGTTTACTCATATGAAGGAGGAATTCAAGGATGACTCATCTCTTGATCGTAGATGCTATTCTTGTATTATGTGATTGGTCGAGAAGGAACATCGAGAAGTTGCATGATATTCTTAATCTTTTCTGCGAGGCCTCTGGTATGAAGGTGAATGAGGGGAAACCCTCTCTCTTAGGGGAAGGTCTATAGGAAGAGGAGTTGGACCACTACGAAAAGTTGTTTCCTTATATAGTCTTGGGGTTTGGTGAAGGGTTGACGTGTCTGGGGTCTATATTAAAACCAATTTCCTATATTCAAAAGTATTGGGACTAACTGGTTTTCAAATGTGACAAAATAATTTCAAACTAGAGCTTTAGGTGGATATAAAAAGGAGGGAGATTAATTTTGATAAAGGTAGTTTTGGAATCAGTACATGTTTATTGGATGATCTCATGGACCCCAATTGGAGTGCTCAACAAGATAAGGAAACTACTTTCTATGGTTATGGAGGCTTGAAATTCAAGGTATGGCCTAGATAAATTGGAAAGATTTAGAAATTCCAGAAAGTCTTAGGGGTTGGGGCATCAAAAATTCCTTCTCCTTTGCAAAAGAACTGGTTGTAAAAATTATACAGAGAGTGATTAATGGTGCATGTTGATTACCAAAAATATATATCACCTTTATCCATTATAGATTGGATATGCTCAACTCAAAAATCATTTCATTCAATTTCAAGTATTTGGAAAGAAACATAAGATATTTTGATTTGATTAGCTCTGAGATGGCTTGGAAGGTAGGTAATGGAAAAAAAGTTCAGTTGGGAGAAGATCCTTAGGTGGGGATATCCCCTTGTTATATCCTACCTAAACACACAATCAAGTTTATTCACTTCAGAGGTATTTTCACTCTTATTCAAATAGTGGATCACAATGACTCCTCTTGGAAGGGACAAGGATGGTTCAAGGATGATCTAATAAGATTTTGAGAAGAATACGATAGAATATGGAATGCTTTCTTATCAAACATGCAAATAAGTTAGGCTTGGATTCATCATTATGAGGATAGTCTAATATGGTTCAAATATTCTAATGGTATTTATTCCCCAAAAGCTGGATATAATTCTATTCTTTTAGCAGAGGGAAATCCTGCACTAGTCTAGTGGTGGCAAGCAATCTAGTAATTTCAGTGTCCTTTGAAATCCAATATATTTATTTGGTTTTGCTCTCGAATAAATCTTTGAATTAGGATGATTTTTAGCAAAGGAACAGATTAAGCCCTAGTAGGTGCTACTTTTGTAGGGAATAGAAGGAAACAAATATGCATTTGGATGTAAAATGCTCCTTTAATAGGCAAGTTTGGATTGAACTTGAGCATTTGATTAAAATCAAGAATTATTGGTTAGGGTCGGTAGTTGAAGAAAGTTTAAGGATATAATTTGCTGACCAAGAATTAGAACATTATAGAGCCTTTAATCATATGTTGGGGAATATGGATTTCCAAAATATCCAGTTATTTCGAGGACACATATATTTCTATTATCTAATTTGCCTATCAAGGCTTGGGATTCTTATTTTTTTTCCTTGGGATAAAAAAAATATTAAAATTAGATAGGTAAGCCTAGAATAAATAGATCTCAATTCCTTGGGGTCATTTAGATGGATCTACTTAGAAAGAGTCAAATATTTGTGGATCATAAGGAGTTATAAATATCTCAAATCAACATTGTTAGAAATTCAAAGTAGGTTTAGGTCTTGGTTCGAACAACTACATTGAGTTGAGTGCTATTTTTTTCGGTGCTTCTATTATCGATTGGGAAGATGGAATCATAGAGGAAAAGGATAAGGTTTTGAATTGATATTATCATCAACCATTCATACAATGACTCAAGGTATTGGGGAATTTTATTTTGAAACTGGTTATTTGTGACAAAATCTAAAGATTTGATAGGGAAATTGGAGTACGAACTCATGAAATTGGATTGGAAGCATGCTTTTGAATCTATCAGGAGTATACATGTAGTTTAATATACAAGAATATTGGATATTCTGGATGGAAAGTCTAAATATTTGTTTGGTAAATCAGGCGTACACTTGTAGCAAGTAATATACATGAACCAAAATTGAACTAGAAGCACACTTTTGAAGCAATCAGGGGTATAACTATAGTAATATATAGGAATTTTGGATCCTCTAGATTGGAAGTGAGTCATAAATCAAACGAATTGAAGTGTTAAAGTGATGATCACCACTTTGGGCATCTGGTTATTTATTGTGTTTTTTTTCTTGCTTTAAATTTCTTTTATGAAATGATGGATAAGAAGCAAGCTACATGATTGGGTATGTTTTTTTATTTGTAAATTGGGTAGTGATGAACATGCCTAGTGCATATGAAGAATGTAATGTTTTTAAATATGAAAATATTATGGTTCTTTTTCCGTGGAAAAAAACATTTTAAAAATATAGGGCTATATTTAATAAATATTTTTAGGAACATAATAGACATATAAAGTTATGGAAACATTAACTTTAATGTTTGTAACTATAAGGATTTATTTCACCCCTTGGTAATACATAATCTAAACTACCCATTAATAAAAGTGGGTCATTGTTAATACTCCCACTAGGGTTCAAGTTTTCCTAGTCACAGTTTCACTCCTTATGTGTTGCTTATGCTTATGTTTTTGTTAATTCTAGTACTTGGGATTTTTTGTTGGGATAAGTGTAAGTCTAGGAAAAATTTGGTAGAATAAATATCCTCCAATCTTATTATCTTAGTTAAGGAGATGTTTTATAGTTTCTAAAACACTTTTACCACACTCTCACATTGAATAGATGTTTCTTGCAAGTGTTTACTAAAAGCATTTCAATAATAAAATATAAAAATAAAAACTTAATCAGTTGCTTCTTTTTTTTTCTTCCATGTTTCCAAGCTCCCACCCTCCATCCTGTAGGTAGAGATGTGATTACCAGTACCTTTCCAACCCCAACCAATGATTAGCTTATGAAGAACGCCAATCAATAATCCACCCACGAGTAAACATGTCATAAAGTGGGATTTGAATCAAGTGGCGGGGATAACAACTTTCCTCTCAACCACACAAAATAAACCCAATTGATTGCTCCATTTCTATTGTGATAAGACTTCATAATATCCTTTTAAATAAATATGATGATTCTATGAGATAAAATCGTTTGTTTGGAAAACCTAAGTGGGAGAAAGGGACATTGATTAAAAATCATTTTGAGTAGCTTTATAATAAGTCTATCTCAATTTACAAAATACTTCCTTGTTTGTTTGTCTATGGGATTTGGGCCTAGAAACTAGAAAATATTTCAAGATAGGTCCAATACCATTATACAAGTCTCGCACAAGATTACACTTGCTTGGTCTCACAAAAAAATCTTCCAAAATCAAAGTATGATAGAGTTTTAATTTGAACGATCATTGATCAAGGAATCACCTCATGTTTTTTCAATGGCATGTGACAAGGTAGTCTTGGTTGTTGTGGTTCAAGGGTTGTGTTCTATATTGATACTTCTTACTATTTTCATATAATTTTTTTTGTTAGAGAAGGAACCAATAATTGGGTTAAAATCTATGCTCTTTGTTATGTTAATTCGTGCAGAGGATAAAGGTGTAAAGAGACTCCAAGTTTATGGAGATTTATAATTTTTAATCAATTGGATGAACTAGGAGTGTAGCATAAACAACCCAAAATTATGACCAACTATGAACATGATTCTAGAGGTAAAAGTCTCCTTTGATATTATTTATTTCACTCATGTTTGTCATGAATTCAATTCACTAGCGGACAAATTGTCTACAGGAGCTATGACTCTATAGGAGGGCATCTTACATGAAAAAGAATTCAAGAAAGGATCTCTCTTGTCAACCATTGAAAGACAATTATATTAAATATCATAACATTGGGCCTTGGACTACAATAGGAGAATTACATTCAACTATAAGCAAATTATCTTTTCTCAATTTTAATTTGTTTTAAGATTTTGTCATGATGTTAATGTTTTTTGTATGTAGTAATGGTCTATGAGACACTATGTAACGTACCCGACCCAAAAAAAATCATCAGGGTCCGAATACTTTCTAAATTATATCAAGAAGGACTTTTTATAAGTTTAAGAAAAACGAAACATTTTTCTTCTAAGGTTTAGGATAACATGTGAATAAGCCAAACTAATTAAAACAATCAACCCCCTACATTGAAGACAACCCTTTCAATGCAACAATTCCCCATTCTACATGTAATGAGATGTAATGACACATGTATACATTCAAACCATAACCTCTTTACATGTTTACTAAATGTCATCACACCTATGGAATACCTCCAATATCCATTTATCTAGGTATTGAATCAAATTTACATACATTCATAAAAAAGCCACTTACAATAGTATACAAATCAAAATTTCAACATTTCAAGGAGGCGAAAAGTCAACACATAAATATACCAAATTTATAATATTGAATCTCAGGCATCGAATCCCATCATATCTGGCATGCAACAACCATATACAACCATATGGGATGTCCAAATATCAAACCCTCTAATGATCACAAAAACATAAGAAATCTAGCTTCCAGTACCATAAGTAAATCAACATCATTACAGTTCATTATAATTAATTTATAACACTAATGTAAATAGAAATTTACCACTTTAATAACAACCATTAATACTATGGAATATCTGATCTAGAACAACCATACATGGCCATACGGACTGTCCAAAAATCAAATCCCAACAACTACCATAAATCATACAATCTAGCATCTAACAACTAGTTTAACATATTCACATACCTACTATGTCAATCTAGCCTCCAGGAGCGCATCTGCATCAATAACATAGTAAATAATAGGTCAATAATACTTATCTTTTATATATGGTGCAACTAGCATCAACAAGTCAACATTCCTCCCAACCTTAGACATTGTCAAGCCAATACTACTTGAGTAGGTCACCCCCGAGCTGAGGTCATGGATCCACATGCTAAGGAACTCTCTTTTCAATTCTATCTCCAAGGATAATACTCAAGCCCACAACTTGAGAATCAAAATTGGGATTCCCCCCCTCTACACCTACTTACTCATTCACCCAATACCAGGTAAAATGGTAATCCCTTCACCTTCTAGATCGCTCGGGACATCGACATTCACCATCAAGATTTATGTGTAGGTCCAGGACAAAGATAGGAAGTGGACAGAGAGGAACTATACTGCACCCAATTTTAGCTCAAATATCAGTTTTGAGAAGACACAACTCAATACCTAATCACCTACTTACTCCTCCAACCCACTACTAAGTGCAATGGTAATACCTTCACCTCCTAGGTCTCTCAGGACATTGTCATTCACCATCAGGATTTAAGTGTAGGTCCAGGGTAGAGATAAGATGTGGACACAAAGGAAATATACTAGAGTTTCTCAGGCTTACTTCAAACATGACACACCATCCATGTGCTTGAAGCACAAAATTCTCACACATAGAAGAGCATACTTAAACTTGAATATCCAACTCTTAACAACGATGGCATGAGAAAGTCCCTTCCTCCACTGAATAGGAGGATTTAAAGATTTATTTGATGTAATTTCCTAAACTATGATTTAGTAAGATTATTGTTACTCAATAGGGTTTTTCTATCCCATGGACATTCAATTTTATCAATATACTGATGTTTCGACCATCCAACTAACCTGACCTAGTATTCGGTTGATTCAAATTGATATGTCTATTGTCTATGCAATACTCTTTTTCTTTGATTTCTCTATTTTTGTTTTTCCTTTTTATCTTTTCCTACATTATAAGATAGTTTCTATGTCTAATCTGGTTATGGTATATTATTCTATTGATATGTGGATCTATATGATTTTTTTTCCTGATAAATTATTGAAAATATGAGGATCTACATTCTCATTTATATGTTTTCTTTAGTTGGTGACATGAATCATGCCTTCTTTTTGAATTAAAGTTCATCCTCTACTGTAGTAGGGTATGATAGTAGTGCATGCATATATCATACACATGATCCACACTAAACCGTTAATATGTGTCACCCAAGATTTCGACAGGAAGACAACAAATTCAATTGAATGAATCGATATTTGTTAGGGAAGAAGCTAACTATGCTAGATTGAATAATGAAACTATGTGTGTGTTTAATGAACAACTGCAATGATATGGACAATGCCAATCACATAGAAATGTGAGACATGAATTGATAACAAAGAAACCCAAAGGGTGAAAGCTCCAGTTGTATTGAACAAATGTCGTAGGTATTCAGTGTCTTAAGTCTATAAGCAAAAGATGTAGTGAGTCAAAATACTTGTCTACATGTATGAAGGTCAAATGTAGGAATCGTAAGGAACCAAATTAACCTTCTCTTTTAGGAATTTGTCTTAGTTTAATCAAGAGAGAAGAACAAAAAATACCTTTCATTTTTGAGGTTACAAGTATTTATGCAATGTGCGTGAGGCTTGGGCGACTACCCAACATATTTCAGTTACAAAGAAATAATTACAAAAGATTGAAGAGACTATTCTTGTTCTTCCCATTTCTCATCTAGAAGAGGCTGAAAAGAAATTGTTGCCACATTGATGTCAACTTAGGTTCCTGTTGACTAATTAAAATGTCGTCTAACATGTTCTAAAATTATCAAGTGTCTTCGAGCGTGTATGATGAACACATATTGCTAAATGTTGCAGAGGGTAATTGATTCAATGGATCGATTGATATACAAGGACGACTAATATTAGAGATTCAACTAAGGATTCAATTGGGACTAGGCACTAGTTAATGAAGTCAGTCAAGTCTTGGGATGGATCGGACTCCCCTCTTAAGTGACAATGGTCCCCATTTCTTTCTCACATGCTATGAGGAAAATTTTGCTCCAATTCAATGAGAGAATACCACTTTCCTTGAGCTAGTATTTGTCCTAATTTGGTCAGCATAAACAAGGGATTTGTTTGCATCCTTGTATGGCGTGCTTGCTATCCAATGATGGTGTCAAGAACAAGGGTATCTTGAACATCTAGATGTATATATTTGTATCTATCAGTTGTGATTTGATATGTTCTATTAGTGGTGGAAAATACGTTCAAATCAAGTTCGCATTGAATACTAGATGCAAACCCAGGTATGGTAGAATTTTGAGCTTAAAATAATATCCCCAATTTTATTGAGAATTGTGTAAGGACCATATCATAGAGGTTACATCTTCCTGTGTGGGCCACTAAATATTTCTTTCTTGAGATGAAACCAAAATTGATCCCCAATTTCAAATGAATGAGGAATATGATCCTTATCGTGTTGGGCATTCACTTTTTCACTAGTTCGTTGCAACATATCCCATGCTTGTTTCTAAATCTCACAAACCCTCTATTTGAATTTGAGTGATTTATCAACTTCTAGTTGTTCATGGTTTATGTCAATCAAATTAGTCAATCGACTGGCTAAGTCGATAGTCACTAAGGTTGAAATCCATAACAAACTTCAAACAGACTCTTGCCTTTTGAATCATGTTGTGCTCGATTATAACTATTTTGGATGTACGAAATAATTTTATGCCATGTTTTGCGATGCTTTTGCTTTTACATGTAAAGCAACTATACCACCATGCAATTCACAACATCCATCTATCCATCATTCTGGGCATGAAACGTGGTCAACATAAATAGTTGTGTGTTGAGCTACTACCATAGTGTCTTCCAAAATGTACTGAAAAATCTGGGATCTACATCAGAGCTTATTATAGTTAGTAAGCCATAGTGCTTCCAAGCATGACTGAAGAAGAGTTAAGAAAACTGTTGTATTATCATAGTCTTCTTGCAAGGAATGAAGATAACCATTTTTAGAGAATATGTCAACCACTACCAGGATTGCATCATGCTAGTGTTTGTTGATAAGATATATAGTCAAGTAGTCCAAGGAAATGGATTCCCATGGTTAGCTTGGAATGGGAAAGGGAATTTATAAACCCCATCACTAGTTCAATGGCTTGGAAATGGCACAAAACATGCATGACTTGATGTACTTGTCAACATCCATATTAAGTGAATACAAGAAGAAATACTTCTGGAGTATGATGAGAGTATTTTACACTACAAAATGTATTGTTTTTTTGTTGTAGTGTGCATCCCAATTGAGCTTATGTCCGTGCTCACCTAAAATCACACAAAGTTTCCTTAGCTTGTAAAGAAATTTGTCATTCATGTTGTAGTCGAGAGAAATTGATTGGCCTATTTGGATTTGTCGATACATTGAAAAGAAAATCAGTATATTATTCATAGAGTCAAGGCCAAGTAATGGTGTCATATTCATGCATACTTAACATTGTAACAAGTGAAGTGACTGGTGGTCGTCCATGGCAATCAACAGCTTCATTTGCTTTGCATTTTTTATTCTTAGTTACCAACAAAAACTATTGTAGGTAACTAATCCACTGTATTTTTCTCGTCCTCTACAACTTAGAATGTGATGGAGTGAACTATAGAGGATTTTTTTTTAGTATGGACGATAGCTTCTTTTCCTAGAATATAGTGTCTCTATTGCTTAAGAACTTGTACAATGACATATAGTTCAGTTTTGTAAGTTGAATAATTACGGACACTATCATTGAAATTTTCTAAGTGGAACACTAGATTACTTGCTTGAGTGATCAAAACACCCATGGCATAGTCAGATGCATCAGTATCGATTTCAAATGGTCGATGCAAATCATGTAGCATGAACATTGGATTTATGCAAAGAGTGTTCTTGATTTGTTCAAAAGCTTGTTGTTTTGATGTGGTCCATTTGAAAACTATCATTCCACCTCTCTTAGACAACTGATTCAATGGATGATCTATGTGGCTGAATCCCAACACATATCTATGATAGAAATTTGCTAAAAAAAGGAAACTCCTTAGTTCATGAATGTTTCTTGGAGTGGACCATTCCTTGATGAATTGTATCTTTTCTAGGTTGAATTGAATGCTTGTTGAGTCAATAACATAGCCCAAGTATTTGATTTTCTTCATTACAAAAGAGGCCTTCTCCAAGTTGAAACAAAGTTTATGTTGTTTGAGAACATTAAGAACTTGTTGAAGTTGCTGCAAATGTTCATCCCATGATCTACTGAAAATCAAGACGTCATCTAAACAATAACATATTTTCTTGAAAAAGGTAGAAGAACATCATCTATATATCCCATAAAATTTGCAGGTACATTAGTTAAACCAAAATGCATGACTAACCATTCAAATAAACCTTCCCTGGTTTTGAAACCAATTTTCGATACATATGAGGATTCCATGGGGATGTGATGATATCCTAACTTTAGGTCGAGTTTGGTATATAATTTAGCATGTTTCAAATAATCAAATAAATTATCTATTATATGAACTTGGATATCAATTATCTATTGAAAACTTATTGATATGCCTATAGTCGATGCTCATGCGCTATGCCACATCTTTCTTAGGGACTAGAATGACTAGACTTCAACAAGGAGAGGAGCTAGGTCTAATATGCCATTTGTTTATTAAACATTGAATTTGTCTATGGATTTCTTCATTTTCTAAAAAAACCTTCTATAAGAATATGGATTGGGTAATGAAGAACCAGGAACAAGATCAATGGAGTGTTTTACCTAGCAGTGTAGTGGTAGTACAGCTGGATCTTTGAACATGTCCTTGTATTCTTCCAATACTCTATTGACCCTTTTTTGGCTAACAAGAGTCATGCTTGGTGGAGAGTTAACCAGTTGCAATGATTTTTTTAGGAGTGCTGAGTTTTTTTCATCAACAACATGAATTTGTACACATGGTTGATTAGCTTTTTTTTTTTTTCGTTGAAACCATTCCAACTTTTAGTGTTGGTTGAAATTCTGGAATCCTATACCATTCTGGATTTTGACAATTACTTTCTATGGTTTGGACTAATACTTTCCATATTTGTCCCTTAATTAGGGTTTCCTAAATAGTACGTTAGCTACTGAAAATAGTGCTATGTCACAAAGCACCTCATCTTGAAAAGGCTTGATGAAGTACAAAATCTTGCACTGTCAAGTGATCCCGAGTTCTTGTCCATCCTTTATCCAACCAATGTTGTATGTTTTTGTATGTGTAGTAGTAACAAGACCCAATTTCATCACAATGTATTCAAAGACAAATTTATTTTAACTACCATTGTCCATAATCAAATGCAATGGACTATTCTAAAGCCATATCTATGTATGGAATATTTGTTATCTTTCCTCTTCATCGACAATAGTTGTGTTCACGAGGGTTTTTGAAGTCAATGCTCATAAATTTGAGAAGTCTTGGTTGGATTCCATGATAGCTTTGTTGCATGAGTTGAAGGTAGACATTTGTGCCAAGAATGTCTTTTGAGCTTTGCATTAATATGCATCATGCCAACTTGAACTATGGTAATCACACCATTTTTGCGCAGTAGGTTGTTTACTATTTTTACCCTTGTCTTTCTTGAGGGGTTTCTTACCTTGATATGAATTCTGGGAAATATTTTGTGAAGACCATTTTGACTTGTCAAAGTTAGTCGTCGACTCATATATTTTGTTGAAAGGTTGACCAGTTGGTTTGGTTAGAAAACACCCTTTCTCCTTTAATTTCATATCAATCTTGATGGTGTAATAGGATGCATTTACAAGAGTGCCAATAGCGATAAATTCTATCTCTTGTTGGATATAAGGATCTAAACTACTGATATACTTAAAAACAAGTAATTGTTTTCCTCCCTAACACCAAGTCAATCCATTATTAAGTGGATTTCATTAGTATAACTCTATAGATTTTGATCCTTCCATTGTCTCAACTGCTGCCACTTCTTATACTGTTTTTTATGTACCTAGGTGGTTAAAATTCCTTCTTGACATGTTCAACAAATTTTTCCCATGTATTGATGGAGTTACTATCTACTTTGGATTTAGTTGAAAGGTTTTCCCACCAACAATGTACAGAAGTTGACATCTTCAAATATCCGAGGGTGAGTTTGTCAGCCTCAGAAATTTGATTCAGAGAGAAATAGGACTCTAATTGTTGTATCTAGTTGTTTACATATTCTTCTTCAATATTCCCTTCCAAATTTGGTATGTCCAATTTCATTTGCACCTTAAAAGCGCTAACCTTGTCAAAGTCAACTCTCATCGGGTTTCTAATTGAAGTCAAGCAAATCGAATTGGTGATTCAAGAAAGAATCTGATTGAAAGGCTCATACATTTCAATTCGTTGTCAAGTGAGTTCTTGTCATATGAGTTGTTCAGTTTCACTACGAGGAGTGGTATCCTCTGTTTCACCTGCCATCTTCATTTTCGGATTATGAGCAGATAAATACTCAGAAGTTGAAGGTAAATACAATTTGAATAATTGAGCCTTAGAGCATTTATGAATAGGCATAGGTTAGCTTAACTATGCAAGTAGCATTTAAGAAAGGCTAAAAAAAACTAGATTGCTCTGATTTCAATGATTTGTGTCGCCCAGGAAGTCAATAGGAGGACAACAAATTCGACTAGATGAGTCAGTATCTATTACAGTGGAAGCTAACTATGTTAGACTAAACAATGAAATCACACATACACGCACACACACTACCAAATAATAAACAATTGCAAGAATATGTACAATGAAATTCCTAGTGAAATGTGAGACAAGAATTGATAATGGACAAAACCCAAGGGTGAAAAATCTAGTTGTATGAAGCATTTATCATAGGTGTTTTAGCTCTTAAGTTTGTAATAAAAATATGTAGTGAGTCGAAAGACTCGTTTACATGTATGGAGGTCGAATGTAGGAACTGTAAGGAACCAATTGAGCCTTTTTCTTTTAGGAAATAGTCTTAGTGTAGTCAAGAGAGAAGAACAAAAAAGCCCTTTCATTTTCGAGCTTACAAGTATTTAATCAATATGAGGGATGCTTGGGTGACTACACGATGCGTTTCAGTGACAAATAAATAATCACAACTGATTTAAGAGACCATTCATCTTCTTCCCATTTGTCATCTAGAAGAAGATAAAGAGACATCGTTGCCACGTCGATGGTGTTTTAGGTGTCTGCTGTCTGATTAAAATGTTGTCTGACATGTGCATGAATCGTCAAGTGTCACCGGGAATTCATGATGAAGGAATATCACAAAATATTATGTAGGCCATCTGGATGAATGGATTGACTTATCTGCGAGGTCAACTAATTCAAGAGATTTAGCCAAGGAGTTGATTGGGGCTAGGTACTAGTTGATGGTGCTAGTTAATTCTTTGGATGGATCAACCATCAAAATAGTTAGTTGCAAATCAGTAATGAACTTTTCCTGCAAGAACCTTACTTGTGAATTTGTGACTTGGGTGGAGTTGAATTAAAAGTGGAATATAGGGTTTATGTCAATGCTTTTATATATCTATGTTACCAATGATGGGAAGCAATTAATATGTAGACATAGGAAATAGGTAGGGGTAATTCCTACTAGAGTCTAGATCTAGCTACCATGGTTGGGGTATTTTTCTCAGTGAAGACAAGCACCCCCTTATAGATGCATAGGATATTAATAGATAATTATGAGTAAACAAATCAAAGCTTTTGAAAATTCTATTATGAGGTGATCCATATTTTAAAATTTATAGGTTTTAAGCTCTAGGTTGTTTTAGAAGACCAAAATCCCTTAAAATTTTATGGACGAAGATTCACTTAATCCCACGGGAGTCATCATTCCATGCAAAATTTCATCAAAATTGGGATGGAAAATTAACCCCACCCCCCAAAAAAGTAAGTTTGTCTTTACTCCATGAGTTTATAGGGTCTTTATAACTATTGTAATCTTTGGAATGTGAATTGGATATGTGCAAGTGAGTTTGCACAAGATTAATGTTGTCTAGTCTCTGTAGAAACTACGCCTACAGAGCTGGAGGAAACTATCTTAATTTGGATTTTTTGGAAAACTCAGACAAGGGGTCTAAAAACTCCATAGTTTGCTTCCAGAAATCAATGTGGTTACGGATGAATGGTTTTAGTTGTCACATGGACATTGTTTGTGGAGAAGGATTTGGAGCAAATATAGATCTCACGAGTCCAAAATACAATGATCCTGATCCTAGCATATTTAATATCAAGATTGATTAATGCAATGCTTAGTGTGAGAAACTAGGGTAGACCCTGGATCAAACATGCACAATAATTCAAATCTAGCAACATCCAAACCTACAACATCATCAACTCCAACTAGCTGAAGGAAACGCCAATGCATTTGGGAGTCGATTTTTTTTTTTGAAGAAATTGTTTCCTATATTATTATCAAGCAGTGGAGGAATGACTCAAGTACATCTTACTTGCTTTTATTGGCATATTACTTGCTCATTCATAGATGGAGAAATAATTATCTCAAACAAGGTAAGTATAATATCTGAGAAGCTAGGACAAAATGACAAGTTACATTATCCCTTGATACAACTTCTTAAAATGAATGCATTCGTGGGCATAGTGGATTTTTAGGCACAATGAAAGAATTGATACTTCCTTGTCTATTTTTTATTGGTTATCTCGCTTGGGATAAATGCAATAATATCATTTTTTATTGGTTCTTTTATTTTGAAAAATATTTTTTATTTTTTTCCAAAATAATAATATTAAGTATTTAACTTTCAAAAATTTACTAAAAATGGATTAAGATGTATGCAGCTTTTTAAGTTACTAAGTGAACAATTATTTTGAGAATTTTTAATATATTTTAAAATATTTTTTTATTTAAAAAAATATTAAATTTGAGCTTTGAATGTAAAATTTAAACCATATTTTATAAGGCCTTATGAAGTTAGATAAATAAAAAATTATCTATTAATTAATTATTGATATTGTAATAATTGTTAATTTCTCTATAAGTAATTTGTTTTTCTAAAAAAAAAATATTATTTACTGCATAAAAGCTTACACTTATTCAAATTTAACTATATATATACATTATTTATCACTTTATATTTATAAAAATATCTTATTTAAGTTTTTTTTTTCAAAATAAATAAATAAATATATATATTATATGTATGATGATGGTGGTGGTGGTTAACGTCCACTGAGACCAAACCAAAACCTATAATATATATA
>LPNX010256794.1:556058-630635 GCA_001517045.1 Pseudotsuga menziesii | reverse complement strand
TATATATATATATATATATATATATATATATATATTTATTTATATTTGGTTTTTGGCTTATTTACAAGTGTTTTTTACATGTTTGCTGTATATTTTATGAAATTTGTGTGAGATGCCAATCCAAAATATAATTAGCATATGCACCATTCAATGAATTTTGATTACATGGAATATGATTGAAAGTAATAACTTCAAAATGTCTTTCCAATAAACGAATTTGCATGAACTGACATAACAAGGTAGGATTTCGCACCTGATAAGCTCGATTGAGCTGGGAAACTACCAACTGAGAATCCAAACAAACCTCAAGCTGGGTGATGCCACGTGACAAAGCATCCCATAAAAGCTCAATAACAGCCCTATACTCAGCAACATTATTAGAAGCAGGACCAAGACAAGCGCCACCCGTGGCAACAAGCTGTCCCGAGGGAGAATAGATAACCCATGCTGCCAAAGCCAAGTTGCAAGTGTGACGGCTGGCACCATCAGCGAAACCTACATGCATTTTGGAAGACATCTGCAACAACCAGTAGATAATATAAAAAACAAAACTGACACCTATTGTACATAAAATACATACAAGAAAAATACAAGAAAAAGTGCTAAGCCTAAGCATAGTACTTCTTCAGGTAGAGCCCATTTCTAGGCTCAGGCAGCTTATTCCCATCATAATCCACTAATTCATATGCGCCTTTACTCAATACTTTCGACACAACATAGGGTCCTAACCACATAGCCTTGAATTTTCCTGCCCCCAAGGGTTCTTTATCTTGGTCCCAAAGCAAGACAAGTTCCCCTTCAGAGAAAACCCTAGGTTTTACCATTTTATCATATTGAGATTTAACCCTATTTTTATGAGCTTGATTGGAAGTCAACGCATCTCTATCTTGCTCATCAAGGTGTTCTAGATGTACTAGACGTTCTTCAAGCTCAGTCGTATCAGGTAACACATGAATGGCTATCTTCAAGGACGGGATTTTGCATTCAATCGGAGTAACTGCTTCCACCCCGTGAACGAGTTGGAAAGGTGAATAACCCGTGGTAGTCTTAACATTAGTTCTGTAATCCTAAAGAGCAGGATATAACATGATGTGCCAATTAGAACGGGCTGCATCAATTGTCCGTTTAAGGATAGTTTTCAAAGTCTTGTTTACAGCCTCAACCTAACCATTTGCTTGCGGATAGTATGAAGAAGAGTGTTCTTGTCTAAATATGAGCATTGTAGTCAGTTTCGTCATCATGTTATTTTGAAAATGAATGCCATGGTCAGTGACAATCACTTTGGGAATACCAAACCTTGCAATAATTTGATTGAAAACAAAGAAAGTTGTTGTTTCCCCGTTGTCTTTGAAAGTAGGCATTGCCTCTGCCCATTTTGTAAAATAGTCAACAGCAACAATTATATATTTATGGCCCCCAGCCAAGACTGGGTTGCATGTCATGTAATCAATCCCCCATTTCATGAAGGGGCCTACCGAGACAACAAGAAATAACGGAGCAGGATGCGACCGCATTTTTCTGGTGTAAAGCTGACATGGATGACAGCGCTTCATGGTTTCCACACAATCTTTAAAGATCGTGGGCCAGAAATAACTAGCACGCAATATCTTCTGGGCCGTTTCTAACCCAAATAAATGACCCCCAAATGCTCCACTATGGGAATCATTTAGGACAATCTCTGCTTCCTCATGAGTAAGGCAACGACGCAATACAGAATCTACCCCTCGTCGATATAATGTATCTCCTATAATGAGGTAGTTCTTGGCATGAAGGCGTAACTTACGCCGTTCCTCCCTAGAGTAAGTGGTAGGATACTTCAAAGTCTGGAGATATATAAGAATATCCCCATACCAAGGATCAAAGGTGGATATAAGGAAGATGTGCTCATATGGGAATGAGTCATCCTCCACTGCTACATTTTCTTCGGTGGGAAATTCTGCTATTAGCTCAGCAAAAACTAAGGACTTTTTAGACTTAGTGGATTGAAAATCCAAGTCAAACTCCTGGAGAATGACTATCCACTTGTTGAATTTTCCCCCAACAATCCGTTGGGATAAAACATACTGGAACGAATTCACATCCGCCACTACTATGGTGGTCCTCAGTAAAATGTAATGGCACAACCTCTGCACAGCATAAACAGCTGCTAAGGCTAACTTCTTGACGTGGGAGTATCTAAGCTCAAGTCTGGCCAAAGCACGGCTAAGATAATAAATGACATGCTCAACAAGCTTATCGTCCTCTTGAACTAGCACTACCCCAATGGTCGACTCCGACACGGCCAGATATAATATAAAATCCCTAGAATAATCTGGTGGACGTAATAAAGGAGCCGACAACAAAGCTTTTTTCAACGCCTCGAACGCAAGTTGTGCGGTTTCATCCCATACAAAAGGAGTGTCTTGTTTGAGCAAGCACATGAAACCTTTAGTGATCTTGGCATAATTAACGATAAAACGTCGAAGAAAGTTGGACTTTCCTTGCAGGCTTTGAAGTTGCCTGAGAGAACGAGGAGGAGGCAGATTTACAATGGCCTCAACTTTCAATGGATCCACCTGGATGCCTCTACTAGACACAATAAATCCGAGTAATCTTCCTGACTCGACACAGAAAACACACTTGTGGGGATTCAATCGAATTTTATAGTATCTGCATCTTTCAAATATCAACCTCAAATGATCTAGATGTTGGACCCTCTTGCGAGAATGTGCAGGCAGATCATCAAGGTACGGTTCGACAATGGCTTTTATGTCATGAAAAGCAAAGTTCATGGCTCGTTGAAAGGTAGCCCCAGCATTTTTCAATCCAAAGGGCATTTTTCTATACGCAAATGTACCCCAAGGGCAAATGAAAGTAGTTTTATGTTGGTCTTCCAGTTTGATTTGGATTTGATTGTAGCCGGAGAAACCATCCATAAACGAAAACACCTCAATCCCCACACATGCATCTATGATCTGGTCAATAAATGGTGTGGGGTAATTGTCCTTAGGACAGGCTTTATTGAGGTCTCTAAAGTCTGTACAAACGCGAATAGTCCCTTGATTTTTATCAACCGGAACAGGGTTGGATACCCATTCAGTCAAAGCTATGGGATATATAAAACCAGCTTTCAACAACTTTTCAACTTCTGCCTTCACAGCCACCGCTTTACGCGGGTTCACGGGTCTCAATTTCTATCGAACCGGCTTGGCATCAGGATAGGTTCAGATTTCATGTTGAACAATAGATGGATCAATGCGTGGCATCTCCTCATATGACCAGGCAAAGATATCGCAGAATTCCTTGAAAAGGGCAGTGTAGATGGCAATCTCCTCCGAAGAGCAGTTTGCACCTATATAGATGTTTTCCACGACATCTGGATTCACAGAGATATTGATAGGTATAGTGGCGGAAATGTTTGCCATATTTCCCTCAGCAAACACTCCTTCCCTAGGAAAAGGGTTGATAGGTACCTCAATATCGTCTGACAGTCTCACTTTAAACTCTTGGTTTTCTATCTTGCTCAGATCTGGAAGAAAATAGGATCGATGATGAAGATCCTCACAAATCTTATCACGTCCACTCATAGCTTCCAGAATAGCTTCATTGGAAGGTAAAACAGTATCTAAGCAATCTATGGAATGTAAAGAGTTTTCCGCCCATGCAGGAAAATAGACTTCTTCCAGATCATCTGAGACTAATAGAGGATCTAGAATGGAATTAGCAGCAGCTTGAGTGATGGCTTGATAAGCTACCTCTACGGCCAATAAGGGCACTTCCGGTTCATGGGGGGTTGGGAGGACCCAAGGATCAGTCCTATCAACAACCATAGTGATGGAATTCCCCACACTAGTATAACCAATGTAATTCACTGGGGCTAGAAGGTCAAATGTGCCCATCAATGACGCATACATTCCAGCTCCCAAGCTCTGTGCAGCAGGTTTGGCCTGATCAACCAATGGCACAGTGGATTCCTTAGACTCTAAACGACCTTTTCGGGTAAAATCAAGTTGGTCAACAGTAACCAACTTGCCCTCATGTGGAAAAACCACAACACGAAGAACAGCCGATGCAACAGCAGTCATTGCATAAGTCCAATTCCTTCCTAGAAGAAAATTATAGTCCAAGGGAGCATCAATCACTTCCACTTCAACAGACACTGCTTTGCCTTCCAACTTAAGCTCAAAAGCTGGTAGGATACCATGAGGACGGAAGGATCTTCCATCAAAATCAGTAAGTAAAGTGTTTGATGGGACCAGCTCTGGGGATCCAAGAGCTTTCCAACAGGCCAGGGACATAACACATGTAGAGGCTCCCTCATCAACAACTGCACTTCCAATGGTCTTACCCCCATGGATGACATCTATTGATAGGGCTACATGGTAAGGCAGGCGAATTTTGACATCAAACAAATTTAATTTCGCCATGAGACTCAAAGAATCCATGCTACCTAAAGTTGCTAAGAGAGCATCCCGCTGGGCAGGACAACTCTGTAACACCTCTAAAGCTGACATTGAACACGGGGTTTGAGCTAAATATTCAACCACTGAGTAGTTTGAAGCAGCCCTAGCATTGGGGTTATGCAAGGTCTTCTTGAAAACACCTTTTGGTATCTTCGGCATAGTTTCGGCAGGTTTCTCTATTGTGAGAGGGTTGGAAGGTTCACCTACAGCTTTACCCTTCTCAAGAGTCTCGTTCCCATAGTTTTTGTTCCTGGTTTGCAACAAAGTTGAAGATCGAACCATGTTGATATAATTAGGGTCAGGGGCAGTTTGAGTGCCCCCTGCTACATTAGAAGCTGAAGCAGATTTCTGTCCTTGGGGAAACTGGTCCTTCAGGACAGCTGGTTGTTGAGCTTTAAGCAGCTTCTGGGCTTGATCCATAAGGGGACAAAGGTGAGTAAGGTGGTCCTCTTGGCACAACTTACAAGGGAACTTGACCTTCTTCTTTTCTTTTTTTCCCCCATCAGCATTGTTCGCGGGCTTTGGCTTGTTTTGGTTTCCCTCTCCCTTCTTACCTTTCTTTTTCTTCCCGCTGGGCTGCTGATTGCCCTTCTGAGAGGTTTGAGCAAAGACATTTGCATTCTGGGGAGAGGGGGCAACCTTTGCTGCCTCCGCCGTAGACTGTTTGACAGACAACTGGGGAAGTTGCTTAGTTAAAGACTCTACGGTGGGAGAGTTGACAGACCCAACCACACCATGGGCATGGGGTCAGGCTTAGGCCTCTCTGCCTCGTACGAAGGCCTCAGTGCCTCAGGGATGATCTCATACAAGATCCCAGACTGTGAATAAATCAAGTCTAACTGCTGGGCCCTGAGTATGTATTCTTCTTCATTCGTTACTCCTGATGTGGAAACATCCTTAGATATATATGGAAACAGTGATTTAAGGAACCATTCTAACAGAAACTCAGGAGGAATGGTGGCTTTGATAAGGCTCTTTCGCCTCCTCCACTCTTGGATATGATCTGAGATGTGGGTAGCCTTGTTTTGTCTAAAAGTAGACAACAATTCCGTTCCAAAATCGTATCGAACCGGAAGCTGGAAGTGGCTAAGGAAAGCACTAGCCAAATCCCAGAAACTACTAAAGGCAGCAGAAGGCAATTCGATATACCACTTTGCCGCCGTACCTATCAAGGTCCTCTGGAATAGCCTCAATCTAATTGAATCCTCATTCAACGAATTGGAAGAACACCATAAGTGAAAAGTGGTGGCATGTGCCCCAGGATCTTCACCAGCTTTACCTTCAAACTTAGGGATGTCCGATGGCAATTTGGTGGGAAGAGGTGGCCACAAGGGGTCATGCCTCACTGGGTCATTCATCAAATTTGGCAAGTCTGGCAAGTTTAAAGTTGCCAGGAAAGGAAGTTTGGGCCTAACCGGGGTAGTAAACGTGCCATCTTGGGGATTTGAGGGACCTGCCCCCAAATGCCCATGGGTAAAAGTGGGGTTGCCCCCAGCCACCAGTTGTGAAGTGGGAAGGTTGCTTTGAAATGGATTCCATCCGTAAGCCACAGGATTTTGTGTGGGAGGTGCAGTGTAAGTGGTCCGGGCCGTCCCCATAGAAGTAGGGGTCTGAAAGACTGGAGCGGGTATCCCTTCACTAAACAACGAAAAGGGAGAGCTCGTGTATGGGACCGAAATAGGGGTTTGGAAGCTCTACCCGTAAGAGGTGTTGCTCCCAAACTGCACTCCTACGTATGGACTGGATGGGGGAATGTGCCCCCCATTCCAAGGAAATCCTTGGACATAAGCCGAGGATCCTATTGGACCACTCTGGGTAGTGTAAGGGAAGGAAGAAGGAATGGTAGGTATACTGGGGATCCCAGTAACCGTGCTACCAAAAGTACCTCCTAGGTTTGAGTGAACCGGTGGTTGAACCACCCGGCTCGCTAGAGTTAAAGGTGTAGAAGGAAAACTAGATCTAGGGGAACTTATCGAGGGAGGTAGTACCCCTTCAACCGGAAGGGTTGAGGTAAACACAAAAGAACTTTCTTCCGCAGAAGACATGACTCTACCCATAGGGACACCTAGCACTAGTGAATCAAAAGGTCTAACCTGAACGATCACAGGATCATTTAAATCAATCAAGGGGGAGTTAAAATTTCTTGCAAACTCGTCAGTCTGCAATTCTTCTATCTCAACTGTGTCAAGATTGAAATGGTTAGCAATGAGTTCCTATTCACCAAGAGTCTCACTTATTCCTACATGTTCGAATGAACCGTCTGTGTCTAATCTCCGCCTTTGAGGTAAAGGTGGAGGCTCCAATGTAGTGATAGGAGGAAGGTTTCTCAACCTTCTTGACCTTCTAACAGTTGGTCCTCCAGAATTAAAAATTTAACAAATCACCCTAAGGCCAACTAAACACAGGCAAAACCGCAGAGCATACACTAAAAAGTTCCTAGAGTCTCAAGCAATCAAACCAGGGTGAAAGATATACTTTCCCGAAGAAAGTTGATGAATGATTACTTGGCGTCCTTGAAGTGGTTCTTAGGCACAAGCGGAGGAATCACCCACCGCCCTCCTACACTTTCAACAAGGGTTACCTTCCAAGCCCATTCAAGGTGAACCAGAAATAACCTTCCGGTTTACCTAGGTATGAACCCTAAAAGGACAAGAGACTAAAGGCTACCTTGGAAATACCAACAGTCTGGGGGGACAGTCGTCAGCCGAACTCATACGCATGGGCAGGGTAGCTGAGCCTGAAACTCTGTCTAGGACAGAATCCCCAGATGCGTAAAATTCCTGGGTTACGTTTTGACAAGGATTCGGAGGGTTATCTCCTCTGTCCAAGCCTCCACGCGGCCTAGTGCTTAACTCTCGTTTGAGAGGAGCTTCCCAGATACAGTGATAGAGTCAAGGATTTCCCTAAAGAAAGGTCCACTACGTCTAAGTTTATAACTTGTGGGAAGTTTACACTTCCTAGCCCACAAGTCTAGCCTAAGCCAGTAGGTGAAAGGCCCCTAGAAAACAAAACTTACTAGTAAATTTTAATTTATGTGTTTATTTTAAAGGGCTGTTCTTTACTCAAGAGAAAATGGAGTGGTATATTGTATGATGTTTTGACTCAAACAAGAAATAAATGAAAGTAAAGGTGTATTCAAAGCAAAATTGCCATTATAAAAACAAACTTCTTTTTAAATTTTGCAAATATGTATTGATGAATTGAAAGAAACGATGAAAGAAACTAAGCCTATGTTTTTGTAGTTTTTGATATAATATTTTTAAATTGGAATAAACACTACTTATGCAAAAATCACAATGCAAAAGCTTTAACTATGTTTTCTTTTCACTTTTAAAAATAATCAAAATTCTACTATGCATCTACCATGCACTATGCTGGAGAAAACTTGACGCTTATAAACTGTATAAAAGAAACAAACTGAAGCAAACAGGCTGATAGAACCAACAGACAACCAATAGAGGAAGGCTAGGAACCCTAGCTTGGGTGCTAACAATGACAAAGAATCACTGCAGACTTACAAAGGCAAGTGACAACCAGCCACTGTTAGAAGACAGACTGGAAAAACAGAGCCCAGGACCCTGATCACTGATCTGGACCAAGACACTTTAACCCACAACCCAAACAGGCCAAAACACTTCAGTATGCAAGCAGTAAACAAACCAAGCAAAAGACCCAAGAGCTTCCGAAAAAGAAAAGAAATGTGATCACCAACAGTATTCAGACCCACTACATAGCATTCTTAAATAAATACCACTCAGAAACAGGGACCGAACAAAGATAAGAACAAGCAAAACTTATCTTAAAAATCCCCACTTCCAGGAGTATTCGCGGCTGTCACTAAGAGCAACTCGTGAGTGACTCGCGACTGTCTAGTATTACAACCCGCGAATGCAGACCAGTATTCGCAACTGTCTAGAAATACAACCTGTGAATGGGTATAAATTTTTTCTCAAAAACTCAAGAAAAAACCAAAGACTTTCAAATGTTGAAGCAAGTATTGAAACAGGATAACAAATCACAAACAGACTCACAAGCAAAACTGGTCAGGAGGACAGAAAACAACCTACAGCAGTCTGGGTTCCCCAGTGGATTCGCCAATTCTGTTGTACAGGATTATACACCTAATAACCTAAGGTCTGGGGTTACCAACATACTCAATTACTTGTAGACAATTGACTTCTAAAGTGCAAAATAAGAAATAGGAAGATTAAAAGGACTTACTTGTTAAACGAAGGTCGATCCTTGCTAATCTTCTTCCTCTCTGTTCCACTTCCAAAGTCTTCAAGATTGCTCCTCTTTCACCTGTCAAGAAACACTTTTCCAGATACAAGATGATTCATGTACATATAAACAGGTTAGATAAATCACATATAGATGAATTAACATTTATCAAACCACAAAACATGAAACACATATGGAAGAATTAATCTCTTTATTATCAATAATGGAAAGAGTTCAGATACAACCCAAAGCCTAAGACAAGGACTCCTCTGCAACCAAAGGATTCTGAGTTCCACTACTCCAAAGACTTCTGTATAAACTCCACCAGCATAACTTTGCTCTCTCAGTGTGTGTTTTGTATTTAAATGTGAAGAGACACATTCGCGGGTTTGTAGTAGAGCAACCCGCGAATGATTTGCGACTATGTATAAGCGCAACCCGTGAATGATTCGCGACTATGTATAAGCGCAACCCGTGAATACATGGATTCACGACTTGATACAAAGGAGACTCGCGAATGATGCGCGAGTTGTCTATAAATAGAGTCACGAATACATCTCAACATGGAAAAAATGGCAAAATGACTAGCTGGATGAAGGAAGCATGTATTTCATGACAAGCCAATCAGTAGTGTTTTGGGAAAACCTCTATCCATAAGTGTCCTTTTTTGTACCAACATGAGGGATGTCGGCACTCGGACGGAGAGGTGCCATTCAGGTGTATGACAGTTATGCTTTCATTACATAACAGAGGGCTAGTTTAGAGTTGAATCAATAACATCAAACAACTCCTTCAATAATAAGTGTCCCTACTACCTATTACATTCTATTTATAGACCTCAAGGGTCAGATTGACCATGTTACAAGTGGATTTCATTAGAGTGAAACTGAAATGTTGATTCACCCTCGAGTCAACCCGTCCTCTACTGTACTTTCCTGGTTTCAAACAAAGATACAAACTACTATGGAACAAGGTTAACACGAAAGTGCAACACAAGGGGGGAAACATGGCTGAAGCGGACATGTTTCAACACTAGGGGAAGAAAGGGAGTGGAAGAGGAAGTTGCATTCCAGTTATCTGGTTGGGAGATGCGAGCAAAGAATAATTATAACAGTGATACAGATTGCATGAGAGATATCGTATGGAGAAAAGGGAAATGCCAATGAAAGAAGAAAATGATAAGGAAGAGAGAAATGCTAAGACAAAAATGGCTCAGCATAAAACAACCTGCAATACCCCTCTGATATGGACACATTAATAGTTGGAATTGAAGAAATCAATCATGTTATGCCACCGAGAGGGAATGCTTGGATTGTTGAAGAGGGACATGGTGTTGACTCAGTGTAGGAAATAATTCACTAAGTGATGGGAAAGGATAGGAAAACCAACATAAAAACGATAAGATGGAGAGGAACTGTCAATTATAGCCATCGAACCCGAATGAGATTGTCTTCAATTCTTTCCAATTCTACCCATTTCACTCATAATATTAGTGAACTCAAATTTGCGCACATCTGTGGCCATACTGGACAAAAATTAATGAACATAGAGAATGGATTCAATACATACATAGCCTAATCATAACAGTGACCCATATTTATCAATCTTCCATAAGAAGCAACATGATTGGTAATTGATTGCAGCTACTAGGAAGGAACCCATGGGGTCAAGCCAAATTTGGATATGTGTACTGTGTTGGCCCTTCGAATAATTGAAAGGTGGGAAAAAAGGTTAATCACGAGGAAATGTTGACTTCATGTATGTGTTATGCAATCATTCTCAATGCCGTCAGAATCTGGATCGATTAAGGTTCATCAAATCATAGAATTTGATGGTCTGTAGAACATTTTTTCCTTCTTAAGTGACGTATTTGACACTCAGTTGAAAATTCAGAATATGGCAGGTATGGAAAAGCGAAAACTGCCATTTACAGGTTTATGAGCTTAAATGACGTATTTGACACTTAGTTAGTTCAGGACGTGTTTGACAGGTTGAGGTATGGGAAAACGAAAAACCACGATTTAGAATTTTAGAAAATTAGATGAGTAGAAAAACTGTAAACTGTAAATCAGGGTTGAGTCCCTCAAGGAAATGCACACATTGGCCTAGAAAAAAAAATCAATATTAGGGCTAGAAGTTAAAACAAAATCTAAAGGAGAAAGTATCAGGTAAAAAATTGGAAATATTAAAATGATAAAAGAGGAATAATAATAAAAAAGACTCTCCTATTTTATTCATTGAATTTGATAAAGAAAACCTGCATGTGCGTGCATTTTACTGAAGCAAGTAAATTTTGGATTACTTTACACAAATTCACGACCAGCATGCATTACATTGCCAAATTCACTGAATCAAACCAAAGAGTGTATGTTCAGGCATAAAAAACCTAAATAAGCTTTCAAAGTTTAAATTTTAGACATAAAAACTTATGGTCTACAAGGAAACTCCAAATTTATGTGTTTTCCACATGGTAAAAAACACGGTTGAGTGCCTCGAGGAAATGCACACGTTGGCCTGCATTTCATGTTATATTGAATAAATTGCACTATAACATAGACATACCAACCTTTTCTACAAATGCTTGTACTCACTTCTGTAAATTGTATAATATACAGTAAAATCCAAGTCCTCCAAAATAAAAATTGATAGTATTTGCTAATTTTTCATGGACAGAACTAAAAATGCACAACAATGCTAATCGAAGTACACTCTAGGTCTGAAATTTGGAATTTGGCATATACACACATTTCTGAGCCTAATTATCCATGAATAAGTTATTCTAGTATTGTTGCAAAGCAATTATTCACACTTGTTAACTTTTAACTAAATGCACACCAAAGCAAAACTATTCCTTCTTGGAGAAACATTCTAAAGGGGAAAGTTTAACGTAAAAAATTGGAAATATTAAACTTCTGAAAGGGGAGGAATAATAAAAAAAAAGACTCCTATTTTATTCATTGAGTTTGACAAAGAAATCTGGCATGTGCGTCCATTTTACTAAAGCAAGTCAGTTTTGGATAGCTTCACTCAAATGCACGCTCAGCCTGCATTACAAATCCAAATTCATTGAGTCAAACCACAGTGTGTCTGTTCATGCATAAAAAACTTAAATAGCTTTCAAATTTTAAATTTTAGACATAAAAACTTATGCTCTACAAGGAAACTCCAAATTTATGTGTTTTCCACATGGTAAAAATCACGGTTGAGTCCCTCAAGGAAATGCACACTTTGGCCTGCATTTCATGTTATATTGACTATATCATAGACGTGACATAGACATGCCAACCTTTTCTACAAACTCTTGTACTCATTTTTGTAAATTGTATGATCTACAATAAAACTCAAGTCATCCAAAACAACAATTGATAGTATTTGCCAATTATTCATGCCCAGAAAAAAGCACACCAATGCCAATCGAAGTACACTCTAGGTATGAAATTTGGAAGTTGACATATATACATATTTCTGAGCCTAATTATCCATGAATAAGTTCTTCTAGTATTGTTGCAAATCTATTATTCACACTTGTAAACTTTTTGACTAAATGCACACCAAACGAAAACTATGCCTGCTAGGATAAACATTCCAAAGGGGAAAGTTTCAGGTAAAAAATTGGAAATATTAAACTTTTGAAAGGTGAGGAATAATAATAAAAAAAACACTCTCCTATTTTATTCATTGAATTTGACAAAGAAATCAAGCATTTGCATGCATTTTACTTAAGCAAGTCAATTTTGGATTCCTTCACCAAAACGCACACCCAGCATGCATTATAAAGCCAAATTCACTGATTCAAACCACGGAGTGTCTGTTCAGGAATAATAAACCTAAATAAGCTTTCAAAATTTAAATTTTAGACATAAAAACTTGTGCTTTGAAAGGAAACTCCAAATTTATGTGTTTTCCACATGGTAAAAATCACGGTTGAGTCCCTCGAGGAAATGCACACTTTGGCCTGCATGTCATGTTATATTGAATAAATTGCACTATAACATAGACATACCAAACTTTTATATAAATTCTTGTACTCATTTCTGTAAATTGTATGATATACAGTAAAATCGAAGTCATCCAAAACAACAATTTACAGTATTTGCCTATTTTTCATGGCCAAAACTAAAAATGCACACCAATGCCAATCAAAGTACACTCTATGTATGAAATTTGGAAGTTGGCATATATACACATTTCTGAGCCTAATTATCCATGAATAATTCTAGTATTCTTGAAAAGCTATTATTCACACTTGTGAACTTTTTGACTAAATGCACACCAAAGGAAAACTATGCCTACTTGGAGAAACATTCCAAAGGGAAAAGTTTCAGGTAAAAAATTGGAAATATTAAATTTCTGAAACGTGAGGAATAATAAAAAAATACTCTCCTATTTTATTCATTGAATTTGACAAATAAATCAGGCATGTGCATGCATTTTACTAAAGCAAGTAAATTTTGGATTGCTTCACCCAAATGCACGCCCAACATGCATTACAAAGCGAAATTCATTGATTCAAACCACAGAGTGTCTGTTCCGGCATAAAAAACCTAAATAATCTTTCAATGTTTAAATTTTATACATAAAAACTTATGCTCTGGAAGGAAACTCCAAATTTATGTGTTTTTCACATGGTAAAAATCATGGTTGAGTCCCTCGAGGAAATGCACACATTGGCATGCATTTCATGTTATCTTGAATAAATTGCACTATAATATAGACATACCAACCTTTTCTACAAACTCTTGTACTCATTTCTGTAAATTGTATGATCTATAGTAAAATTCCAGTCATGCAAAACAACAGTTGACAGTATTTGCCAATTTTTCATGGCCAAAACCCGAAATGCACACCAATGCCAATCGAAGTACACTCTAGGTATGAAATTTGGAATTTGGCATATATACACATTTCTGAGCCTAATTATCCATGAATAAGTTCTTCTAGTATTCTTGCAAAGCTATTATTCACACTTGTAAACTTTTTGATTAAATGCACACCAAAGGAAAACTATGCATGCTTGGAAAAACGTTCCAGTGGGGAAAGTTTCAAGTAAAAAATTGGAAATATTAAACTTTTTAAATGTGAGGAATAATAAAAAAATACTCTCATATTTTATTATTTCAATTTGACAAAGAAATCAGGCATGTACGTGCATTTTACTGAAGCAAGTCAATTTCGGATTGCTTCACCCAAATGCACATTGAACATGCATTACAAAACCAAATTCACTGATTCAAACCACAGAGTGTTTTTTTAGGCATTAAAACCTAAATAAGATTTTAAAGTTTAAATTTTAGACATAAAAAATTATGCTCTCCAAGGAAACTCCAAATTTATGTGTTTTCACATGGTAAAAATTATTGTTGAGTCCCTCAAGGAAATGCACACATTGGCATGCACTTCATGTTATATTGAATAAATTGCACTATAACATAGACATACCAACCTTTTCTACAAACTCTTGTACCCATTTCTGTAAATTGTATTATCTACTATAAAATGCAAGTCATGAAAAACAACAATTGATAGTATTTGTCAATTTTTCATGGCCAAAACCAAAAATGCACACCAATGCCAATCGAAGTACACTCTAGGCATGAAATTTGGAATTTGGCATATAAACACATGTTTGAGCCTAATTATCCATGAATAAGTTCTTCTAGTATTCTTGCAAAGCTATTATTCACACTTGTAAACTTTTTGACTAAATGCACACCAAAGTAAAACTATGTCTGCTTGGAGAAACATTCCAAAGGGGAAAGTTTCAGGTAAAAAATTAGAAATATTAAACTTCTTAAAGGTGACGAATAATAAAAAAAACACTCTCCTATTTATTCTTTGAATTTGACAAATAAATCAGGAATGTGCATGCATTTTACAGAAGCAAGTCAATTTTGGATTGCTTCACCCAAATGCATGCCCAACATGCATTGCAAAGCCAAATTCATAGATTTAAACAAAAGAGTGTTTGTTCAGGTATAAAAATCCTAAATAATCTTTCAAAGTTTAAATTTTAGACATAAAAACTTATGCTATGCAAGGAAACTCCAAATTTATGTGTTTTCCACATGGTAAAAATCATTGTTGAGTCCCTCGAGGAAATGCACACATTGGCCTGCATTTCATGCTATATTGAATAAATTTCACTATAACATAGACATACCAACGTTTTCTACAAACTCTTTTACTCTTTCTGTAAATTGTATGATCTACAGTAAAATCCAAGTCATTCAAAACAACAATTGATAGTATTTGCCATTTTTTCATGGCCAGAACCAGAAATGCACACCAATGCCAATCAAAGTACACTCTAGGTATGAAATTTGAAATTTAGAATATATACACATTTATGAGCGTATTTATTCATGAATAAGTTCTTCTGGTATTCTTGAAAAGCTATTATTTACACTTGCAAAGTTTTTTACTAAATGAACACCAAAGAAAAACTATGCATGCTTGGAGAAACATTCCAAAGGGGAAAGTTTCAGGTACTTCTAAAAGGTGAGAAATAATAATCATAAAAAAATCTCCTACTTTATTCATTGAATTTGATAAAGAAATCAGGCATGTGTGTGCATTTTACTGAAGCAAGTCAATTTTGGATAGCTTCACTCAAATGCACGTCGACCCTGCATTATAAAGCCAAATTCACTGATTCAAACCACAGAGTGTCTTTTGATGCATAAAAACCCTAAATAAGTTTTCAAAGTTTAAATTTTAGACATAAAAACTTATGCTCTGCAAGGAAACTCCAAATTTATGTGTCTACCACATGGTAAAAGTTAGGGTTGAGTCCCTCCAGGAAATGCACACATTGGCCTACATTTCATGTTATATTGAATAAATTGCACTATAGCATAGACATACCAACCTTTTCAACAAACTCTTGTACTCACTTATATAAATTGTATGATCTACAGTAAAATCCAAGTCATCCAAAATAACAATTGATAGTATTTGCCAATTTTTCATGGCCAGAACTAAAAATGCACAACAATGCCAATCAAAGTACACTCTAGGTCTGAAATTTGGAATTTGGCATATATATACAAATTTCTGAGCCTAATTAACCATGAGTAAGTTCTTCTAATATTGTTGCAAAGCTATTATTCACACTTGTAAACTTTTTGACTAAATTCACACCAAAGGAAAACTGTGTCTGCTTGGAGAAACATTCTAAACGGGAAAGTTTCAGGTAAAATACTAAACTTCTAAAAGGTGAGCAATAATAAAAAAACACTCTCTTATTTTATTCTTTGAATTTGACAAAGAAATCAGGCATGTGCGTGCATTTTACTGAAGTAAGTCAATTTTGGATTGCTTCACCCAAATGCACACCCAGCATGCATTACAAATCCAAATTCACTAATTCAAACTACAGAGTGTCTGTTCAGGCATACAAAACCCTAATTAGACTAGTATAGTTGTAATTTCATACATAAAAACTTATGTTGTGAAATAAGAATCCATCCGACATTTGAAATGAGGATAGAACAACTGTAAATGTTGGTTTCATGTTCACGGGCATCATAGTTTCTCTAGTAAATCTTGTATTTATAGAATTTTGGCATGATAGGGACAACTTAGGAAAGAGGTTGAATTGGATAGTTGTTTGGAAACCAGTCTCATGGCTCTGCAAGTTTGTATCATCTATATCTTTTTTACTATAATATAATTCATCATCCTTCCTTACATAAATAAATAAATGAGAACATAACACATATAATAGATTCCCAAGAAAAAAACAGAGATAATACAAAAATATAACCAGATCGATACTCAAGAAATTTTTAAAAGGGGCCCAAGAGAATTTTTTATTATATTATGCTTTCATTACATAGCACAGGGCTAGGTTACAGTTGAATAAGTAACATCAAACAACTCCTTCAATAATAATTGTCCCTATTACCTTTTACATTCTATTTATAGACCTCAAGGGTCGGATTGACCATGTTACAAGTGGAATTCATTAGAGTGAAACTGAAATGTTGATTCACCCTCGATCCAACCCATCCTTTGTTGTACTTTCCTGGCTTCAAATGAGGATACCAAATACTGTGGAATAAGGCTAACACACCAGTGCAACAATGGGAGAAAAAAAGGGCTGAAGTGGATATGTATCAACACCTGGGGTAGAAAGGGAGTGGAAGAGGGAGTTGCATTCCATTGATCTGGATGGGAGATTCGAGCAGAAAATAATTATAATAATGATACACATTACATGAGAGGTATTCTAAGGAATAAGGTAAATTCCAATGAAAGAATAAAACAATGATAAGGAAGAGAGAAATGCTGAGACAAAAATGGCTCAGTAGAAAAAACATGTAATACCCCTCTAATATGGACACATTAATAGCTGGAATTGAAGAAATCAATCCTGCTATGCCATCGAGAGGGAATAATTAGGTTGTTGAAGAGGGACAAGGTGCTGACTCAATGCATGAAATACTTCACTGAGTGATGGGAAATGGATCCCAAATGAACATAAAAAATGATGAGATAGCGAGGAACTGCTAGTTAAAGCAATCGAACCCAGATGAGACTGTCTTCAATTATTTCCAATTCTACCCATTTCACTCATACTATCAGTGAACTCAAATTTGCACACATTTGTGGCCATGTGATGCAAGAGCATAAAGTTAAAATCCAGCAATGTGACGCATTTATCACATGTTGTGGCTTGAGATAGTGGTTCTAAGGGTTGAAGAAATAGTTTATTTAATGTTTTATAAATCTGAATTATATAGATAGTTAGCACTGTTTTCCATTTCAGAGTTATTGTAGTAACAAATGATTACCTAAAGCTCCATGCGAGGAGACTAGGACATCTGGTTAGTTGTTGTTAGTTAATAGGAGTTAGGTGTTCCTAAAATTATTAAATTCCTAAATTTATGGAAGGATTTGTTAGTTGTTAGCATGAGTTGGAAAAAAAGAGAGGGGAGGAGAATCAGTCGACCATAGGAGGGGGCAGAGAGGTAGGTAGAAGATTAGAGTCAAGAGAGAGAGAGATTGAGAGGGTAAATAACAGAGAATAAACTGAATAAAGAAAATGAAATAGAATCTTTGTCGTTTTCAAATTGTTGAGTATTGGAAACCCTGGTATTCATTTTCATCTCCTGTGCATGACTAACAGAAGCAAATAGTGTTAACACTGTCCAAAAGGAAATCGATTTACAGATTGAGAATGTTTGTATGAATGCAAGTCATTTTCTTTACATTTCCTTTCAAATCGTGCTCAATCCATGAATACACAGTTGCAGACTCTATTGAAACCACAATACAAATCCAGTATAAATATCAAGCAAGTATTGGTTCGATCAATGGTTAGTTTTTGTTACAGAGAATAGAAATATCTTAAGGTTAACGTGGTTTCATTTTCCAATAAGTACATTCAATATAGTTCCAAATCAACTTGAAGTCCGGTCATGACTCATTTCAAAGAGTTTTAGCACATGGGAAGAACCTTTGAAATAATTTTCGTAAAGAAGTTTTTAACATATATTTGAAACTTTGGAAACAGATAACTAAGTTTAGAAAGAATGTATTTCAATTTCACATTCATCCCTATATCAAGTGCAAAGAGAGAAAATAGAGGGTAAATCACACAGAAGAAACTGAATAAAGAAAATGAAATAGAATCTCCGTCGTTTTCAAATTGTTGAGTATTGGAAACCCTGGTATTCATTTTCATCTCATGTACATGATTAAAAGAAGCAAATCATGTTAACACTGTATAGAAGGAAATCGATTTACAGATTGAGAATGTATGTATGAATGAGTAAGTCATTTTCTTTACATTCCTTTCAAATCGTGCCCAATCTATGAATACACCGTTGCAGACTCTATTGAAACCACAATACGAATCCAGTATAAATAGCAAGCAAGTATTGGTTCGATCAATGGTTAGTTTCTGTTACGGAGAATAGAAATATATGAAGGTTAACGTGGTTTCATTTTCCAGTAAGCACATTCAATATAGTTCCAAATCAAATTGAATTCTAGCTGTGACTCATTTCAGAGAGTTTTAGGACATGGGAAGAACCTTTGAAATACTTTCTGTAAATTATTTTTTAACATATATTTGAAACTTTGGAAATAGTTAGCTAAGTTTAGAAAGACTGTATTTCAATTTCACATTCATCCCTGCATCAAGTGGTATCAGAGCAAGGATCAGGGAATTTCCCTTTTTGTTTGTAAAGAAAAAAAAAATGTTTTTCCCTTTATCTTTGAAGAGAAGCAAGAGAAAATCTGAACAGTAATAGTTTGAGAGAAAACTCATTACTTTCAGAAATGGCATTTAGAGTTCTAGTAGGATGTGGAAGAGGAGTTCAAGGAGGCAGACATGTAGCCAATGCAGAAGTAATGGAAGAGTTGAGAATTCTACGAGAGGAAATGGAAGCCATGAGAGAAGCTGGAAGAAGAGATCCTAAAGTAGGTGATGTCAGTGAAGCTGAGGTTGAACCAGAAGAAGAAGAAAGGACAGGGGAGGGAATTGGAGTGAAACTATTAAAAGCAGTCATTGGGGCTAGTTCAAAACCAAGAGTGGAGATAGATGCATACAACGGAGGATTAAATTTAGAAGAATTAGTTGACTGGATCAATTCAATGGACAAGCATTTTTATTTTTCGGAAGTGCCTGAAGATAAGAAAGTAAAGTTTGCAGCCACTAGACTCAAAGGACATGTTTTTCTTTGGTGGGACGGTGTACAAGCAAAAAGGAGAAGACTGCACAAGCAGCCAATTAAAAGTTGGAGCAAAATGATTTCCAAGCTGAAGGACAAGTTTCTTCCCAGAGATTACCAACTTGCTTTGTATAAGCAGATGCAGAAATTGAGACAGAGACTGCTTACTATCAGAGAATATACAGAGGAGTTTTACAAGGTAAACATTAGAGCTGGATACATAGAATATAACTCTGAGAAGGTGGCCAGATACATGAATGGTCTTAGATTAGACATTTAAGATGAAATGAGTTTATTCTCACCTAAATCAGTTGAAGAAGAATATCAATGTGCTTAAAAGTGGAGGATAAACTGAATAGGAGAAATAACTCAGGGAAAGGAAAAGGTTAGGCTTATAGAGGTAAGGGACCACAAACTAGAAGAGGAAAATTTTTAGTTCAGAAGGAAGAAGCTGAATCCTCAAATCATCCAGAACAACCTCATAAAGGAAGAGACTTCAGAGGAAGGAGATCTTTTCAAAGAGGCCGAGGAAGAGGCAAAAATCATGAGGTTAGATGTTATATATGTGGAAGGACAGGACATATGTCATGGGATTGTCCAGAAGGACCTGCAAGACAGGGAAATGTTCAGATTTCACAGGATGAAAATGAATAAAGAGTACATGAGGATCATGTTGAGGTTCTAGAGGTAGGAGAAGCCATACTGATGAGAACTTTGTTCAAACCAAGCAAATAATTACATGAACCCAAACAGAGGAAGAGTTTGTTCAAAACAATGTGCAAATCAAAAGGTAAGTGCTGTAAACTTATCATTGATAATGGCAGTACTGGTAATCTAGTTTCTGTAGAGACAGTTGAGAATTTGGGAATGCAGAAAGAAAAGCGTCCTACACCCTACAAATTTTCCTGGTTGCAGAAAGGACACCAAGTACTAGTCAATGAGCAATGCATAGTTGATTTCCAGATTGGAAATTACAAAGACCAAGTCTTATGTGATGTGATACCAATGGATGTATGTCATGTGTTATTGGTTAGGCCATGGTAGTATGACTGGAATGTGATGTACAATGGCAGAGAAAACACTTTTTTCTTGGACAAGGAAGGTAGAAGACATACTCTTGTTCCCCTAAAGGATGAGAAAATGGAGGAACAAACCATCCCAAAGGTTCTACTGGTGAAAGAGAAAGAATTTTTGGAACATATGCAAGAATAAACTGTAAGTTTTGTTATTGTTGGTAAGCCTAGGACTGTTATAACCAACACTTGAATAGATGAATTACCTACTGAAATTCAGAAATTACTAGAAGAGAATGTAGACATAGTTGTGGATGATTTTCCAGATGAAATACCACCTGTTAGAAGTATAAGTCATCACATAGATATGATTCCTAGAGCTAGTTTACCAAACAAAGCTGTTTATAGAATGACTCCATCAGAAAATGTAGAGATCAGCAGACAAGTGCAGGAACTCTTGAATAAAGTATTGGTCAGAGAGAGTTTAAGTCCTTGTGTTGTACCAACAGTGTTGAGTCCTAAGAAAGGAGGTGAATGGAGGATGTGTACAGATTCCAGAGCCATAAACAAAATCACTATCAAGAATAGATTTCCTTTACCTTAGATGGATGATTTAATGGATTGTTTGAGTGGTGCCAAATATTTTTCTAAATTAGATCTGAAAAGTGGAAATCATCAGATAAGAATGAGAGAAGGTGATGAATGGAAAACAACTTTCAAAACTAATACTGGGTTGTATGAACAGTTAGTTATGCCTTTTGGGTTAACTAATGCACCTAGTACTTTTATGAGACTGGTGAATGAAGTGCTTAAAGAATTCATAGGAAAGTTTGTTGTAGTCTATTTAGATGATATTCTTGTTTTCAGTAAGACAAGAGAAGAACATGTTAGACATTTGAATTTGGTTATGAAGAAATTGCATGAAGAGAAACTCCTCATAAACCTGAAGAAGTGTTTCTTGATGAAGAAGGAATTGGTTTTTTAGGATTTGTAATTTCACAAGAAGGATTGAAAATGGATCCAAAGAAAGTAAGAGCCATTTCAAATTGGCCATCTCCAAGGAATGTGTTTGAGGTAAGAAGTTTTCATGGATTGGCAAGTTTTTATATAAAATTCATAAGAAACTTTAGTGGAATATGTGCTCCAATCTTAGACGCGGTGAAGAAAGAGAAACAACCCTTTCAAATGGACTGTTGCAGCAAAGAAGGGATTTAAATTGTTGAAGGAAAATATCACTGAGAAGCTTGTTTTAGCTCTCCCAGACTTCAACAAAATGTTTTATGTTAGATGTGATGCTAGTGGACATGCTATTGGAGGAGTATTGAGTCAGGATGATAAACTAGTGGCATATTTCAGTGAGAAATTGAATGAAGAAAAATAGAATTACTCTACCTATGATAAAGAATTCTATGCAGTAATTCAAGCTCTGAAGAAATGGAGGCATTACCTTATGCCTGGAGAATTTGTTTTATATTCTGACAATCATGCTTTGCAATTCATAACTAAGTAGGAAAAGTTAAATCAAAAACATTCTAAGTGGGTTGAATTTATGTAGAATTTTACTTTTGTTTTAAAATATATCAGTGGAAATTCTAACAAGGTTGTAGATGCTTTGAGTAGAAGATGTTTAGTTTTGCAGGAGTTCCAGGTGAATGTTTTTGGACTAGAGAATTTGAAAGATATGTATGAAGAAGATGTTGATTTCAAAGAAGCTTATGAAGCTTGTCAGAACCAAGTATTCAAAGATAGAAGCCCATGGATGGATTTCATGTTGTAGGAAGGATTCTTGTTTAAAGGAAGCAAGTTGTGCATTCCTAAATGCTCAATGAGAGAGAATTTGTTGAAGGAGAAACACAGTGGAGGACTTGCTGGTCATTTTGGGAATGAAAAAACTTATGCTCAACTGAATAAATTTTAATATTGGCCAGGAATGAGAGAAGATGTGCAAATATTTTTTGGAAAGTGTCAAATATTTCAACATGCAAAGGGGAAACAACAGAATGCAGGATTGTATCAGCCATTACCTGTTCCAAAGAAACCTTGGGATGCTGTAAGCATGGATTTTGTTATAATATTTCCAAGAACACAGAGAGGTAATGATTCCATATTTTTTGTAGTGGATAGATTCTAAAAGATGGCACACTTTGTTCCTTGTACTAAAACTAGTGATGCCACTCTCATTGCAAATCTGTTTTTCAAAGAAATAGTAAGACTTCATGGTCTTCCTATGAGTATAGTTTCTGACATAGATACTATGTTTGTTGGAAATATCTGGAGGACTTTATGGAAGAAATTGGGGACAAAACTTAAATTTAGTTCAGCTTACCATCCTTAGACTTATGTGAAAACTGAAGTCACAAACAAAATCTTGGGTAATATCTTGAGAAGTTTGGTTAGTGAACATCCTAATCAGTGGGATCTAGCTTTACCACAGGCTGAGTTTTCTTATAATGATTCACCCAATAGGAGTACAGGTTTGAGTCCTCTTAAAATTGTTTATGGGACAAATCCGAGAGGAGTGTTTGAGCTTAGAGACTTGGAATGATGGAGAAAAGAAGTGCAAATGAAGAGTATTTTGCTTTGGACATGCAAATGTTGCATGAACATGTTAAGGGACAATTGCAGGAGAACAATCTCAAATATAAACAGAGAGCAGATCTGAAGAGGAGATAAGTGAATTTTGAAGAAGGTGATCTAGTATTAGCATACCTGAAAAGGGAAAGATTTCCTAGAGGCACTTATAATAAACTGAAGTTGAAGAAAATTGGGCCTTGTAAAATCTTGACAAAATTTTCAGCAAATGCTTATGAAATTGAACTTCCAGATGGTATAGGTATATCACATATCTTTAATGTTTCAAAATTGTATCCTTCTAGGGAAGCTGAGGCAGAAGCTTCATCAACAAATGTTTTAGATACTGGACAGAAAGTTGAATGGCAGAAAAGGATTCCTATTGTGCCCAAGATGGAAATGGAGAGGATTTTGGACACTAGAGTGTTGAAGAAAACCAGAGGACATGAGTACTATGAATACCTGATCAATTGGAAGAATTAGCCACTTGAAGATGCTACTTGGGTGACTATTGCACTCATACAGAAAAGTGGCAGAACTGTAGAAGAGCTCATGAACAAGAGTTGATGAATTTTTCTGACCTGGGATGTCTGATGCAGGAGCATAAAGTTAAAATCCAGCAATGTGATGCATTTATCACATGTTGTGGCTTGAGATAGTGGTTCTAAGGGTTGAAGAAATAGTTTATTTAATGTTTTATAAATCTGAATTATATAGACAGTTAGCATTGTTTTCCATTTTAGAGTTATTGTAGAAACAGATGATTACCTAAAGCTCCTTGCGAGGATACTGGGACATTTGGTTCGTTGTTGCTAGTTAATAGGAATTAGTTGTTCCTAAAATTAGTAAATTCCTAAATTTATGTAAGGATTTGTTAGTTGTTAGCATGAGTTGGAAAAAAAGAGAGGGGAGGCGAATCAGTCAATGATAGGAGGGGGAAGAGAGGTAGGTAGAAGATTAGAGGCAGTAGAGAGAGAGAAGATAGAGGGTAAATCACAGATAAGAAACTGAATAAAGAAAATGAAATAGAATCTCTGTCGTTTTCAAATTGTTGAGTATTGGAAACCCTGGTATTCATTTTCATCTCCTATGCATGATTAAAAGAAGCAAATCGTGTTAACACTGTCCATATGGAAATCAATTTACAGATTGAGAATGTCTGTATGAAAGCGCAAGTCATTTTCTTTACATTTCCTTTCAAATCGTGCTCAATCCATGAATACATAGTTGCAGACTCTATTGAAATGACAATACGAATCTAGTATAAATAGCAAGCAAGTATTGGTTTCCTTTCAAATCATGCTCAATCCATGAATACACAGTTGCAGACTCTATTGAAACCACAATACTAATCCAGTATAAGTAGCAATCAAGTATTGGTTCAATCAATGGTTAGTTTCTGTTATGGATAACAGAAATATCTGAAGGTTAATGTGGTTTCATTTTCCAGTGAGTACATTCCATATAGTTCCAAATTGAATTGAAGTCCAGTCATGACTCATTTCAGAGAGTTTTAGCACATGGGAAGAACCTTTGAAATACTTTCTGTAAAGTAGTTTTTAACATATATTTGAAACATTGGAAACAATTAGCTAAGTTTAGAAAGACTGTATTTCAATTTCACATTCATCCCTGCATCACCATACTGGACAAAAATTAATGAATATAGAGAATGGATTCAATACATAGCCTACTGATAACAGAGACCCCTATTTATAAATCTTCCATACGAAGCAGCATGATTGGTAATCAACTACAGCTGCTAAAAAGGAATCCATGGGGTTAGGACAAATCTAGATATGTGTACTATGTTGGCACTTCGAATAATTGAAAGGTGGGAAAAAGTGGTTAATGACGAGGAAATGTTGATTTCACATCTGGGTGATGCAATCATCCTCAATGTTGTCAGAATCTAGCTCGATTTAGGTTCATCGATTCATAGAATTTGATGGTCTGTAGAACATTTTTTCCTCTTTAAGTGACGTATTTGACACTCGGTTGAAACTTCTAAACGTATATGACAGGTATGGAAAAGATAAAACCGCCATTTACAAGTTTATAAGATTACATGTTGTAATTGACACTCAATTAGTTCAAGACATGTATGACAAGTGGAGGTATGGGAAAACAAAAACCGTCATTTAGAATTTTAGAAAATTAGATAACAAGAAAAATTGTAAATTATTTTCATAGTTATACTGGCCCCTTATAGACTGTCAGAAAATGATATTCATAAATTATTGCAATCCATAATGGGACTTTCCGCCATGGCTTGCATTCTCGACCTTAAGCACATTGTCAATTTGTCATCATCAGAAGATTAAGAAGTACTTTTCCAACCAGAACAAAATCTAGAAGACTTGATTCTTTAGATTGAGGTAACTTCAATAAGATCGAATATAGAGAAAGTACCTGGTGTATATTCAATGGAAGACTGCAGTATATTTTTCTTAACAATGGCAGACTACAGTATATTTTTCTTAACAATGGTATCCTATGCAATATATTTTTCTTAACAATGACAGATTGTAGTATATTTTTCTTAACTATGGCAGACTGCGGTATTTTTTTTTAACAAATCTAGGCTAATGAGTTGTTTAAGTAACTCTCTCAATTCCATCCATGGAATTTTTTGTTACCCTCCAATTAGATATCAGATTGAATAGATTGATTCACAAATTCAAAATCCTTTCCTACTAAATGCACCACCTGCAACTTAACTATGTACAAATAAAAAAAATACATAGAGATAACAAATAATTATAATTGCAGGTTTATTAATGTTCCATACGGCACTTATTTAATATGATGTAGAATCTGGAGACTTGTAGCCTTCTCTTAACCAACCTTCAGTCTAAAATTTTGGTGCCTAAATCATGTTCAACCTGCGTGTGACCCATCTTCTTGCTCGGAAACTGATCGGATATCTAATTTTCTGGCTAAATATTTTTTCGATTTCTAACTCATCCATTGTATTCCAATAAAAAATAATATTTGCTAGGCCATGCACGGAATTCTAACAAATAAAAAAAATCATCTTAAAAGCATCTTTGCTGAATAAAAACATATTTTTCCATTATTCTTAATCAAATAGGATACATGCTAGAGTTAGATAGAATGTTATGTTCATAGCTCCAGGAAAACACATTACAATATTTATTCATAAACTCAATGTATTTTTTCTTTCTTTCTATAGAATTTTTTTTTGAAAGCTTTATTATTTTGGGACAATCCTCTATCCCAATTTTCTGATCTTGAATATCATCTTCATGGGGCTGGACTTTGGGGTTTTTTGCTATGTCATTTTTATCAAACAATTTCTCTAAAGGTATGAGGCCTTTTGGAATATAAATACTCTTAAGCTGGATAATATTCTTGCCACCAATCATACCTTTCATATTTTTCTGTTCCTCTTCTCCTTCTGTAAATCCTTCATTATCTTGAGCATTCTCCAAATTCTGATTCTCCCCATCAATAATTGTGTTGGAAAATTCATCTGACATTTTTAAAAATATTTTTATTTGCAAATCATCTTCAAAAATTTGCCAGTACTTAGAATTATTAGGAATGGAAGGTCTATTTACAACTTCAATTTTTTATTTTTTATTTGAATAGATATGAATTTTAAAATTTCCAGCAGTAGTGGTCAAAGAGTCAGTTATATTATTCTATATTCTGGGAATCGCCATCGCCATGTGTTCATTGAAAAAGTTACCAAGAATATCCCAAACTTTATTCATGTATTTTCTCATTCTTGGATGCTTGGTTTGATAGCTTCCATTCACTTGATTTATAACCAACTCTGAATATCCATAAACATCTATTTGCTTTCAAATTTTTCAATGCATTTAATCCTAATTTAAGCAAAGCTTCATATTCTGCTACATTATTTCTACACTCAAATGTTAATTTGAAAGAATAAACTTTAAAATATTTGTCTAGAGAAATAAATCAGACACCTGCACCATCTCGCTCTTTAGTCATTGACCGATCAAAATACACAGTCCAAATCCCTTCATCTCTCTAGTTTTGTTCCAAGGCCTCTTGTATTTTAACAAACTCCTTATATTCCTTATGTTCATCTACTATTGGTAGGCATTCTTCAATATGGAAGTCATTATAAGAAATGGAAGACCCCAAATCAGTATCAACTGCATATATAGGATTATTATCAGGTCTTTCTTGACTAATTACCACATTTGCCAGTATTTTCTCTTTGTATAATTTTATGTACTCTCCAAACAGTGGAATTGTTGCATAACACATATCTGTTTGTAGGGTCCCTTTCAGCTTTGAGTCCCAAGACCTAGATAACAACATACTAAACTTAATAGGATTGTCAGTAACCACTACATCCATGATAATACTCTTAGCAGAAATCTGGGAAAGAGTGACTACCAATTCTTTGATCAACCACAAACACAACTACAACAAATTTGACTTTTAGGGGTGGTTTTCTTCCGCCTCCAAAAGTCACTTTTGGGGGTGGTTTTGGATTTGGAGTCCATATTTACAGAATCGCATATAGCAGCANGGGCGGTTCTTACCCCCCCCCCCCCACCCAAAGTGACTTTAAAGGGCGGTTCTAACCCCCCAAAAAAAGTGACTTTTAAGGGCGGTTCCAAACCCCTCCCCCCCAAAAGTCCTTATTACAAATATTTGGAAACAGTTACAAACCCCCATCATAGGTACCTATGGTGGAGGTTACAAAACCCCCTCATAGGTACCTATGGGGCTGGTTCAAAACCACCCCTAAAAGTATTTATTCCAAAACTTTGGGGGTGGTTATAAACCCCCCTTGTAGGAACCTACGGAGGCGGTTCAAAACCCCCCCTAAAATTTTTTACAAACCTTTGGGGGCGGTTATAACCCCCCTTGTAGGTACCTGTGGGGGCGGTTATAACCCCCCTTGTAAGTACCTATGGGGGTGGTTTAAACCCCCCCTTAAAATTATTTATTACAAAACTTTTGGGGTAGTTATAAACCCCCCTCGTATGTACCTCCGGAGGCGGTTCAAACTCCCCCCCTAAAACTCTTTACAAACCTTTGGGGACGGTTATAAACCCTCCTCATAGGTACCTATGGAGGCAGTTCAAAACCCCCCCTAAAACTATTTACAAACCTTTGGGGGTAGTTATAAACCCCCCTCGTAGGTACCTATGGAGGCGGTTAGAAATTTTCACGTCCCCTCCCATCCACTAGAGAGAGAGCATGACCATTTCTGTTGCCTAACTGATGCAGGAGCATCAATCCTGAAGTTCACTCTATTCAAGTCTGTGTATAAATTCTCTGACTTCCCAATAGCAGAGAAAAGGATCTTGTCAGTGATCCATTCGATGATCTACGAAGAAAAATCTCAGAGGATATTGAACGACGGAGAAATATTACATTGGAAATCGATGGTCACAATATATTCTGCATATGCAAACAGATCAATGGCTGAGAATCAACCCGCAATATTCAACGGTGCGGAAAGATTGAGTTTTCAGAATTGGGGAAAATGAAAATTACGATCCTGCATCCTGTATCTCGAACGTTGCAAAAATAATTAGTTGCAAAAATAGAGATTGTGAAGCCACATCTCACATCCCGCATCCTGCAAGTTGTGGAAAGGAGAGTTGCAGAAGGAGATCTGCGGGGAACATAATTTACAAAAGGACGTTTCCGCATCCCACAAGTTGTGGAAGGAAGATTTATATCTAGAAATTCAACCTTTTAATAGAGGTCTTGGACAGATTTGGCCATTCAGGCGATCACCAATCTGGGAAATCTAAGCCCTCATAAAACATAAATCATAAAAATGCATTGAACATAAAAAAATTTACAGCTACCTAAAGTAATCTAAAGTGGAAGAAATACACATTCATTCAACACATTCATGTTATTCATAACATATAAAATGAGCAACATTCATCCTATTCAAGCATTCCACATGTTCATGAATAATTTACAAAGTAAATGCATTGCAGGGGTTAAATGCACAAGAATACTTATCTTAAGAAGAAGATTTCCCACAACTAGCTATGCCACTGCAACGTTCCACCCAACCATAGACCAGTGTGCTCCTTAATCTCTCAGCATCACTGCCACCCCTGAGCTTGGCATGATTTCCAGAAGGAACTAGGGGACACAGACTCACACACAACAAGGCTATACACCCACAGTCAAGCCAATAATCACATCCAAACATAGTCATCCCAATAACATATGGGTTCTTGGACTTACTCAACCAATCCAACACGAGGATGCACTACACAGCAAAAGACAAGTTCTGGGTATGGACAAAACGTCCTAGGAACCCAAAATCGAATATGGCAAATGGGGAAAACAACCCAAGAAACCCAAATCGTTCAGAAAACATTGGATGGCCTTCCAAAGGGAAAAACAACCTATGTTCACACCCAAATCATTCATACCAAATGGAGAATGCCTACATAGAAATTACAAGTTCTGGGATTAAAGGGAAAACATCATGGAAGCCAAAACAATAATGGCAATCGGGGAACAACAACCCTATGACAAAAATTGACTTCACAGAATGTTCAATAGCTTCACATGGGTGAAGGAAGCTTAGCAACCACTCTGAAATTGTGGTTCCCTCTTCAATCAGACGGGCATTTCCAAAATGATTCTCCAACCATGGCAGAATGAAAACAAATGCAAAACCGTGTAGGAGAAAAAAACAGGGAACGGAGAACTGAGGAGAAGAACAATCTACTGCGTGAGTGTTCCCCGTGAATGAAGGATGGATGACCAAAACGTACCATAGCTCCCCAAAACGTGAGGGAAGATGAAAACGTGAATACATGAGGGAATGGGAATACGTTTTTGGGTGTTTTTTTGCCCATACTCTTCCCATTCCCATGCAATAACTACCTCAACCAAATTCTGGTAGAAATAAATGATTGGGGAAAAATACAAGAAATGGGTAGTAGACAGTTTTGATGGTTTTTCCCCAATGGCTCAAGGTTAAACATCCCGCCCCCTTATCCTTAGGAAATCATGCCCCCGTCTCATTATTGTTGCATTGACATAGTTGGTTGTGTATTTTTAATTAAATTGTGTTTTTACATGATGTCTCAAAGATATCGTGCCTAGCTAGCACATAAACCATCGACATTGATTTTCATCACTTATACATAAGACACTAAATCCATGGTGGGGTGTTTTCCTTTAGCTCCACACCATGATTATATACAATAGTTACATCATATGTAATTCAATACCACGAGTTCAAAATCGGGGTGTTACAGAACCTCCTCCCCCCCTGCCCCACCTAAAACTCTTTACAAACCTTTGGGGGCGGTTATGAACCCCCCTCATATAAACTTACAGAGGGGTTTTTTGAAACCCCCACGTTGTAACATACAAGGGAATTTTTTAACCCCCCCTCGTAGTGACATATGATGTCAGTTTAGAACCCCCCTCATAGCCATAATAAATCATAATAAAATATATTTTATTTAAAATATCAATATTGCAATATCATTAGGGAACAAAGGAATCGAACCTTCAACCACATGCTTGTAAAGCAGGCGCTCTTCCATTGAGCTAGAACCCTTTAAGAATTCTGGAAAGGGGAAACATTAACCCAAATATTGCATCACTTGTAATTCTAAGAAAATACTAATAATCTCAACATTGTTTCTGACTCAAGAGACCTAAAAAAATTAGTTTGAATGGCTCTGACCTTCTTTAGATATATGATAACCACTTCAAATCCTATTATGTAATCAAGATAATGTAGATGTATGTTAGGAAATTCACATTTAGACTCTTAAACATATAATTATGCATCCAATTGACCTCAATTTGGCATTTAAAAAGAAGAATAGTATGCCACCTAGGAAGAATATCATGCCACTGTACAACACACAAAGTAATAGGAAATAAATGCGTTTTGGAGCTCTATAGATTTGAATCTTATGTTGTTTTATGACAAAATTTTGTATAGAATTTTACCTTTTGTGTAGAGGGCTTAAGCTTGGAAGAATAAGGGGACTGGTGCAATCAACTATGGACCTGTTTATTTATTCTCAGACTTTATATTTTTTGTTGGGCCTGTTGTGTCTACTTTCTTAGACAAATGAGTTATTATGCATGCATGATAGTTGAAAATACAAGGTATGGAATATACATGCATAATGATATTCTGACTATATATTTCTATGTTCAAAATATTTTCTTGAGAATGTATTTCTTGTCTATTTGTCATATGCTTGAATGATTCATGAAGCCATGTAGCAAGACGATTTCTACAGCAAACAATGTCTTCACTTGGAAGTTCTGACATCTTTGGAGGTGGTCTGTTTTTCATTTTCTTATTTCTTTTCATGAAGAAAAGCTACTAAATTTAGTCTACCAGGAATATTTTTGGGAGTGACCTTGCTAAAAAGGCTAAATGCAACAAACTACAAGATTTGTTCCTCCTATTTATTTCTTTATTGCTTATCATATTGGTGGAGACTTCAATATGGTTATATAGGAAGATGATAAGAGTGGGATGAAGGGGGATAGAACACTCGAACAAATTGTAACCATGGCCAAGCAATAATTCAAGCCTAGGTATATCACATCTATGCAAATATTAAATGTCCACCTTCTCTAGTAATTCTAATGTTTTGTTGTCATTATTTGTTCCATTATAGGTTTATATGATCTTTTTGTTTGCAGAACTATGTTTGTCAATGGAGGGCCTTGTATATTTCCCCTACAAACTAAATGATTTTCTCTTAGACTCACCTAAGTGCTTCCAAGCCATTGTGAGAATTTAGAGCCGTGTTTCTTGACTTCACCATATTTCAAGGTGGATTATATGGTAGGAGGAAACAATTAAATTTATTAGGGGATGTGGGCTATAATTGCTCATAGTCAACATGCGAGGGAATAAAATAGAATATATTTTTATTAAAATGCCCACAAATCCAGTAGGCCTTCGGAGAAAACAACCTAAATATCATAGTATCATTTCTTTATAAAGGTAAAAAATTTGGAATTTGAGGAAGAGAGAGAAGAGGAAGAGCCTATATCAGGGTCACCATTGATAGCTTGAAATATTTTTTGGGGGGGCCACTCTCCTCCCAAATAAATAGAGCTAAAACTTTATAACAAATGTCCTAACCAAACTAGAGTGGAATTTAAAAACAAAATTGACTGGATGACTGCTAACATCCCTAAAGACTCAAATGTACAAGACTGATTTTTGCTAAAATGACACAACTAAACTACGTTCAATGTTTTTTAAAGATATAGAGAATATGGTGAAAGCATGTCACTTTCTACACATCAAGAGTCTTTTATGTCAAAGATTTACTTATGAAGCTACAATAAAAACATGGTAACATGAAACTTATTGCCAAAAAATAAAATAAGATGAAAATCCAAAATAAATAGCCTAGAAAACAAAATGTTTACCTGTATCGTAATATTTTTCAAAAATAGCCTGTGGCCAAATGGATTCTGAAGGCTAAATTTTATGGAAAGAACTTTCAAAGAAGCTTCACCTATATTTTGAGAATAATGCACTCATTAAATATTTCCAAATAAAAGAAAATTTCCAATCAATAAAGGAACCTCAATAAGTCTAGCTCTGCAATGGTTAGTATGTCTGGCATGCCAAACAAAATAACAAAGAAAATTCTTTAAATATCAATAGATATAGCTTAAAAAGAAATGATAGTATTAGTTTTCAACTTGCCAGTAATACCATATAGAGACAAAACCAAAACTGAGAGAAAGAACAAGGTAATGAAATTCTTAGTCATTCAAGAAACTCAAATTTGAAACCAGAAGTCATCATCATAGGTGATACAAGCTTACTATCATTATGCATTCCAACAAGCAGTTATTTTTCCTCTCCTACTAGAAGCACTGCAATCCATAATTGAATATTAGAATCTCACAACATATTACCATGCTATTATGTAACAACTTCTTTTTTCTCTCAATGAGTCAATCACAATCATTAAATTATCAGCGTCTAGAAAATCCAATTTACACACTTCATATCCACCTTCATCTGATATCATGGTCAGTAATGCATATCTCTTTACATGTGTGAGGAAGGGACTCTCAAACAATAGAACCTACAAGTTTCTTTCAGGTCTCACCCCATCAAATTGATTAGCAATTTAGCACCTTTTTCAACCCTATTTCAGTACTTGGTGGTGCTAAGAGACAGGAAGATATTCTCATGGATATAAAATCCAACATCAGTTCTGTGAGACCACACAGATCATCTTATCCCAGATATGATTGGGTCTTTCCCACATAAAATAGGCACAAATGTTCTCTTCACAGATTCAAGCAGCATCCCAACCAGGGCTAGAATCGTATCATGAGATTCCTTTTCGTGACGTAAAGTATTGGTAGAGGGTCTACTTGTGTTTCTTGGATGCCTCCCAGAATCATCCAGCCATGTCCTCTATCCCTCAGTAGTCCCTAGACATAATCATTATAAAGAGCACTTGTTCCTTCTATGTGTTTGACTCTGTAGAGGACAATTCCTCCTTTCCTTCTTCCTCTTCATCCCATCTTACAAACTTCTAAAATACTCTTTTGCACTCTCTACTCTTTACTCCTCTTAGATTTAATAATATTTTGTTCATGTATTCTTTGATCATGTTATATTTTTATTTCAGCTTAGGGCACACCTACAGATTGGTATGAATGATTGTACCTTCTAGTCCCATTGGCCTTTCTTTTAGTTAGTTGTTGTACATTAATAAACTTATCGTATCTTATCTCATCTTATCTGCCAGATTTTATAGTAGATAATAAACCATAATTTACTTCTCTACTTTTTATATCTACCCATTGTGCTTTCACTTCAATTACTCTCAGTGAAATCCTAGCAATGGATATGGAATCATTTTACAACACCAGATTCCATCTATGTAGCCTACATATTTGCTAAATTATCTGCAAAATATTATTTTGCATGAAATGTTCTTTATGTTCTCCATTGAATCATCGGTAATACTCAAATCTAGTATATTTCTTAAACACATTGACAAGACTTCTCTGAAATCGTTTGCATAACATGTAAAACATATCGACTTGAACAACAAGAAAAGCTCCATTCTAACTAAAAATTTATATGTCAAAAACATTAATTTTTTGAGCAGCACAGTAAACACCACCCAAAAAAATCATGCAAGGAATGAGATATGCAAGCCTATACAGAGGACAAGAAATGCAAGATATGTTTATGAAAAATAAGTTGTTTGCTTCTTGAAAAAGGTTGTTTCTCTTTACATTTATTATTCTGATGCAATAATATATAGTTGGCAAGCATATGTATGCATTCTCTAATGAGCGCAAGGTATGGAGCAATTGCAGATCATGAGCCAAATGCATAACTGCATGAAAATCACTCGAGAAGATAATACTCCTCCTACTGCTGGAATAAGTTTAATTTTTTCAAAAAAAACCATTGTCAATCATGAGCTTATTATATTATGGCCCTGTGATTTATAATCTCGGACTTTCATTAGGTTATGTGAAGGACCGGAATCCAAATTGGAATTGTATAAAATCATATCATGAACATCCAGGATCACATAGAAGGGTGGAACATCTTATTCATTGGTATCTTCTATTATGGGTCCAAGAACAATAGTTGGGGCATCATCATTTAATTCTAATGTATCAGGTTGGCACTCTCCATATGTTCTGAGAATTCTATTGATTTTTTCTCGATACTCATTATTTTGTAACAACTCATTGAAAGGAATAGAAATTTTTAATTTTGATATCTCATTTTGCAAAGTAAAGGGGGGAATTGTTTTGTCATTTTTTTTGGTATTATTTTTTGTTTTCTGGGACTTTATTTACAATGTCCTATTTTTTTTTTCATTATTTTGTTAACTAGTAGAAGGATGATTTGGAGGATACCTTCCTTTTTTTACAATTACATCTTTGTTTCTTAGATTCAATTTCCTTTGGAGATCAGTCACAACATTATGATATCCTCTTTGATATTGTTATGTATCCAACTCAAAAGTATTACACTCCTCTTCCTAAGAAAACATGTTATTCCCTTCTTCTGTGAGATAGATCGAAGCATCTATATCATCAAAATGGTGTATCTTATTTTCTGCAGGATCATTTTATTCTTCTTCATTCACATAGTTATCTGGAAAAGGGTATCTTATTTGTTGGTCCTCTACATTTCTTGGATTTATCTACTCCCTTTTCCTGATTTGTGGGGGAGGAGGTCTCCTAAAATTAGGATTCTTAATCTGTGGTTCAGGATGTTCTCTATTCTGAGGTCTATTATCCAAGGCTAACCTTTCCATAAGTCTCTCCATAGTTCTCATCATGATGTCTAATTTTGCATCTATGGAAGAAGAGCTTGAGGGTTGATTTTCTTCTCTAACCTTTCTACTATCTGCCTCAACACTTTTCTTCATTATAGCAGAATCCATCAAATTGTCCTCCACTTCTAATGCATATTTCAAAATGGTAGGTAGATTAGTTGACTTTCTCTCCCTCAAAAGTAAAGCAAAATCACTTTCAAAGGAATCAACATAATGCATATTTTCATCTCCTACAAGGGGTCTTATATCAGTAGGAATTGAATTGTACGCCCTCATAAACCTACTTGAAAACTCATCCATAGACTCAAATTTTCATTTTTTCAAATTATTATGTTGAGCTAAAATTTGTGGAGGATTCTTCTTATCTTCCCACCTATCAAGGAAAAGAGTTTGGAAACCATCAAAATTAAAGATAGATCTTGTAGGAAGATCTATGAACCATTTATTTGCCTCTCCGGACAAACTCTGAGCAAACAATGTCATCTTTGCATCATCATAATCTACCTCCTCTAGGTCAATAAAATCATTAAACTTGTCAACATGATGTTGGGTTGTAAAGTTTCCCTTCCCATCAAACAATGTGATTCTTTGAGCATAGTTTTGTAAAAGTTCATGCAAAACAACTGGTAAATCCAATGGGGAAAACCTAGCAGGAATTGCTCTAGGGTGGTTCTGAACAGTACTAGAAATTTGTGGTTGAGGGGTTTGGATTATTGGTTGTCTCCTCTCTTCTGTTTTTACAGCCCTTTGAGGGTTTTTCCAAAGAGAATCTAGGATATAATATTCAAACCTATTTTGATCAATTGTAGCCTTATTTAAGTCATATTCATACTTGGATTTCAAAACAGATTGTTCATATTTATATCTAAATCAAGGTCTTGAAAACTTAGAAACTCTTCTTGAGATAGGGGAAATGATCTTTCTAACTGATAAGTGCTTTCTTGTTCTTTTACTTTACTTCTCCTAGGTAAATTTTATGGATCTTTGAATCTATATAAAGGTTCTGAAACAGGATTACCTGTTATGTGTACTCTTATGGAAGCCAGGATGTCGTCTTTGAAACCCCCTTCTTGAATATGAACGTGAACTCGCCAGGGAAAATTACAACTAAATTCAAATGCAAGAGCTCTTGTTTTCCTACAGAAATTCTACTTTCTTGAAAACATTGTCGTTCTTCCCCGGGTAAATTTAAACTCTTATTCCCAGGAAACGACACCAAGATGTTATCACTCAGTTTTTTATCCTTTGGTTGTTGAAGGGTAGTTCCAAGGTAACCTTACGAACCAATATTTAGGAGGAAAGTTGGCGTCTTTCCTACCAGAGAGGGATATCTCAATAAATAAATACAAAGGCTAGATTTATATTTTAAAGAAATAAGTTTAATAGTTGCGATGGCTGAAACAAGTGGATATCATTGGGCATGGATTCAAAACATGAGTTACAATCAATGAAAGTTCTTTGCAATGGAATTCTTTATAGAGGTAGGATAATTACTCTTTTACAGTCAATTTCTTGATTGTCTAGTAGTAGAGAGGAAAAAGTGACAATCCATTAACATGGGCATAAAAAAGATGAATCCAATATTAACTTTAGAGGAAAATTGTTTGTGGATGCTTGAAATCAAAGAACCAGGGCATATGAATATGGATTGCGATTCAATACACCCTTATTTAAGCATGAAAGACAACATAATGGAAAGGAATAACAGGAAACACATTCACATCAATAAAAGATAGTACAAACTATAAAAAGAACAACACGAGAAACTCTGGTAGCAAAACTTGCTTGGATCTACAATTTTTTATTAATCTTGAAGGATATCTTACAAAAATGAGTTTTTCTCACAAGTTCCAACCCCCATTACATTAGAAAATCATGCTTTTATACATCAAGATTTGTTCCTCAAGCTAATAACTACCTACATTCTAAACATAGGCATTTGTAACTGCCTGATTACATATATCCCATAACTTAACAAACTAATGTACTTAACTACTTAGAAAATATTTAACTTTATTCTAAAATAATCCATGTCATCCTTGTAGTCCAAGTCTTGAAATGAAATTCTTCATTTATACAATTTGTATTTCATTTTGTTGAATTTATCTATAGTCTTCCATTGATATCCAGATGGTAGCTTTAGAGTTGCCATCTCCTTTTCCAATACTCTCAACTCCACATTATCTATGTAAGAAATAGGTGGAAGCTAAGAACCAATTCCTCTAAATTCATTTACCAACTCAAAATCTACTACCAGCTTATCAGTTATGACCTTTCCAAATAAGGACTGAGTCATGTCTTCAAAATTCTTATGATCTAGCATGGATCTAACCAGTAAGTCTTGATAATCTGACTGAGAAATTAGCTTTCCATCTTCATCCCAAAAAGGATGCAAGCATTTTTGAAATAATTGTACAAATAGGCCTTTGAAATATTACACTTGATGCGGCATTATATCTTCCTTTGTTGGGACTGTCTCAATATGTTGATGCTTCCCCACAACTTTCCTAGACCAAGTTATCACTACAATTATGTCATTGATGACCATTTCTCTCAGTTCCTCTTCAGATAAAGTGTTGAGGAAGTTTATTGTATTTGTAGCTGTATCTGTTGATTTTCTATCTAAACCCTCTTTTACAGCTATACAACTCTATCTTCTTTCATTAATTACCATTTCCTTATCTTTGATAAAATTTAGATAAGGTCTTATCTTGGTTGCTTCATCAATGATCATGTCCCAAAAGAGATGCCTGGCACCTTGTACTGGAAGCTTACTTGTCAATTGTTTTACCAAATTATCATTTCTATCTAGCAACTCCTTATTTTTATTTCAAAGAGTTTTGTTTTCTCTTCCTTCTTTTTAACTCTTTCAGTCAAGTTCTGATTTTCTCTTTTCAAGATCATTTCCTCTTTATATATCAAGCTAGATTGTGACATACCTTGAACAATGGATTCAGTGTTTATTTATATACTTGGTTGATTTGTTTTTATTGGTTCCTTTTTAGTCCTCTATTCTCTTTATTTTTCCAAACCCAACTGGTTTTCATTTAGAACATTTATTTTAACTATAAGGAAATCTTTTTTCCTTTTCCCATTGGCTTTGTTCTCCAACAAGCTTCAACAAATTTTCCTTACAATCATTTATCTCCTAAGATAATGACTCATTATCCTTCTCTAACTCTGTCAATTCAGAAGCTTGAATTAGCTGAGTTGCTGGAATTTTCAATTTATTTTTCAAGAGCTGGATAATGTTCTCCTTTTCAGCCAATTTTTTTATAGTTTCCTTTCCTTTCTCCACCTCACTATCCATATATAACATATCACCTTGAATATTTTTGATTTGTTGTTGATGCATTTTATTCTCTAGCTTTTCTTCTCTCAATTGATTCTCTACTATAGACACTGCAGTATGTAACTTTGAAACTCTCAATGTAGCTTTTATGAGTTCAGTATGGATAACTTCCCCAATCTGTTTGTGTAGATGAATTTTATTTGGTACTGGGATCTTCTGTAGATTAAGCCTCATTTTTGCAACTTTATTTTCAATAGCTACTGCCAGATTCAAAATATTTTATGCATGATCCTTTATAGTGACTAATGAAACCTCTTTATCATAAATTTTCCTCATTTTAAAATACAGATTCAAAGCTTTTTCATAGGAAACATTTTTATCTTGACCATATGTCACATATAAGTCACTCCTAGAATTAAACTAATCACTTGATCCCTCCTGTTCTTTTGAAAAATTTTATTCTTGAACTTCAAAGGCAAGACCTTGGGCTTTTTCCTTCATTTCCATACTTCCCACTTCAACTAACTCTTTCTGTAACTCAGTTTTTTGCCTCTTTGATGTTTTTGACTCTTCTTCTTCAACCTCCATATCCTCTAAGTGGCTTCTTTTACCTGTTATTTCCATTTTACTTGAATTTGGCATTGTCATTGTTATTGTTTTCACTAAAGTAGATCGATCCACCTGTATATTTTATGTATGCTCCACACCTAACTGGTAATCCATCAAATTAGCCCATTCATCTAATATGTGTACCTCCTGATGTTTAAATGCTTTATTCTTATTTAGTTTCCTATTTTGAGAGATGATTTAATGTGGAGCATAGTTAACATTAGTGGCCTTCATAAAATTCATATCTTGCAAAAGACCCTCAATCATAGGAAGAGAAATTTTATTCTTAATGATGAATTGGCCCACCTTTAAATGAAATTTGATTTCACAAACCTTTCTTAAAGTTATGAAATGTTCATTTTCTACAATCAACTTATGTCTAATGAATTCTAGCGCAAATATCCTAGGTGTTAGGAATGCTGGCAGAATATATGGTTCATGAGAAAAACCATAAACTCCGATGATTATGTGTTCCTTAAGAATTAACCAATCCCCAACCCTTCTATCTGGAGAAAACAACATCATTTCCTCCATTTATGGAAAAATTCTGGGCAGCTTACTATGAAACATCGAGTCTATGTATATTTCTTTCATTATAAGGTTCATGTAGTTGAAAGTGTTATTCCAGATTTCTGAGGTAAACAATATATTTTGAAATTACAGGTTTTCTTCATTGAAAAATAAGAACTGTAACACACCTAAAAATTGTAAATAAAAAAATTTACATGCATTTATCTAATGCACTTACTAGCAAATTCCTCATGATTTACTTCTGTAATTTTTTAATCTATTTATCCTTTTTTTATGACATGTTCTGTTGATTGTGATAGTGGCCAGCTCCTTTTGAAACTTTCAGCCATGCCCATGCAGGTGATGTTCTTAATTTATTACTTTGTATGAGGGATTTACTTGCCTAAGGCTTGGGGGGACTATCCATAGTCTTGACCCCAACCCTTATGTAATAAGTTGGTTAAGTGACAAATTGAAAGGCCTTAGGCTTTTCTATAGTCTAATATATGGTGTGTGGTTACCTCCCCTTTAAGCGTAATGGATTAGGGCTTGTAAGACATATGGTACAACCATATGGTGACCCTTCGTTATATTAATAAAGTTGTAAGGGTTTAATAATGTTTTATAAATAAGAAAATATATGGTTTGTAAAGTGGTATGCCTTACCCTACGATCCACGACGGTTATGTTTCTTAACATATTTGGTTTATACCTTTATTGCAATAAGGTATGGTTTTGGCATATCTGTTTTATGCCATGGTTGCAATGTATTATGGTTCTTGGCTTATTAAAAGTTTGGGATTATATTCCATGGTTCAACCGATGCAAAAGTTCTGGGCATGGTCTAAGGTATGGTGTTTGGTGACCTCCCCTTTAAGCGTAATGGCTTAGGGTTTGTAAGGCATATGGTACAACCATATGGTGACCCTTCGTTATATTAATAAACTTGTAAGGGTTTAAATAATGTTTTAGCAATAAGAAAATATATGGTTTGTAAAGTGGTATGGCTTACCCTACGATCCACAATGGTTATGTTTCTTAGCATATTTGGTTTATACCTTGATTGCAATAAGATATGGTTTTGGAATATGTGTTTTATGCCATGGTTGTAATGTAATATGGCTCTTGGCTTATTAAACATTTGGCATTACATACCATGGTTCAACCAATGTAAAATTTATTGCCTTCGGGTTATAATGTATGGTTTTGTATGTCATCATTGCAATTTATGATTATGCTGGTCGAGAGTTATTATACTCTATCCTTGGTTGACTTTGGAAATTAAAGAGTAACCTGGTTGTGAGTTTACAGCGTAGCCAAGCCTTCCACGTGGATATTGGGCTACACTCTCCACCGTCCATCTATCCATATTGGATCTAGGGTTTGGATAGAGGTTTAATGTGCTTAGAAGTTTTCTGAAACCTCATTTTTCCTCCTTGGTTTGTGTCGAAAGGCAGATCCTATCTTCTCTCTGGTCACCGTGGAAATATACAGGTTATTGGGTATTTTGTGTGGTCGGCTAGAGCCGAAGAGCTCTGCTCTATTTATGAGTTATGATGGTGTATGGGTCTTTCTTGCTGGTTTGTGTAAGTGATAACAACATGCTATTTGTAACTTCCCTGAGGTGTTACTCGGATTCTCGATTCCTTTGGCGGACTATAATGCAAAGTGTGTGCCATGACCTCGCTTGCCACGACCTCTCCCTTCAAAACCGTATGTTTAACAGGTAAGGGTTTTTAACTGAAACTTAACTGCTTCATTTTACTTTGTAATGATTTAGCATTAAACAATGACTAAGTTTCTTTCATTTGTATTTGTAGGCAGAGGAAGAATAAGGGTACTCCGGAGGAGCTGACCGTTGGACCTCTTTGCAAAACTCTGAGGTAAGGTTTTATCCCGCGTTTTCCTCCATTCCATTTATTTTACAAATTTTTACTTGTTTCTGACTGTAAAAAAATTGTATTGGTTAAAGGCGTTGGAGAGGGAGGCGACAGGGTCACCTCCTCCCAAGCCCATGTTTCCAAACTCCCAGCTAAGCTTCGCTCAACCCTTAATTAATATCTTGTTCTTGTTTAAAGTTTCGAGCAGCACACTGACCCAACCATACTTTGTTGATGTATTTGTAACTTCATAATGTATTCATCTATGTATCTTATGTCTTGTAACCTGATGTTTATTTCGGGTTGTGTCTGTAATGTAATTGAGTCATGATTTCATGAACCCATGTTCCGATTGGGAGGATCTATAATGTAAACAAGTCATGTCAAGTCATTGTGGGTAACCCTCCTATTGTCTAAGGGTTAAATTCCCTGTAGTTTCGAAGCACTAGGGTTATTAGACTCACCTAGTGAAGTCGGCTCTAGTAGGGTTTTAGTCATGCTAGGAAGCAGTATAAATAGAGAAGTGACTTCTCTATTTAACACACATCTCATACACACTCAAGTGTAGCTCATAGTTGAGGAAGGAGAAGACACTGGGGCTAGATCAGAAGAAGGTTACTACTATCGAGAGATCACTTACTATTTTGGGCTTTTCTATTTTGGTGTTGATTCTATCTCTGAGGAAGTTGCGGGGTTTTCTCCATTTATGGTTTCCCCGAGGAAAAAAACTACGTTCGATTTCGCTTGTGTTTGATTGTTCTGCTCTTTATTCTCTCAGTTAAATATCCTAATAATGCTAGCTTAATGTTGAAAAACTAACATAGTATCAGAGCTAACCTTAGAAGAAGACACTGTGCAGTTGCAGGAACTAGGGATTCCTAGTTTATGGATCTTCCTCCACAGATTTTCAGCAAAAGTAAGGTGGAATAACTCTACTCCTTAGGGCGCATCTTTCTATCGAAGCAGAATCCAATTCTAAGGTTTTTTAGTTTTGGACCCGACACTACTGCCGGAAATTAGGGATTTTCATAGAAGAGGAATTTTTCAGTGATCCCAGGTCTGGATTGATCTCCTCCCCAAAATTGAAGTTAGGGATCAATTTCGAAGCATTTGGTTGGACAGAACTCTGGAAAAACAAAACCCTAATTTGCTCCTGAACCAATACTGCAGGATTTCAGCTCCAAATCCAGATCCAACATCTTGACCTGGTAATATCTAAATATTTTTTATTTCCATTTGAGGTTCTCAGTTAATATGTCTCATCATACCAAGCTTGATGAAAAGCTTGAGGGAGCTGATAACTTCTAAGCCTGGAAGTATAGGATATCCCTGGTCCTGGAAGAGAATGAATTGGACTCCTACATCAATCAGGAGGTTCTAGTTCCAGAGGGAGATGAGGCTAAGGCCTTGCATAAGAAGAATTTGGTTATGGAAAAGAGAATCATTGTTGATTCTATCAAGGATCACCTTATCCCACAGGTGTCCTCTCTCAAGACACCTAAAGCTATGTTTGATTCCCTAACCAAATTGTTTGAAGGGAAGAACATAAACCGGAAGATGACTCTAAGGAATCAACTGAAGAATGTGAAGATCCAAAATGCAGAGACCATCCAATATTACTTCACAAGGTTTTCTCAGATCAAAGAACAATTAGAAGCAGTAGATGAAGAAGTGGAGAATGCAGAAATTGTGATGAACACCTTGAATGGTCTCCCTAGGACATGGGACTCCTTCATTCAAGGGATCTGTGCTAGAAAGAAGTTAGTCAAGTTTAGCAGACTATGGGAAGAATGTTCTCAAGAATAAGCTCGGATAGCAGCCAAAGAAGAGAAGATGGGAAGTGAATATCAAGATGTCACAGTACAATCCAAGAAACCCAGATCCAGCCATCACAGAAGTAAGTACTCTCATCAAAGGAATAACTCTAGAAATCCTAGAGATAAGTCTAAGTTCATTTGCTATACATGTGATGAAAGAGGAAACTTTGCCAGAGATTGTCCTAAGAACAAAATTAGCTCTCACAAGAAGAAGGGAAACAAAAGAATACACCATGCTCATGTTGCAGAGGATGATGAACCTTCATCAAAGAGAACTAGATATGAAAGTGAAGATTCTTCAAGCGAGGATGAATATGTTTTGATTTCCACTCTCATAGGAAACATTACTCATGGAAGCAATGATTGGATTATAGATAGTGGGGCTTCCAAACATATGACTGGATTCAAGGAATCCTTTGTGAGACTTTCAGAACATGAATCACATCACAAGGTGAAGCTAGGATATTACTACTAATATCCAATAAGGGGTAGTGGGGAATATTCCTATAAGCTAGACTCTAGAAATTCTATGACTATGAAGGAAGTATTATTTGTGCCAAGACTCAAGAAGAACCTCCTCTCCATATCAGCATTAGATGCAAAAGGAATGAGGGTTGCATTCATAAATGGTCAATTCATCATGTGGCGAAAAGGAAAGACTATTGATGATGCAATAGTGATTGGTGAACAAGAAGGAGGTTTGTACAAATTGAAGGGCCATCCAGAACAAGCCTTGGTCCATGAAACAGTAGAGCCAAATGAACTTTGGCATAGAAGGCTTGCACATGTGCATTACAGAGCACTACCTCTTGCAATAAAAGTTGTTGAAGGTCTTCCAGAAATACAAGAAAAACATGATGGGGTCTGCAAAGGATGTGCGAATGGAAAGAACACAAAGAAGACATTTCCAAGTAGCGAAACCAAAGCAAAAGGAATCTTGGAAATCATCCACTCCGATGTATGCGGTCCTATGTCATCAATCTCACTAAGCGGATATGTATACTATGTTTCTTTCATTGATGAATTTTCTAGGAAGACATGGGTTTACTTAATGAAGAACAAAGACGAAGTACTCAGCAAGTTCAAGGAATTCAAAGCCTTGATCGAGAATCACATTGAAAAGAATATCGAGACCTTTCAATCAGATAATGGCGGAGAATTCACTTCGAATGAATTCAAAGAGCTATGTAAAGAATTAGGGATTAAGAGGGAGTTGTCCACTCCTTATAATCCACAACAAAATGGGATTGCAGAAAGGAAGAATAGAACTATCATGGAAGCTACAAGAGCAATGCTTCATGATCAAGATCTTCCTATGCATCTTTGGGCGGAAGCTGCCAGAACAATGGTGTATGTACAGAACCGTAATCCACATAGAGTACTCAAGAATAAGACTCCTGAAGAAGTCTTCTCCAGAAAGAAACCAGAAGTCATCTATCTCAGAATATTCGATTGTCCCGTGTACATACACATTCCAAAAGAGAAGAGAAAAAAATTAGATCCTTCAGGAAAGAAGGGTATATTTGTGGGATACTCTGAAAGCTTGAAGGCTTACAGAATATATTTCCCAAGATACAAGAAGATTGACATCAGCAAGGATGTGACATTTGATGAAGACACATCTTACAATAAATCCATAAAGAGACCTGCTGAAGAAATTGAAGAAGCAGAAGCACCCAGAATTCATGATACAACCATGAACGAAGAAACTCAAGAAGAAGATCGAGAATTTGAAGAACCACAAAGACTTGTAGATCCACCTCTGGAGAAGAATCCTCATAAGCGGAAACTTGCTTGGGTTTGTGAAATTATCCAAGGTGCAGAAAGATATGGGGCTCCAGAAGAGAATCATAGAGAAAGAAAGAGGACCAAATCCTGCTCCAGGTATGTATCTTTACTATGTGATTTCATTGATAAATAACCTTCCAGTTATTAAGAAGCGGCTGAACAAAAAGAATGGAAGGATGCTATGATCGAAGAGTACCAATCGATCATGAAGAATGATGTTTGGGATGTTGTCCCAAGACCAGAAGGGAAGTCAGTTGTGACTTCCAAATGGATCTACAACATCAAGCATGCTGCAGATGGTAGCATTGAAAAATATAAGGCAAGATTTGTGGCTCATGGTTTCTCAGAAAAGGAAGGAATAGATTATGAAGAAACCTTTGCACCTGTAGCCAGATACACTTCCATCATATCAGTACGTTCTCTGGCTACAGTGATGAAATGGAAGATACACTAGATGGATGTCAAGACTGCTTTCTTGAATGGTGTAGTAGAAGAGGAAGTGTATGTAGAACAACCACTCGATTTTGAGACACATGACAGAGAGTCTCATGTGTGCAGATTGAAGAAAGCCCTATACAGTTTGAAGCAGTCACCCAGGACTTGGTACGACAGAATTGACAGCTTTCTATCCATTTTGGGCTTTGCCAAGAGTAAAGTAGATTCCAACCTTTACTACAAGGTTGAAGATGGAAACCCAGTGATGCTCCTACTATATGTAGATGATCTATTTGTGACAGGTATGGATGGGTTGATTTTTGATACGAAGAGAAAGCTTGTTGTTGAGTTTGAAATGAAGAACTTGGGTATGATGCATTATTTTCTAAATATGGAGGTGTGGCAGAGTGCAGATGGAATCTCCCTTGGACAAGGGAAGTATGCAGTAGAGATCCTGAAGAGGTTTGGGATGATGGACTACAAAGCCATGGCCACATCTATGGCATCGAACCTGAAGCTATTGAGTGATGCTTCATCAGATTCGATTGATGCTATGATGTATCATTAGATGATTGGGTCCTTGATGTATCTGATGAACACGAGACCAAACATTTGCTTTGCTGTGAACACCTTGAACTAGTTCTTGACAGATCCGAGAAATGTTCACTTGATTGCTGCAAAGCATATTCTGAGGTACCTAAGGGGTACAGTTGATTATGGGCTCAAGTATGAGTCGAATCAGAAGATTGACCTGGAGGGTTATGTTGATTCGGATTAGACAGGCAGTGCCATCGATAGAAAGAGCACTTCAGGGTGTTGCTTCAATATGGGATCATGTGTGATCTCTTGGTTTAGCAAGAAGCAATCCTATGTGGCACTAAGTACAGCTGAAGTAGAGTATGTCACAGCTTGTTCAAGTAGTTGTGAGGCAGTATGGCTAAGGAAGCTACTGTCTGATTTATTTGATCTCCAGTTGGATGCTACTTGTATACATTGTGACAACTAGAGTTGTGTGAATTTGTCAAGGAATCCAGTGTTCCATGACAAGTAGAAGCATATCAAGATCAAGTATCACTATATCAGGTATATGGTGCAGAGGGGAGCAGTCACGGGGCTGTCACTGATGGAACAATATGATATCACGTTTGTTCATATTGGGGGCTTAAAAATGGTCAAAAAATAAAAAATTATATTGGGCATATATTTGGGGTTAAAAGGGTTTTTTTTATTTTAATGAACAATATCCAATATTTTGAGGGTTTGTTTATCTCGACTAGGGTAGAAATGGGCACGGTGCATACCAAAATTCTCGGTGTGGGTTCGTGTGGGTGTATCTACATCGTGGTCTGCGTTTTAGATTTGCAGATTGATATTGATTTAGTGGGGTGCTATGGCTTCATCTCATCCTCCATTGTTGTTATCAAAAGATCCAACTGATTCCAGGCCTCCCAATGGCATTTCCATTCGCTTCCTAGAGAAGCTCAACACCGGGACCCGCGCCATAGCGTCATCTATTTCCAGTGCATGGAGATCCACCCTGGATCACTGCCACGCCTTCACGTCCGAAGAGATATACCTACATTATCCTCTAGCACTACCTGGTGGACCTGTTACAGAGGAAAAGGAATCCCATAGAATATCCCCTCCTCTTACCCCATGTGACCGAAGGCTTATCGAAGTCCCCTAGAGACATGGTCTCCGGGGGCTTATTAGCAAAGCAGTTCGACGGCTAAGGTAATTTGATCCTCCACTTGGAGCATTCATCCTTCAAAAGCTTCAGCTATTACCCCTCGGTGGCAGCCATTAAGGGTAAGATTTTCTTCTTGCTCAAGTGCGCAGAGTTTGTGTACAATGTAACCCTAATGCTCAACTATGTCCCAAGATTCACGTAGGGGGTTCAATCTCAGCCATCAAAGTTTGCAAATGGGTTATCAGGATTTTCTTCCGCTTGGATGTTATCTGTAAAGGATTGATATGAATCTAAAGACACCGCAAGTTTCTTACTACCTCTTGTTTCTGTTGCTTGTTTTTGGATTAATGTGTCTACTTTGACACATTCCTCATTTCCCTTAACTGACTTCTCATCATTATCAAAGTATTTAGTATAAAAATTTTCATCTGCAGAAATCTTGTATGCATCATCTTGTCCAGTCACACCAATTGCCACTGGCTCCACTAAAGCAGTTGCAGCCTCTGCAACAGATGTAGACATAGCTTCCTGAGCCCGGTGACATCATTTAAAGGGAGGCAGGGCAACTTCATCACTCTGTAGGCTACTTCAGTTTCAATACTTCTCGAACTTAAGCTAGTATTAGTTCTCAAATTGCATTCATTTAACACACAAGCATTATCTGATGCCATATTTTCTCCATTATTTCCATTGGCACTTTCTATGCCTACTTTATTTGAGCCTTGTACAATTTTCTTGGTTTCATCTTCAGCTTCAATTCTTTCCCTTTTTACCAAATGAAAATGTTCGTCAAAGTTAAGTTTCCTTGCCTTGATCTTTGTCATTTTCTTTCAATGATCTACTCCAGATAATACTTCATTTTTTTTGGTTTCATATTCAAATTCAATTCTTTCCCTTTTTACCAAATGCAAATGTTCATCAAAGTTTCCTTTCCTTGATCTATGTCCTTTTCTTTCAATGATCTACTCCAGATAATACTTCAAGAACATTTTCTTCTTCCGTGCAAATATTTATCTTTATTTGATTATCTAATCTCTCTCCTAGAGTTGATAACCCTAGATTATGTTTCTTCAAGAGATTTATTTTCTTCTTCAGATGGAATTTTGATGTAAAGAAGTGGTTGGAACTACCCTAACTTCATTGTCTTTAGTCACAAATGTAGAAAGCACATGATCTTTGACATTAGGAGCATAATTTTCATGAATATTTTCAAAATCTTTTTCACCCTTCAAATTTATAGTTTGAAACCTAAATGCTCTCTTCAGTGTTTCCATGTTTAAAAGATTCAAAATTGTTGACAATGTTATCTCTCACTGTTTTTCTACGATCTAGGAACTCACTTTCAGGCACTAATCGAGAACCTCTAATTTCCTTTTCCATGCTTTTCCTTTTATGACCAAACTGCTTTTCACTCATGGTCTGCTCTAAAATAATCCCTGTATGTAGTGATTGTATCCTAATTTCTTCAAAATAAGAAGAAAAAATTCAAAATATTGTCTCCTCATTATGAATATTGCTTTCACTCTCTCATGATCTTTTAAAATCTCTCTTTGTTGTCTTCAACTCTGGCTTAGTTATTAAAGATACTACATAAAACCTCAAATGGTTCTCAAAATGGCTTGTAGGCACTGCACCAGCAACATCAGACCTCAAATGGTCCTCAAAATGGCTTGTAGGCTTCTTTATCTTTAGTATGTTCTGGAGCATGTTTTCTTATTACCTTTATAGTTCAGCCATGGAAATCAAGTTTAGTACAATGGCATGACCGAAGAAAATGTCACTGCAATATTTTGTGTTTTTAGGTCTATAGATGATGCCCATGTATGTCTCGTAAATGACATTCAAGATCAGATTTAGGTAATCACCTTCTCAGGAAAGGCCTTAAATTTTGTTATATTTTAACAACGTCCATACGTTCATACGTTGTTTCTATTAGATTTTAACATTTATGTTGAAAACAAGGAGTTCTTTGAAGTAACAGAGATTGAGAAAGTGAGCTCTAATTTGAAGTAACAATATAAAATCAGAAACTGAGAATGTAATATGGTTACTGTAAAAGTAGATTGTTCATCTATTAGGTTTCAATCTTTACTGCTGCTAATTAGTTTTTTCATATGCAAATGCAAAGTGACGATTGTAGTATTTCACATAGTAATGGTTCGCCCAAGTCTCGATCGTTGCATTAGTTTCTTATTTTTTGATTGCTTGGATTTCTTAATATGATTTTAAAATTGTCAAAGAATTGCTTGAATTATTCATTGTCCAAGTTCTGTGAGGAGCTTGAAAGAAGTCTCAAGTTAGAAACCAATAATGTAAAAGAGTCAAATTTAATAGTACAAAAGGATATTTAATGCTCTCTTGTTCTCACTTCATCTAAATATATTGGATTCTCCTTATTCATTAAAAATTAAAAAAGTTAATTTATATTTTTAACTCATTTCATGTGATTTACTTAAGCAGTTGTAGTTAAATTTTTGCGATTTACTTTAAACATTTGTAATTAAGTTTTTTTTTCCATTTTTTTTTCATGTTTTGCTTTTCTTCTTTATTAGATAGTTCTACTTTATTACTTTTCCATGTTTTGTATTTTGTGTAAATAATTTACTTTATTTATATTCACATGGCATAAAGATTTTTCCAAAACGAAAATTTGGGAAAAGGTTAAATCTGAGGGGAACCCTTGTGGGGAGCAGGGAGTATCCTCCTTTGTTTTGTAGAGGTAGTTCTCCTCTTTAATCTTTGAATGATAATATTTTATCAGCAAACACAACTTCATAGATGGGATGGGTTGGTTTTGAAATAAAAATTCGATCATATGCCTTGTGAAAGTCAATCTTCAATAAATGGGCAACCTAGTCAGACACCCTCACGACTCCCTAGCCCACTCCATGGTCTCCCATGATGAGATCATTGTATCCATGATAAATCCTTACATCAAACCTACCTATTCCCTCTGAACAATATTATGAACCTGGAGAGCTATTGTCTTGGCCAGGGTCTTATAGGCCACTCCTAGAAATGTAATATGTCTCCACATCCCTATGGAGTCTCTCTAAGAATACTTGAAAATCAACTTAATCAGTGCTTTCTTAATTTCTCAAGGAGAGGGATTTATATGCCAAGCAGCAAAATCATACCCTAATTTGTCCCACATCACCTTGTAGAACTCACAAGGAAACCCATTCATACTCAGAGACTTACCATTTTGCATTGAGCATAGGGTAGAAAAGAGCTCTTCCTTTGAGAAGTCATTGTCTAACCTGTCTTGGTCCCCAATAGAGACCTTATGAGGAATCAACTTATAGAAGGAATTTCTAATAATCATAATCGAGTCTCTATTTTGGAAATGAAGCTAAAACATATATTTGATCTAAGTGGGGTTCTCTTCAAGAGAATCATGAGATCTGTGTTAAATATGAGCCTTGAAGACCTAGGAACGCTGCCAAATCATCGAATGCTTGATGTATTGGTAAATGTTTTGAGTATCTAATGGCGAATGGGGATTGGAATTGCTTCCTCCACTTGCTTGTTCCAATCTGACAGTTCAATGGCCACAATTCTCTACCTTCTTGAGATGTTTTCAATTTGTGAGCATCAATTATGACTAATTCCACATTCCCTCCAATGGATAACTTAGCCAGACTGTAAATTTCCCCAGATACTCCAATAGATGGTTATTCGGAAGAAATATTGCTTCTAAATTCACTAACTGATTACCCTCATTATTCAGTGGTTGTGAATATTAGTATGTGCTCCTTTGTGTAGTCTATTTTTCTGTTGTAGATAAATTGGTGGAGGGTTTCATTTCATTGTCAAATTGCAAGTTTAGGCAAGAAGAGATACCAAGGTCAATGACAAACAGGAACAATAAACCAAACAAACACAATTTTGAATTTTACCTCGGAGAAACCCTTACTAGAAAAACTCTAGCACTAAATTTAGAAAAGTGCCTTAGTCTTCAATTATTCACTGATTACAGTATAAATTACAAATAGGTTGACTATGAAGCAAACATTTATTAGTGTCTAGCTTCCAAATTGCTGCAACAGTATGTTTTATTTTGCTTTGATCTTTTATCACCACTTTCTCTCCTTCCCTTTCATCGATATCTTCGAATATCCAAAAGTGCTTGAGAATGCAATCATTAGAACCCTAGAATACTTTCATGGGACCTTTTTAACTATTATACCATGGTGATTCCTCTTCCAACAAAATGGACTCAGTTTTGATAGTGGTTCATTGACCGAACTAATGGTTGGTAATATCTAACTAAGATAGTGTTGATGTGGCACTGGTTTGGCTCCTTTGGGGCCTTCAATGCATTGCAATTGTTGGTCCACATGTGAAGTTTTTGTGATAGTCCGATGGTTCTTCTTCACAATGACCTGCCTTCATACATAGTGTTCTTTTTTTTAATTTTGTCCTAGCCATTTATTTTTATTTTTTTATTTTACTTCAATGATCTAATTCTGATCATACTTTCTCATCTTGAGGCTTTTTGTTCCCTAAAATCTATAGTTTTGAAGAAGGGTGAGGAAATGAGCGTTTTTAAAAAAAATTGACCTAGCCATTTTTAGGAGTTTTTTCTTTTACTTCAATGATCCAATTCTGGTCATTCTCATTTAGGAGGATTTTTGTGCCCTAAAATATTTAGTTTTGAAGAAGGAGAGGAAATGATTCCTAGGATTTTACCCTCTCATACCATTTTACCTTCTTATATAGGACCCCCTACATTCCAATTTGCTAAATTTCTTGTTGTACTCTTTGAGCAATCTGGTTTTTCTTTGTTGGCACTAAATACTCCTTGAGATCCTCTAAAGTATTTGGTGCAATATCCTCTACTGAAGGAAGAAATTTCTCCTTGACATCCAACACTGAAGGTTCAAATAATCATAGGTTCTCCACATTAACAGTCAACAAATACATTGTCATTTATCGTATTCATGTTGATTCAATCTGAAAGCTTTGCCACTGACCTTTTCAATAATTTAAATGGTATGTACTTCAATGGTTTAAGCTTCTTTCCTACCCTTGCAACCCTTCTTTACTGAGAAATGTTTTCAGAACCAAACTGGTTTTGTGAAAACTGACTGGTTCAACTGGTTTAGAAGACCCACAGTCCAAATCAAGTGCCCAAACTGGAAATGGTTGGTTTTGGCTTTAACTGGTATAGAATTAGTCTATATGGTCAGTACTAATCGGTTCAAGCCAAAACCCATTAGAACCAGCTAGGTTGACCGGGATTATACCAATGCAAGTCATATGAAATGTTTAAAAATTTGGATGATTGTTTAGTTTGATTTGATTTTAGACTATAGTATAATTAATTTTTGGACTTTGCATGCCATTTAGAGCCTCAATATTGTTGTATTTTGATTCAGATATGTATTGCACTTGGTGTCATTTTTCTATATTCACCCTTGTAATGTTATATATGATAAAACTTTGCATATTTGTGACTAATTATTTGGATTCGCATGGATGTACATGAATATATATTTTTAATAAAAAAATGAATATTTTAAGTACTTTTTGGTCGATTGTTTTGTGTCCATTTTTTTACAAGTTTCAGCTTGGTTCTTGTCCAGTTCTTATTTTTAGGGTCTCAAATGGTTCCGTCACCAATTCAGTTCTTATAACATTGTTACTAAGATACAACTAAGCTTGGTCTCGAACATGGAACTTGTGATATTTCTTCTGTTGAACCAGTTGAAGCTTATTATTTTCTCGTTTTTTTATAAATTGATCCTGTACCTTGAGGTGGATTTGTTTAATATTATCAATGAATTTGATTTCTCTATTCACCTCCTCATGTTCTTTCTACTCCCTTTTTTTTGTTGTCCATAAACAACGTCAAAGGATGACGAGTTCCAAAAATCAAAACAAGTTTCAAAGGATATTTTCAAGTGGATACATGTAATGCTCGTTTATAAGAGTGTTGTATGTATACAACTTGTTCATCCTAAGACCACATGTATGATCAGATATACCCCCACAAAAACTGAACCAAAGTTATATTGATAACTTCGGTTTGACCATATTCCCATGGATGGAGCATTGTCAGTGCTTCAAATCGGTTTCATCTTTTCCCATGATGTTTCCTAGAATATTTAAACCTTGAGTCTCTGTCTGATATAATAGGGCAAACCAAAATAAACCCACATATTTGAGAAAAACTACACAGTTTCTCATGGCCCTTCATATTTTTCTTAGAAGGCATGAGAATGCATAATTTGCTAAACTAGTCCACAACTATGAATAAGTAATCATGGCCATGCTTTAACAATGGAAACCTTCTAACAAAATCAATGGATATAGTCTCCCATTGTCTATTGATTATGAATAGTGGCATATACGATCCAAGCTTCATGTTGTTAGGCTTGCTTGTTACTGTTGTACTACAAAGAATACATCCTCTAATAAGCTTGGTAACTTGCTCTTGCTTTCTGGACCAATAAATATACCTTGGTAGGGGTTTGTTTTGATGTGGCCCCTTGGTTGACTCATGATCCTTTATCTTACTTGGTCCATAAGTTATGTTTATTAATGTTTTGATACGCTATTTTAAGGAGTATCTAGATTATAAAATAAAGTTTTAATTTAACATGAGAGACGGATCCAGTTCGTGGTCTACTACTCCAACGTGACTGAGCTCTCTCCCTCTGCGTGATCTTTGCTGCTCAATGTGATCTATTGCTGCACCACCTGTGTGGTTTACTTTTCTCACATGATTGGGCTTTCCTTGTTACCCCTTCCACATGGTAAATTTGCACCATTGTGACCATGAGTCTGTTTCTTGGTGGACGGTGGGTCCTTCACCAGCATGACCGTGATCTGTTTCTTGGCACTTTCTTGGTGGATTGTGGGTTAGAGTGGTTCTTACAAGCACCCTCGAGGCTTACTCGTGTAAGTGATATGGATTTATTGTTGTTTAGTTTGAAATAAGAAACTCTACTTGTTTTATAGAATATAAAATTTGTGTACAGATGCCGTGCTGGCGAACAAGCCATAATTTAATTGTTCCTTTTGTTCGAGGAGGACATTTTTAGAGCCTTTCTATGATGGGAAAGGAAGTTGTTAGAAATACTTGATGCTTTTGACGTTGTGACCTGCCTGGCATTTCTGTTTGGCGGATATTAAGGTGGAAAAATGTTCTTGGATACTATAAGATGCCTTCAATTTAAATATATTTTAGGTTCCCCTAGTGAACCCTTTAGGGTAGGCTGGTGCACCTCACCCAAAGGGTGATTTGAACCTGGAACCTCTTGGCATTGAAATAGCCATCCAAATTCCCAAATGCCCAGCAACATTGACAACTAGTTCATTTTTTTTCGATGCAACTAAATTGCCTTTATACACAATAAACATAATCTAAACAACTAACAGATTGCGACTGATTGGAACATGTCATTGATAAAGAAGCATTCTGTTAAAATTCAATAAATATAGCATGGAAATTATTTTTCCATCTCCATATTACGATGCTTGAGAATTGTGATTGTTTAATTGTTTTATAGGTATGGTTGTGGGGGTAGATAGGAAGCTCTCTCGTAGCTTAGAGAAACAAGTAAGTTCGTAGCTTAGAGAAACAAGTAAGTTGTTCATTATTTTTCTTTTGATTTTGTATCGATTTCAATATCATGCACTATAGTTTGAATGAAATTATCGAATGCATCTTTTCATGAACCAATTTGTGCTCATTGTAATACCCAGTGCCATCCATTATCTTGGGTTACAGACTTTTCAAATAAATGGTTGGTTTGGCAAGCAATATAATAAGGCTATAGACAAAGATACCGTTCATATTAGGGGAAGCTTAATTAGTATTTTGGAGTAATTTAACTTTGAACCTTGGGCATGGTATTTTACTAAGAAATTGTAATTTTTGACCTAGTAGGTCATGGAGTACCTTTCTCAATATCCTAACGAGCGTTCAACTTCTCCAATGGGGCCTTTATGCAGTACAACAAGGTATCTTATGACAAATTTTCGAAGTTGGATTTTAGTCTCATTACAGAACTTGGTTTAGACACTAGAAGTTTTAATAACTGACATTCCCGAATTTTCTGCCTCAGTTGGAGGATGTTGATTCATCTCATCCTTACAATGAACCACATATATCTTGATTATGATTTCAGGTATAACTCTAAGTTTTCTTCCCCTTATTAATACCTAGATTCTTGCATGTTATAAGGGTTGTGAATCAGGAAAAGTATAATTGGGTAGTGTCTATCACGGCCCTTAGCAGAGAAGAAAGCCCCTGGTAAATAGGTAGCAGAAACAAATGTTGGGCCTGCTAATGTTTCTTCCATTGCAGAAACATATGAAAAGATACTTTCCTCTATTCATCAATTTTTGGAATTTGGAAAACTCTTCAAGGTAGTTTGTAATTTTGAATTTCATTTGAATTTTAGTAGATTCCATGTTATGTCATGATCTCTTTTCATTTATCATATACTTATTCAATTATCACATTTTATTTCTTGTGTTTACATTCTTCTCCACTTATAGATCCGACTGAAGCAGATATAGAGTATGTAATGAATGTTGTGAAACACGTATTTTCTAACCATGTTGTGTTGCAGTATAACTGAACCAACACTATACCAGAGTAATCCTGATTTACTTCAGTGTTTTGTTCCACTGTTTGAGAGGTATGCTAGTATTTGAATATGGTTTATTTTTTCCATCATGCATTCTTTCTTTTCAAATATTTGTTACACTTTGTCAAGATCCCATTTCTAACAGTATTTGGAGGTGATGGACAAAACCTTAGATAAAAGTGATTTCTGAGTTCCTTCGTTTCGAACCTCTTTGTCACAGGAGGATTTCCTATGTCCAGGACTAAACCAAATAAAATTTGACATGCAACTGACTATAGTAATCTATACAATGTGCAACGTCTTTGTTTTGGAGAATTGTCTATGTTCAGGTTTACATAAACTCTATGAAGTTATGAGGCACCATTTCCTCTGCCTGCCCACTCCAGCTATTATGTACAGTTATTGTGCAAGGGATCATGACATAATTATTAATGATGTCCATTTGGAGTGTGTCTAGAACTCCCTCAAGACATTACACATTGCACAGATTACTATAGCCAGTCGTGTGTCCAATTTTATTTGGTTTATTCCTGGATTTATTTTGGACTTTGAAATCCAAATTGTAGGTTTTTCCTATTTCAAATCTAAGACTACTTTCTTACAAATCTTGTAAGGGGTATGTAGTTGCTGCTTCAGTTTTGTAGAATGGTTGTGCAATTTACTTCATGAAAAGGAACACATTACTACCTTAGTGTTTTGGTGTATAGTACTCTTGCTTAATTTTTTTATTATGTAATTTTGGTCCAAAAGTTTGTTTAATTGGCATATTAATTTAGTATTTTGGACTATCCGTATTTTCTTGTAATAGTGCTTGTGTGTTTAAGATGTGGCAAAGTTTTGTTTAAATGATACCTAGTACTTATGTTGGATGTTAACTAAATATAGTTTTTCACTTAAATTGAGGCAAAAGAAAATTACAGGTTTGTGGGACTCATTGTCTTAGGTAATGCTTCTAATATTTGTTCCCCTTCCTATGGGAAAAAATGTTTCTCCTCAGAAAAAATGTTCTTGACTTCAACAATTATTGTGTAAAGTGTACAAATTCCATCTTCAATCTATCAAAATTTTGTCACAATGAGCAAAATACAATGTCTTTCCTTTAGAGGTATGTTAGAAGATTTCTTTGACCACATTTGAACCAACTTTTAAAAAATCCAAAAACTGGAATGTAGAAAGTTATTCAATAAAGTGTGTCGCAATGAGCAAAATACAATGTCTTTCCTTTAGAGTTATGTTAGAATATTTCTTTGACCACATTTGAACCAACTTTTAAAAAATCCAAAAACTGGAATGTAGAAAGTTATTCAATTTACGAATTATGAGTCCAACAGTTTAATCCCACCTACAATGGTCATTGCCTATCACTATTTTCATGGAAAGGAAACATGTAGAAAGTGAATAACATAGAATTGAAGGTTTTCTAGCTTGGAAAAATTAAATCAGTTTTTGTGGACATGCTCTTTTTGTGACAGGATGGTCTTGGCGGAGCACATGATGCCACTAATGTTATACATAGTGGAGATCTTGCTACATATGTTATCACAACGATTGGAAAGGAACATATGAATTCCTTGGGAGGTTCCCTAGAGAACATTGTAATTGCAAAGTCAGGAATCATCAAACAGAGATGCCCAGTTCTATATTTACTAGCTTTGTGTCATTTTCTATAATAGATATGCAATAATGACATGATGTCTTTTATTGAAATTGCGTTAGAACAATAGGATTTCCACTTTTGTTTTAGTCATCATGTTAATATACACTCAGATCCAAGTGGTGAGGAGCGTTACTTAAATAACATGAATATAGTAGTATTTTTTTCTCTTTTACTTTACTGTTGATGCAGCTTTTTTTAATCTTTGTATCCATTTTACACTGTACTGAATAGATCAGATAAGCACCATAGAATAAGAATATTAGAAAGTTATCAGGAAACTAAATATTGGCTAAGCATTATTGCATGAGTATATCATAAATGTATGTGATACAACGCCAATATGTACATTGACATTGAGTCGCTTAACACAGACTCAATGTTGATTACCATGTTTCAAGAATTTTGTTTTTGTTGACAATTTGTCTTTTCTCATTTTTTCTAGAAAGTGATGTTTTTGTGCAATGCTTTTCATCTTAATTCACTTTGTTAATATATAGCCATTTTTAGGATGATGTGAAAGCAATGTATAGATCTTATCTAGGATATATCATATTGCAATTAGGCATGATGTTAGTTATGTATAATCAAAATGATCAAAAAGCATATTGCAATATGCTTTTTATATCAAATTTCTACTTGCAATATCCTGATTCCTAACCACATGCAATATAAGAGTTAGTTTTCATTTCCTCCATTGAGATGAGTTGGATTACTGGAATTAAATCTTAATAAAATGAAGCTTCTAAATGAAAGGGACTGTTGGATACTTTCAGGTAATACTTGGTGGTCCATTTGAACCATGTATTGAGTACATTCTTCACAATAGAGCAGCCTTGATGAATGCACCAGTAATATCGCCATTTGGCTCGTGGATTCATATCACTATTAGAAAATTGGATTCTACACAAAGTCAACCTTGCCAATATGATGATATTTTGATCAAACTTGATGAAAATGATCCAAACACAGTAAGAGATGGAGTTATTATTTTTTATATGGAAGCCCAATTACCACATTTCCATTGTAGAATGATTCCACACCTCTCTTTTTTATTCTTTAGTTGTTTCATTTTTATGAATCAGGTCAATACTAGTCATTTGAGCTCTTAAATACTGCCCTTCCCTTTATTTTCCTTGGGGTGTGTATTGGGTAGTGATATGAAAGAGGGAATTGGTATGACTCTTTTTTCACCATTGAACCTCTTGTTTTCTGGAGATTATTGAATTATGTGGTGTGAGGCTTCATATGCTTGGATACCACCAACTACAAAATGTAATTACAGCCATATGCAGTGCTCTCTGTCTACGTGGGCAAGGTTGTATATAATTCCTACTGTGTACTTTTGAAATATAACATTTCCAGTTCACTCAATATTTGCAATATCCAATATTGATTATAGTTTTCATGTGCATTTTACCAAACATTTGTTGAATTACCCTTTGTTACAATTGATGCAAATTCAGAGATTTCATCTCAACCTTGAGGTTCCCTGGATCTATTTCTTGTGAGTTTTTAGGATTCTAGGACTGTATCTAAAATATAAATTACAACAGTGTCTATTTCACTTATGTCCATCCAAATACATTATACAGCAAAATAAAATAAATACTGAACATATGTACTTCAGGGGAACAACATTTCCTGCCCTTATGGCACATCTGTCAAGATAATCCAGATTTCAAAATAACTTATTACAGCAGATTTAATACTACCATAAATCTTCCCATTTATCTTTTATGTGTTTGTCAAATCACCTACCAAAATCAAGGTTACTGTCAAATCAGCATTCATAACCAGCACTAGAAACTACTCGATCATCATGAGAACATAAGCTGAAAATTAGATCTGCAAGTACACAAAATTTAGACAGCAAGGATTGCTCCATATATACATAAGATATAGTTACAAGTACATACCCACAATGTAATACAAGGTGGTACAAGTCATGCTATCTAGACCCTAGCTGGGGTTTCCACCATAAATAACAAACCCTAAATACCAACTCCTAGCTAGGAATCACTCAACCAAATCAGGTTTCTCCACCAAATATTCACAACAAGCAAGTCCTCCTTGGTACTTACATTCACATAACACAAGTGTACAAGAGAAAACAAGATAGTCTCCCTCTATCCTCTCCATATCTATTATCAAGTAATCCAAATAGTACTAGGGTTCCTAAATAAAACAACACTAGTCTTCTTCTCTCACAAGAACTAAAAGAATAAGTGCTCTCTTTTCTCCTGTAGGGTTACTCCAAAACCCTATATTTCCTTGTCTTCTTATGAGCAAAGAGAGCAATTTAACCTTAGTCTAAAGCACTGTCAAGTATGGTGTAAATTCTTTTCGAGCAACGCCAAAATCTAACACTCCTTTGCGAGGAAAGTATTTGCACAAACACTAGTAATCTCCCTTAGCATCTCAATCCCTTTTGCTAAAGTATTTGTAAGGATGTTTGCCACCTGCATATGTCATATATGTCTTCAAATGGGGTGTCTAGCATGAGAAATAATGAGAGAGGACAACTACTATAAGTCATGATTAGAACCAAAGGAGATAAACTAGCTTCATGAATAAGTAGATCAGGAAAATTGCAGACCTGTAGCAGCATCTTTGGATTAAATTGGCACCGTTGGGCATTGCAAGATGCCTCAAAGTAAGATCTTAAAGAAAATTCTGCAAAGTTGTATAGGATGGCCTCTTGATATCAATCTGTTAAGGATGGGTTGTTGGATCGATGATTGATAATGAAGACTAACTATGGAAGCAGATCACCAAACCTCATAATGCAATTAATGATGTTTGGGGATTGATCACAATTAATGACACCTATCATTGTGGCACTAATTCGGATATAGCCCAAAATGAGAATGGTGCTTTTCCAGACAACGCAAGTGTAGTATGAAGAGGGTGTTTCCCTTGTGGAGAGGGAATTCCATATGAGATAATGTTGTGTTCTTCTCAAAGTTGAGCCATACAAAAACAATCATATTGTTGGAGAAATGTTGTGGCTTACACGTGGCTTAGAACAAAGTGTTCCCCTCTAAAAAAGGGTGAGCCAAATCAAGCAGCTACTCCCTCATGGAGACTGGCCATAGATGACAATGTCTTCCATGATATGTCGCTTGCATCCTATCAAAATGAGCCTAATTTTTTCTGACATGCCACCAACATATTTGTCTTAAATTTTAAACATTACAAGGGAATTAAAGAAGATTTTAACAAAGCTTATTGAAACTGAAAGGGAGGTAATGTCAAAGGATAATGTTCACATATATATTTAATTTGTTCCAAGGCACTAGCAAGGAGGATATGCTGGATTAAATAATATATTAACCTATATTTAAAGGCTAAAGGCTAGTCGAATTTATATTTTCAGTGTGTGTTTAACCTATAAATAAGTGGCATGAACATTTTATTTGGAGGACAAGTGTTATAAAATTCAAAGTTTGAATAAATATTACAGACTATCTTTTGTTTCTCAATGTCTACGTATTATATATTATTCTTAGATGTCATTTATAAGTATAGTGTGAAGCTATGGTACGAATAAATAGCTTAGCAAACACGCTAATTTATCAACCTAGTGTAGATTATTGAAGCTTCTATGAAATATGTTCATTATTCTACCTAGCACCTAGTTGTTAAATGGTTAATTTGGATTTGTTTTAGGAAGGTTCTCATAGAGGGTTTTAGAATATTGGACGATTGATAACCAAGATGTCCCTAGACTATCTCTTTTCATGATATTGTAATCGTGTTTTCTATGCTACACGAAAGCCAAAAATATCTACTTTCAAATTTATGTGTTCACATTTTTCTTACTGTTGTTTGAAATAATCTAAAAATCAACAAATAATCTCTGATTGAGTGAATATTCGAATTTCTATTTTTTCACTCCAGACATAAAATCCTATAAATTCAACAATAAATCTCTAGCTAACTAAACCATATGTTATATTTTTGGCTATTGATTTCCACTAGCTGAATAAGAAACTACTTGTTAATGTTTTCACACTTTTATTTTACGTTAAAATTATGAAATTTGAGTTCAACATTTGATCTATGTTTTGATTGAGAGGCCTTTTGTATCTCAACTAGATAGTTAGCATCTAGTTTCTTAGTCCCATTAACTTACTATTGTTGTTTGTTGGACTTCAATAAGAATATCGTATCTTACATCAAAATTAGATCTTGCAAGAATTTGTTAAAATTCTCTTTTTTTTTTCTTCACTAGTTAATTGATTCGAGTCTAGTTACGCTTTCTCTAATCTTACTTAATTCATGAGTCGGTTGGAAAATGTAGTCTCCTTGAATTTGAATCTAATTAAATGTTCTTGATTTTTTTTTGTATAAAGCCACAAAATGTGTTTGAAACTAGGACACTCAAAAATTTCCTTGCAAGCTCAGTAGCTTCAGGGTCCATAGCAAGACCTTTTAATATCCATTGTCTCCAATCCAAAATCGAGGGAGAAAAAACATTTGTGTAGTTAATTTTGATCTCATTTTGCATGTTTGTCTGATTTCACTAGGCCCCCTACCCACTATGTGGGTATTCTTGGAGGTTGGTAAAAGGAACTTTTCAAAAAACTCAAAAAAGAAAAGTATTGGTAATTATGAAAATAACAACTGCGTTGATTGTCAAAATTAGCTGCTAGCTCTAGAGATTGACAATTGTAGCAGGTTTCAAACTTTGTTGCAATCGCAATAGAAGACAACATAGGTGTACTATATCATTTCTTATATCATTTTAGATCCACTCTCATCTCTCTAGTTCCTATTACAAGCCATGGGAGGCTTAGTCAGCCTTCTAGTGCTTGCTACAAGCCTTGGGGGCTTGTATACCTAGCCAACTAAAGGCTTAGTCAGTAATTGGGGGCCTACAACATTGAATCTAAATTTTGTACTATGTGCATTGGCTCTAGTGACATACAAGAAGTGATCTCCCCTCCCTTCATTAGACCATTAGATGCCACAAATCATAATGATATGTGGTTGAGTAATTGCATTGTGGGTGAAGTAATGTGCACCCACAATATACATCGAAAGAAGCAAGGTGCATTGTAGAATGCATGTGGGGTCATAAGAGGGGTATCATGTCAATATATTAGGTAGAAATATAAAGGGGTATAAAAAATGTAAATGAAAAAATGGATACATGCAATATATAGTTAAAATAGGGGTTTATTTAAATTAGGAAAGCATATTGGGAGGGGGTTAAAAAAACCAACTTTGGGAGGTATTTTCCAATATTTGTTGAAATTAGGGGTATTGTTTCATATGCCATGAACGAACATGCTATGACATGGTTTCACTAAGTGAAGGCCCCGTGGGAGCAGTGAAGCTCCAGTATGTTGCGACGAACGTTCAGATAGTTGATGTGTTGACTAATCCATTGGCTAGGGTGAAGTTTGAGTACTTCAGGGAGAAGCTTGGTGTTCTCTAGATCGAGGTTCCCTCCAAAGGGAAGTGATGAGTCTGTGAGCCATTCTGACATGGGAGAGGATTAAGTTCCTTCCATGGTCAAATGTAAGGGGTGGGCCATTCTGTCATGGTAAGAGGATTTAGGTTCCTTCCATGTCAGATATGAGTGTTATTGCCATTCTGGGAATGGAGGTACCTGGTCAGTTACCAGAAAAACTTAGTCTAGGACTGAGAAGCCATTCTAATATGAGAGAGGGATGTGTTCCCACTTGATCATATGTAAGGGCTGAACCATTTTGTCATGGCTAAAGGATTAGGTTCATCCCATGTCAGATGTGATTGTTGGCCACTCTGACGAGTAGGTCAGATGTAAGGGAAAATTCCATTCTATGGGCGAATGGAGGCACCTGGTCAGTTACTAGGTAGCTCAGTCTGGGACTGGGGTCCATTCTGATGCGATGGTAGGATTAGTTCCTTCATGATCAGATGTGAGTGTACGCCTTTTCGATGTGATGTGTTTACACATGTAGAATGTAAGTGCAGAGCCTTTCTGACAGGATGAGGTCGGATATAAGTGTTGAGCCATTCTAGCACGATGTGTTTAGACATGGTCAAATGTGAGTGTTGTGTCTTTTTAAGAAGATGGGGTCGAATGTAATTGTAGAGCCTTTTTTATACGATGTGCTTGCACATGATCGGATATAAGTGCTGAGCCATTCTAGCACGATGTGTTTACACATGGTCGGATGTGAGTGTTGGGCCTTTCTGACAAGATGAGGTCAGATGTGAGTGTTGGGCATGCCTTTCTGACAAGATGACGTTAGATGTAAGAGCTGGGCGAGCCATTCTAACTTAAGTGTCAGATAGAAGTGTTTATGAAGACCTACATGAAAGGTAGGCCTACAGGATTGACTCTGTGGAACTTCCTGTGACAAGAAGAATCAAGATAGCACCATTATGAGATAGCATGTCATGATGATCTAGACTTGATGATGATCCAAACTTGATGACGATCCAGATCAAGTGACAATCCAGATGTGATGATGATCTAGATTTGATGATGATATAGATCAAGTGATGATCCAGATGTGATGATGATCCAGATGTGATGATGATCCATACTTGATGATGATCTAGATCAAGTGATGATCCAGATGTGATGATGATCTAGCAGTGATGATCCAGTAGTCGTGATGATGCAGATCCCATGATGAAGAAAGACTTGAAGTATAAGATGACTTGAAGACGAAGAAGACTCAAAGATGAAGAAGACGAAGAAGACGAAGAAGACTTGAATACAAAGAAGACTTGAAGATGAAGATGACAAGATGATCCAGTCAATATAGAGAAGAAGACCAGTGCTGAAAATTGTGTCGAAAGAATACCTTTCTAGTTAAGAGGGAGTGTTGATGTATTTGTAACTTCAGAATGTATTCATCTATGTATATTATGTCTTGTAACCCGATGTTTATTTCGGGTTGTGTCTGTAATGTAATTGAGTCATGATGTCATGCCTCGATATTCCGATCGGGAGGATCTATAATGTAAATAAGTCATGTCAAGTCATTATGGGTAACCCTCCTATTGTCTAAGGGTTAAAGTCCCTACAGTTTCGGGGCACTAGGGTTATTAGACTCACCTAGTGAAGTCGGCCCTAGTAGGGTTTTAGTCATGCCGGGAAGCAGTATAAATAGAGAAGTGACTTCTCTATTTAACACACATCTCATACACACTCAAGTGTAGCGCATAGTTGAGGAAGGAGAAGACATTGGGGCTAGATAAGAAGAAGGTTACTGCTGTTGGGAGATCACTTACTATTTTGGGCTTTTCTATTTTGGTGTTGATGATATCTCTGAGGAAGTTGCGGGGTTTTCTCCATTTATGGTTTCCCCAAGGAAAAACACTGTGTTCATTGCCTCTCGTGTTTGATTGTTGTGCTTGTTATTCTCTATGTTAAAGATCCTAATAATGCTAGCTTAATGTTGAAAAACTAACATACTTGTGGTTGTAGGTCATGTTAGGTAGGAGCCATTAGATTATGAGTGGTAGCCACAATCGTTTTTAATATAAGTTCTTGATTTGATTACATACGTTTTGTAAAACCCTAAGGATTTTCTTTGCACCGGCTTTGCAAACATTGCTTCGGCACTGTGTATTAGAAGTTCTGTAATGTCTTAATACATTCTTGGCAGGTTTTGGGTGCCATTTGAATGGTATTACTCCCATTCTCTTACTATTTTAACGATGGTATTTAAAGAGCATGGAATCCATCGTAGATGGTCTTACAACCACTTCTTATTATATGTTTCAAATATTAATAATGATGCCCAGCCTTCAGGATGTGTGATTGCAATATTCATTTTTTCGTTATTAACTTGCATAATGTTTATGTTAAATCAATAGTTTCCATCATTGATGGTCTTATGGCCACAAATACAATAATTAAATTGGTGTTATACTATTGCATTCACTTGGTGAAAATGATGGAGGTGTTTGTATGCTATACCAAGGTTTTTGCCTCTACGTAGATAGTGGTGGCCATGATCTAGACTTAAGACCCTATCTTTACTTTTTTTTGTTGAATTAAAAAGCGACCCATAGGGTCTGTGATTTCTTGTATAGTATATAACATTTGATTTTTATGTAAGGATCGACTGCCATATATGATGGTTTTACGTCGGTCCTTGGGGAAAAACAAAATCTTGTTTCGTAGCTGGGTTTTGATGTAAAGAACGCAGTTGTAACAATTAGTGTATATGTTGGGAATGAAAATAGATTCGATTCTATCTGTACTTGATTTAATTCATGGATAGTATATTTGGTTATTAGGATCTTCAATCCGGATATGATATTCTCATGTGAATCCAAAAAGGATTGTTTAAGTGACTACATATTTAATTATAGAGATAACTAAAGGTTCTTGACCTGATTTCTTAGGATCTGCCAAAAGTAAACTGATTTTGACTTATACATTTCATTCCTGGTTCTATTACTGTCGATATGTATAGTTCTTTAATTTACTTACGGATCCTCGATTTGAAATGGAAGTAAATATATGTAGTTCCATAAGGGTCGGTTTATGATTTTATTATGGTTATTATGTAAATGGTTAATTAATTTATACCTTTGATCATATATTTCTGTGTAATATTGGTTATATTTATCACATTGTAATTGTTGAGTAGGGTTACTTTGTATGGATTGTTTGTAACCGATCTACTCCATACCTTAATACTTTCTTATGTTTTCATTCTAAAGTAAATCTATATATGGCGATAATCTTCCTCTCTCTATCCTTCTTCTTGAGTATATAGTTGTCATTGATGTTAGAGGTGTTCACGAATGACAAAGGAATAACCAGTGGATATGATAGCAGGACAAACTCAGTGAAAGACTAAGGTAGTGATGGCATGGCATGGCATAGTTGAGGATGTGGCATGACACATATGCTGACATGGAATATGATGGTGTCCTAATGATGATGTCATAAAAGTTCATTTATAACAAATGCAATGGATGAGATGGACATGGATGATAAGACATCATGAATGACCGATCTGAAGACTTCCAAAACAGTGTCGACAGTATGATGTAAACAATGATTAATGAAACAAAGAACAGAGGTATACTGGAAGTAGAGATGCAGTATGAATGACAAAATTGGTTAAACAAATGAAGAGTGAAACTGCAGAAGAGTGAAATGAACGGGAGATAGAGTATATGTAAACAATCAAACAATAGAGAAACTATATATGCAAGAGTGTTTGTAAATTCTTCAGAGAAACTATATCTGCAAGAGTGTTTATATATTATGTATAATCAACAGCATGATGAAATTCTCGGTTTATATAAGTCTTCAAAACTGTTAGAAACAATCACAGAGGATTTCCGCAAAGAAATCATGCAGATCCTCAAAGTCATGGTGAGATCCACATTCGATCTAAAATCGATGGTCAAGAAGCATCCTGCACGAGATCTGACGGTTAAGGATCAGTTCCGCAAAATATAGGAGGAAGGATGAAGTTCCACAATCTGGAAGATCGGACGGCTGAGATTAGTTCCGCTAAAAAGATATTGATGGTGCGGAAGAAAAATGCAGAAAGGGAATTGTAGAAATAACATTTAAAGATTCTATGAACCCGCCACCTGCAACCCACAATCTAAAAGATAAGACGGCTGAGATTAGTTCCGCTAAAAAGAGATCGACGATGCGAAAGAAAAATGCAGAAATGGAATTACGAAAATAACGTTTAAAGATTCAATGAACCCGCAATCCACAATCTGGAAGATCAAAGGTCAGGAAAGAATTTGCAAAGGATTGACAGTGCAAAAGAAAAATTGTGGAAAGAAGCTTGCAAAAAGGAGCTTGCAGAAAGGATGTTTTGGAAAGAAGCTTGCGGAAAGGAGCTTGCGAAAAGTCGAGATACAATTTGAGGAAATCTTACATTTTCGCATCCTGCAATCCGCATCTTATTTCAGATCAACTGTCAGGAAAATGCTCGACGAAGATCAATGTTGGGGAATCGTTGATGAGGAAACTGTGGTGTGAAAATACGATTTTGAGGAGTAAATCTATGCGACGTTAGATCGATGGTCCAGAGAGCTTAGAAATTAGATCAAGGGTTAGGAAAACGCCCGACGAAGATCAACAATGGGGAATCGTTGATGAGGAAACCATGGCGCAGAAATATGATTTTGAGGAGGAAATCTATGTGCTATATCGACGGACTGGAGAGTCTCAAAATTAGATCAACGGCCTAGATTGATTATGGAGAAGGAGATTGCGGAAGCACCAGGAAACGTTAAGTCGACTGTGGAAATGAATTCTGAGGTTTTGAATGAATGAAAAGGTGCGAAAGAATGTTTTGTTTCAATATTTACATGTAGTAAAGATTTCCTGCAATCCTTACAAGTGATGTCCGCAAGTATGAAGAGATTATACATCATTATTGCTAGATTATTTGATAGTTTTAATTATTTAATTAAATGTTCATAAATAGAATTATGATAAATGTGATTATCAAATTTGAAAGGGCATGTTTGTGAAAGGGTGTGTTTCTAGAACAATACATTTGCAGGAAACATGAAGATACTTATACGCATAAGTATGAGTGAGATAAGGTGCCTCGTTTTCCATATCAGAAAATAAGAAACAGATACCAGTGGGTGTGACAAAGAATAGAGGGAGAATAAATCTAGCATATTACAGAAAACATATTAGGGTGGCAGGGTGATGACAGGGTGGCGCAAGGGTAGGAAGCAGGCCTGCAGGGGGTTGTTTCCTCCTTCCAGCAGAAGCTGGTAAATAGGGTGTAGGAGCATCATGTTAGTCGTAGCTGGAAAAACATGGTGTCATAGAATCCTTTCAGTAGCAGCTGATAAACCAAGGGTCATAGCCTCCTTCCAGTGGTAGCTGGTAAATAGGGTGTCGTAGCATCCTTTCAGTAGTAGCTAATAAACCAGGGGGTCATAGCCTCCTTCCAGTGGTAGCTGGTAAATAGGGTGTCGTAGAATCCTTTTAGTAGTAGCTGATAAACTAGGGGGTAGTAGCCTCCTTCCATTAGTTTTTGGTAAATAGGGCGTAATACCATCCTTTTCTGTAGCAGCAGGAAAAAAAAATTGTAAATAAAAATTTTGCAGTAATAGGACGTATTGGTGGTTTATCCTATTGGGCTTCCACGTTAAAATTGTGTTATGTGTATTCTTGTTGTTATGTGTTTTTAAATGATAGATTTAAAAAGTGGTTAAATTAGTAAAAAGATAACAATATCGATTCACCCCCCCCCCCTGCCTCTCAGTATTGACCAATAAACCAACAATTGGTATCAGAGCGGGTTCCTTCACTGCAGTTTAACCACTACAAGGAATATCTCATTAAAACCACTATGGATCAATTATAAGAGATGTACATGGTAAATGGATCACCAATACTTAGAAAATAAGAATACATATTTTGGAGTACAAGAATGAAAATTTATCTGAAAGCATTGGGACATGATGTATGGAATTCAATGATAACTGATTACTTCCCACTAAAGAGGATAAGAACTCCAACTCCAAAGAAATCCAAGAGAAGTAACTCAATGGCAATGGCTTCAATCCTTGATGGATTACCTGATGATGTCAAAGAGAAGGTAGGTGAATGTAACTCTGCAAAAGAACTTTGGGACAAGATAAAATACCTCTACTCAGTTGAGCAAAGAGCATAAGCAATACTTGCTATTCTCGAGGATGTTAGTGAAGATGAAAAGATAAGTGAAGATGAAGAAAATTTATTTATAGGGACACCAAACTCAGATGAGGAATTAGAAGTGGACATAGAAGCCCAATATATGGCTGTTGTAGATGAAATTGAAAAATGTAGGAAAAAGAACAAAGTCTTGAAAGAAAAATTGTCAAAATATCAAGAAGAGAAGAAGTCAAAAGTAGAGGAAGTCAAAACCCTCCAAGAGGAGCTACGCAATTCAAGGAAACAAGTGTTGGCTAGTATGGAAGAGGTCAAGAGCTTAAAACAAGAAGTTGTTAAATTCAAGGAAGAAGTAAAGAAGCTAAAAGATCAGCTGATTGTTAGTGAGAAGTTCAAGGAAATTATTGAAGCTCTTAATCAAGTCCTCAGCATACAAATATCCCCAAGGAATAAAACAAGTCTTGGATATAATCATAAATGATCAAGCTCCATCATTCATGAAAATGTTGAAAATGTTAAATGTCAACATGATGCCTCCAAAGATACACCCAAACAGCAGAAGAATCACAAGGAAATGAAGTCTAGTTATCATAATTCTGCTTATCCTCCCAAGATGAAAAAATTCATAAGACATGCAAAAGAAAAGAGTCATTACAAGTAGAAAAACCAGAGTTTCTCCAAACATACATTCTATGGATATTGTCATTATTGTCACAAGTTTGGTCACAAGGCTGATGATTGTAGAATCAAAGAAGAAGATGAAGGGATGATAAGGAAAGAAGACACCAACATCTCTAATGGAAAAATACTTATTTGTTTATATGTCACAGTATTGGAAACTTTGAAAAACATTGCAAGAATAGTACATGCACATCTTCCCAGGAAACTCATAAAAAGGCATGGAAGATGAAAACCAAGGAACAAAGAAATAAAAAAATAGTAAGCAGAGTACCTCTTGGAAAAATATGGAGAAGAAAGGAAGAATCCAAAGATATAAAAGAAATAAAGATTTCAAACATCAGTGAGGTCTCCAAAGATGACGATGAACATAATTATGCCACAGATAAAAAGGGCATCCATTATAAGGAAAAATAAGATGGAGATGTAAAAGGATACATCGATAAAAATGAAGGTGATGAAGAAGGATGTAGTGATGAATGTGGGATCCTTTCCTAAAAATATATCTCATGATTTAAATAAAACCTTGAAAATAACATTATAAAGGATCATATATTCAAGGGGAGTTAAAGTCAGGAAATTCCAATTGGTATCTAAGAAAAATTCAATTGGTATCTAATGTTGAAGTATATTGAAAGCTATCTTCTTCAAACATAATGGGTGATCAAGGTTGGTGTATGGATGACATAAGAGAAAGTGTGAATTAACGTGAGAAATGCAAATAATATATACATTTTGGAAAATGAAAACCAATGCTACTTAAGCATGGTAGAAGAAAGTTGGTTATGGAACAGAAGGTTCGGACATTTAGGTTTTGATAATCTTGCAAAAATAAGCACGAAGGAAGCTGTAAGAGATCTACCAAAAATTGTAGTTCCTCTAAACTTTGTGTGTAAACATTGCCAACATGGGAAGCAAACCAAAGATAGTTTTCAATTAAAAGAACATATGTCCTCACACCCTCTAGAAATAATACACACAGACCTATGTGGACCAACCAGAACTAAAATCCTGCAAGGAGATTGCTATTTCATGTTGCTCATTGATGATTACACAAGGATGACCTAGGTGGCATTCCTCAAAGAAAAATCAGAAGCTTTTGAAAAAATTTAAATCTTCAAAGAAATGGTTGAAAATGATTTGGTTATGAAAATCAAGTGTCTTAGATCAGATAATTGGGGAGAATTTACCTCCAATGAATTCAATGAGTTCTGTGAAGGTTATGGAATTAAGAGGAAATTTTCAGCTACAAAAACTCCTCAACATAATGGGGTTGTTTAAAGGGGAAAAAAATAGTCCAAGAATTCGCCACAACTATGCTCAATAAAGGAAAACTGTTAGATTCATTTTGGAGAGAAGTTGTATACACAAGTGACTACATACTTAATAGAGGAAAACTTAGAGTGAATAAGGATAAGACCCCCTACAAATTGTGGTATGGAAGACGAGCCTCAAACAAATATTTTAAATTGTTTGGAAGTAACTATTACATCAAAAGAAACGAGGATGACCTTGGAAAGTTTGACTCTAGGACTGATGAAGGAATATTTCTAGGATACTCATCCACCAAAAGGGAATATAGGTGTTACAATAAAAGGTTACATAAAATTGTAGAAAGTGCTGATGTGAAAGTAGATGATATAAAACCAAGGAAAGAGAAAATTCTTGACAGTATTGAAAATACATGTGATGATGAAATAAAAGACTTGCAAAAGGATGAGAGCATTCTTAATGATGAAGAAAACAAAGGAAAAGGTTGAGGTTATGAGTCTTTGTGCCTGAGATATTGAGACCAGCGAAACTATGTAATAAACTGAAGTAATCTCTGTGTTGAGAATCTGAAGTTATGGGTCTCTATACAGTTGATAATATAGATATAAAATCCAAAAGAATCCAGCAGTATATGCTAGGTTTTTATATGAAGATCTAAATGCACATGCTTAAGGAATTCTGGTCAAAGTGGAAGCCAGTTAACTTACACGCATAATACACCATTAGATATGGCAGCAGGAACAGAGTTTAAAAAAACATGTATCCTAGACAAAAAATGGAAGAGTGTGAAAAAAATGTTGAGTCTAAACTCTGTCAAAAAAAATTTGACAAAGGAAAGAAAGTACAGTGACAAGGGGAGTCCATGAATCTATCAGTTAAGCTATCATCCAAGAACTTGTTGCAAGAAAGGAAGTGTTAAGATAAATGATAATACATTGATTAAATAACATGGTTCAGTTAACAAAGGGGAGATATGATGATAGGGGGAGTTGTCAGAAAGTAGAAAGACAGGAAATCCTATATCAAAATAGGTATAGCATTGGCATAATAGGTTATCCTTTGTCATTGTTGTCAAAGGATAACCAGTGGAGAATGTTTAGAGGCTACCATCAATGCCAAAGGGGGGTATTTTTGAGTATATAGTTTTCATTGATGTCAAAGGTGTTCATGAATGACAAAGGAATAACCAGTGGATATGATCGCAGGACAAACTCAATGAAAGACTAAGGTAGTGATGGCATGGCATGGCATAGTTGAGGATGTGGCATGACACATATGATGACATGGAATATGATGATGTCATAAAAGTTCATTTATAACAAATGCAATGGATGAGATGGACATGGATGATAAGACAACATGAATGAATGATCTGAAGACTTCCAAAACAGTGTTGACAGTATGATGTAAACAATGATTAATGAAAAAAAGAACAGAGGTCGAGTGGAAGTAAAGATGTAGTATGAATGACAAAGCTGGTTAGACAAATGAAGAGTGAAATGAATGGAAGATAGAGTATATGTAAATAATCGATGTACAAATAAATTATATATGCGAGAGTGTTTATAAATACTTCAGATAAACTATATCTGCGAGAGTGTTTATAAATTCTGTATAATCACCAGCATGATGAAATTCTCTGTGTATATAAGTCTTCAAAACTGTTAGAAACAGTCGTAGAGGATTTTCACAAGAAATCGTGCAGATCCGCAAAGTCATGGTGAGATCCGCATTCGATCTACAATCGACAGTCATGAAGCATCCCACACGAGATCCAATGGTTAAGGATCAGTTCCGCAAAAGATAGGCGAAAGGATGAAGTTCCGCAATCCGGAATATCGAACGACTGAGATTAGTTCCGATAAAAATAGATCGATGGTGCAGAAGAAAAATGCGGAAAGGGAATTGCAGAAATAACGTTTAAAGATTCTATGAACCTGCAACCCACAATCTAAATGATCAGACGACTGAGATTAGTTCGGCTAAAAAGAGATTGACAGTGTGGAAGAAAAATGTGGAAAGGGAATTGTGGAAATAATGTGTAAAGACTCAATGAACCCAAAACCCACAATCCGGAATATCGAAGTTCGGGAAAGACTCCGTAAAGGATCGATGGTGCGAAAGAAAAATTGCGAAAAGAAGCTTGCGGAAGGGAGCTTGCGGAAAGGAGCTTGCTGAAAGAAGCTTGCGAAAAGGAGCTTGTGGAAAGTTGAGATACGATTTGAGGAAATGTTACATTTTCGCATACCGCAATATTCATCTTATTTCAGATCAATGATCAAGAAAATGCCCAAAGAAGATCAACGATGGGGAATCGTTGATGAGGAAACCATGGTGCGGAAATACGATTTTGAGGAGGAAATATATGCTTTAGATCGACAATCCAGAGAGACTTAGAAATCATATCAACGGTGAGGAAAACACCCGATGAAGACCAATGGTGGGGAATCATTGATGAGGAAACCGTGGTGCAGAATTATGATTTTGAGGAGGAAATCTATGTGCTAGATCGACGGACCGAAGAATCTAAAAATTAGATCAACGGCCTAGATTAATTATGGAGAAGGAGATTGAAAAAGCACCAGAAAATGCTAATTCGAGCTGTGGAAATGAATTATGAGGTGTTGAATGAATGAAAGTGTGAGGAAGAATGTTTTGGTTTGATATTTACATGTAGTAAATATTTCCTGCAATCCCTACAAGTGATGTCCACAAGTATGAATAGATTATACACCCTTATTGGAAGAGTATCCGATAGTTTGAATTAATTAATTGAATGTTCATAAACATAATTATGATAAATGTGATTATCATATTTGAAAGGGTATGTTTCCAGAACAATACGTCTGCAGGAAACATGAAGATACTTATATGTAGAAGTATGAGTGAGAGAACGTGTCTTGTTGTCCATAGCAAAAAATTAGAAATAGAGACCAGTGGGTGTGACAGAGAATGGAGGGAGAATAAATCTAGCATATTATAGAAAACATATTAGGGTGGCAGGGTGGCGCTAGGGCAGGCAACAAGCCTGCAGGGAGTTGTTGCCTCTTTCCAGCAGAAGCTGGTAAATAGGGTGTAGGAGCATCATGTCAGTCGTAGATGACAAAATAGGGTGTCGTAGCATCCTTTCACTATAATTTGACAAACCAGGGGATCATAGCCTCCTTGTAGTGGTAGTTGGTCAATAGGGTATCGTAGCATCCTTTCAGTAGTAGCTAATAAACCAGGGGGTCGTAGCCTCCTTCTAGTGGTAGCGAGTAAATAGGGTGTCGCAGCATCCTTTCAGTAGTAGCTGATAAAGCAGGGGGTCATATCCAGCTTCTAGTAGTTACTGGTAAATAGGGTGTAATACCATCCTTCTCTGTAGCAGCAGGAAAAACTATTTCCAAATATCAATTTTGTAGTAATATGATGTATTGGTGGTTTACCCTATTGGGCTTCCATGTTAAAATTGTGTTCTGTGTATTCTTGTTGTTATGTTTTTTTAAATGA
>LPNX010256794.1:441672-555931 GCA_001517045.1 Pseudotsuga menziesii | reverse complement strand
CATATACATATACATATACATATATATATACATATATATATATATATATATATATGTATACATATATATATATATACATATACATATATATACATATACATATATACATATACATATATATATAGACATATATATATATACATATATATATAAATATATATATATACATATATACATATACATATACATATACATACACATACACATACACATACACATACATATACATATACATATATATATATATATATTATCTTGATATTTTAAATATTAGAAAGATATTAGGGTATATACATATATATTTATATATTTCTTACTCTGGTTAAAAGTGAAGTAAAATAGACTAATACTAGCATGATTAGGGATTCTACCCATTATTAGTTTCAAAATTACTGACTAAGAAATTAATATAAATAAGGAGTGCACCGATGCATTACTAAATTAGTCGTATAGGAATAAATTTGAAATATACAATACATATCCATTTATGTGCAAACCTCTATTTTCAAATAAAAACAGATTTCTTAATTCAAGTGTAGACATCTAATCATAGAATTTCCTAACCGTTACTAAACATTTAGTCATAGCATAATTAAACTAACTGATACATATTAGGTCCTACATTAACCTCTTCAGATCTAGGATAAAACATTCTGGGGTCATTTTAAAACATAGATTATGAACTTGGCACCAATGCTGGGAAAACAAAAGTGGATAAGTTGTTCCCCCCAACGAACTCCCAGAGCAGCCAAGTCACTTTCTCCAGAACCCCAGAGCATGTTCGCTGAACCATAAGAGAAAAATCCTTCAATGCGCCATCTCTTGCATTCTCAAATTCAATCCTCGTCCAATTCTAGTCTCCTGCTTCTCATGGATATACTATATATAGTATTTTTCCTAGGACTTGGTCATTTATGGGCCTCCTACTCTTTAGCACTCAACTGGGAGTTGTGATCTGATTTTTGGGGATGATGCCTCCTGCATCTTGAGTTCTCACTCAGTGGCTTCAACCACTTGTCTTTTCCTCTTGTGGGTCAAAACACACTCTTTAATAGCTATATCCACTTGTGTCCCCCCTTCAATACATTTTATTAAATAAAATGATTTATTACAAAATGTTTTATTTTTTACTCTCTACCAAAAATAATAATATGATAAAAATAATAGTTAAAGTATTTTTCAGCAGAATTCATAATAAGTTATTAAATATTGGTGCATTACATACACCTCCACTTAAAGGATAACACCGTCCTTGGTGTTATAATCTTTCTTCTTTCTTTTTCCATTTCATCATCTTGGAATAAGACTGGATATGCCTCTTGCATATTACTTTCCAGTTCCCAAGTAGCTTCTTCCAGACTAAGGTTCCATTGCACCTTGACTTGTCTGATCGTACTTTTCTTGAGTAAACATTCTCTCCTCTCAAGAATGCACTTCGGTCCCACCTAGAACTCTCCTTCAGGTTCCACCTAGATCACATTCCAATCAATCACATTAGAAAAATCATGAAAGTAACTTTTTAAAATTGAAACGTGAAACACATTATGCACTTTAATATTGGGTGGTAGGGCTAACTGGTACGCAACTAACCCTACTTTAGCCAAAATTTCAAATGGACTAAAATTTGTGGGTGCCGACTTTGAATAATTTCCCAATATCAAGAAACTTTTCTTGGGCTTTACCTTTATATACACATGTTCACCCACCTGGAACTCTCTAGGATTTATTTTTAAATCAGGATAGCGTGTCTTCCTGTCTTGTGCAACATTCAAGTTTTGTTGTACCAGTTTGACGGTTAGCTCCATATATTTTAATAAATTAGGTCATAACATTAACCTATCAACTAGACTGCTCCATGAAATTGGAGTATTACATTTGCGTCCATATAATATTTCAAAACAACTCATACCTACATAAACTTGAAAATTATTATTGTAAGCAAATTCGACTATTGTCGTTAGTATTCCCACTTATCTAGTTTGACCATGACATACGTCCTTAGCATGTCCTCTAGGAATTGGTTTACTCTTTTAGTCTTCCCATTCTTTTGCAGATGATATGCAGCACTGAAATTCAGTTGTGTTCCTAAACCTTCAAACAAAGTTTTCCATAAGTTACTTGTAAATTTTTCACCTCTATCTGAGACTATTACTTTTGGTACACCATGTAACCTGAATATTTCTTTCATGAAAATATCTACAATGTTAACATATTTATAAGTAGATTTAACAGGAATAAAATGAGCAACCTTACTTAATTTATCAACTATGGTCATGATTGGATCATGCTGTCGGAAATTCTCCGGTAGCACTGTTATAAAATTCATACTAATTGTTTCCCACTTCCATTCTGGAATGGGTAGTGGTTGCAACAATCCTGTTGGATGTTGATGTTCTTCCTTAACTTGTTGACATTCTAGGTAGCGATCTAAGTATTTTGCCTCTTCTTTCTTCATGTTTGGCCAAAAGAAATATTTTATGATCATGGTGATCATCTTCTGGTATCCAGGATGCCCTGAGTACGGTCATTTATGTAGCTCATTCAAAAATGAAAGTTTGATTTCTGTTATGTTTGGTATGTACAGCATGTTTTTATGCTTCAATAGTCCTTGTTTATTCAGGCTGAAATCTGTTTTTACTTGATTTTTCTCATTTTTAGAAGTATTGACTTTTAAAATTTGATATTCCCTATGATAATTTTCAGCATTTAGGATCTGATTTTCCAGATCAGATTAATAGTTGTTGCTTGTAAACAATAATTTGTATCACGACTTAAAGCATCTTCCACTTTGTTTTCCTTTCCTTTTATGTGTTTGATTTCAAAATCATATTCTCTTAAGAAGGACAACCATCTTTCCTGTCTCGCATTTAAATTTTGTTGATCAAATAAATATTTAAGACTTATGTTATCTGACACAAGTAGGAATATCCTTCCAATTAGGTAATGTCACCACATTTTTAAGACGTGAATTATGGCAGCAAGTTCCAAATCATGCATAGCATAATTATTTTCAGTTCTTTTAATTTCCTAGAATCATATGCCACGACATAATTTCCTTGTATTAAAATCCCGCCTAACCCTTCCTTGCAAGCGTTGGTACATACAACGAAGTCCTTGAACGGATCAACAATATTTAGGATTAGGGTGGTATTTAGTAGATGTTTTAGTTTATTAAAACTTTCTATGCGTTTTTTAGTCCATTCAAACTTTTTACCTTTCTTCTGTAATGAAGTTATGGGGTAGGCAATATTAGAAAAGCATTTGATGAATTTCGGGAAGTATCTCGTAATCCCCATAAATGATCTGATGTTAGTTACATTTTTAGGAACCGACCATTCAATGATGGCCTTGATTTTGTCAGGGTTGACGGAGATTCCATCCTTGGACACTATGTGTCTGAGGCATTGAATCCTATCTTTAAATAAATCACATTTACTGAACTTTGCGGAAAGTTTTTGTTCTCTTAATACTTGCATAATTATCTTTAAATGTTTTATATATTCTTGTTCAATCTTTGAGTATATTAGTATGTCGTTGATTAAGATAACCACAAAATTATCTAGATATTTATTTAATATGTTGTTCATTAAACACATGAATGTGGCAGGTGTGTTTGTCAACCCAAAAGGCATTACGACAAACTCGTAGTGACCATAGTGGGTCCTGACTACACTTTTAAATATGTCCTCATCCTTTATTCATACTTGATGATAACCAGACCTTAAGTCAGTGTTTGAAAATATAGTTTCTCCTCAGAATTGATCGAATAGATCATCTATCTGGGGTAGCGAGTATCGATTCTTGATGGTCATTTTATTTAACTGTCAATATTCTATACACAACTTTAAGGTTATGTCTTTCTTTTTCACAAATAAGATCGATTCTCCCCAAGGAGAGACACTAGGTCGAATATACTTTGTATCAATCAATTATTCTAGTTGATATTTGAGCTTTGTAAGTTCTATTATGTTCATTCAGTAAGGAGGTTTCTATGTTGGTACCGCTCCGCGTATTAGATCGAACGTGAAGTCGATGTCTCTTTTCGGAGGAAGTCCAGGGACTTCTTATAGAAATATTTCTTCAAACTCCTTCAAGACTGGTATGTCTTCAATTTTAAGTTTATTGTCGTTTTCATTATCATTCATTACACAGACAGCAAACACTTTACATCCTTTTCTTGATTATCTTTTCATTTGTAACGTAGAGATTTCTATGATTGTAACCTTCCTAGGAATCCCTTTTACTTTTATAGTGTTTCCATTATCGTATGTACATGTAAAAGTTTTGTCGAAACAGTTTAACATTACTTTGTGTTTTTCTAGCGAATCCATTCCTATTAAAGGATCATAGGAACCTAAAGGCAGAATATTCAAATCAACATGCGTAATGAAATCATTCATCATCAATTTACAATTCTTAATAAGACTAGTGACTTTATCTTTAGTACCGGTGGCTAATTATCCAACCACAACTTATCAAACTTTTCAGGTACTGATTTACATTATTCAACTATTCTAGGTGATATATAACTTAGAATTGCACCTGGATCAATTAAAATGGAAATAGGTTGATTGTTTATCATACCTTTAATTTCAACCATGGAAGTCTGATGGTCTGCTTGTCGGTTTTCCAACACAACATAAATTATGGGCATTCTTCTTGCCATGTCTCAAACTGTAACGGCTTCCTAGATGGAGTGAACATTAAAATTCTTCTTTCTTACTCGGTTATATTTAAATTAATGTGGCCCACCACACTCCCAACATTTTAAGGGTTCTTTTTGTGCTGGGTTCTTGTTAAAAACAGTAGGAGGTTCTTTTACTGCAGAATTATGTGGTTTAAAACTTTTGTAGCTATTACCCTGATACTCCCTATAGTTATTCCCTGAGTTTTTGTGGAATTTATTTTGTTTCTTTCTTGGATCAAAATTATTTTACCTTTTATTCTTCCAAGTTGGTACATTTTTCCTTTTATTTTTTTTCATGTCGTAACAGAAGTTTGTATTTTTCATTACTTCCTCTAGCGTATTTGGATTATCATACTCAATACATTCTTTGAACATTATAGGCAAACAACTGAGAAAACATTCTATTTTAGGTTTTTCATCAATTATGTAAGGTACGTAACAAAGTAGGCTCAGAAACTTACTGCAAATTTCTTTCATAGTCATGGCTCCTAGCCTCAACTCATAAAAATATTTGGCCTTCTCTTCATAGTATTGTTCTAGTAAGTATTTTCATTTAAAAATATTTTTAAATGTTTTCCAAGTTACATTTCTTTCCTTTATTCCCTTGACCTTCTTTATATCCAGCCACCATAGATCTGCCTTTCCAGTCATATTATAAATAGCCATTTTGGCTTTTAATTCGTCAGAATAGTTTTATATTTAGAAATACTTTTTCATTCCTAACAACCAACCTTCTTCCTCTTTGCCTTTCTCAATTTCCCCATTAAACATTGGTTGTTTAATATTCTTAAACTCCCCAGATATTTCTGCATAGGGTCTTTATTTTTTTTTCTTTTTGTTATCATCACTGCTTTTTCTTGATTCTTGTTGTTTTCCTGAGTGATGTTTAAATGATTCTTCACTGGAAGTTTCAGGTTTATGGCTGAAAAATTTCAGCTTTCTTCCCTTACGTTTTTAAGTTGCAGTTTTAGGTAGGCCATGTTCATATTCCTTATTCTTTTATTTTCCATCGTTATGTATCTTAGCTAATAGAATATCATTTAATTCTTCTTGTGCTTTTAGAATTCATTCATTATCTTCTTTAACCCTTCTTAGCTCTAATCTAATTTCTTTCACAGTTCTTCGTAGTTTGGAATGATTACCTTGACTGTCGTTTAAGTCTACCCAAATTTCCCCATCCATTGAATTTCCCTCTTCATTATTTAAAGGATTTTTTGGGTGGCGTTCTTCTTCTGCAAACATCTCTGCATCTGCCATGTTTTCCTGCAAAATGCAGTTATCCTTCTCCTTATGTTTTGTAAGAGAATTTAAACCAAAATATAAAGTAAAATTATTTTCGTGATTTCTTTATCAGTGTAAGTGTTGAGCTTATTCAGGCCTAGTGTTGTAACCATGCTCTAATACCACTATGTAACACACCTAAAAATCATTTAAAAAAAAATACATGCATTTATTTACTGTTCTTACTAGCAAATTTCTCATGATTTACATCTGTAAGTTTTTAATATATTTATCTTGTTTGTTATGACAAGTTATGTTGATTATCGAAGTGGCTAGCTTCTTTCGAAACTTTTAGCCATGCCCATTTAGGTGATGTTCTTTGTCTGCTTGTCCTTAATTGATTACTTTTTATGAGGGCTTTACTTGCCTAAGGCATGGGGAGACTATCCATAGTCTTGACCCCAACCCATATGTAATAAGTTGGTTAAGTGACAAATTGAAAGGCCTTAGGCCTTGCCATAGTCTAAGCTATGGTGTGTGGTGACCTCCAATTTAAGTGTAATGGCTTAGGGTTTGTAATGCATATGGTACAACCATATGGTGACCCTTCATTATACCAATAAAGTTGTAAGGGTTGAAATAATGTTTTAGCAATAAAAAAATATATGGTTTGTAAAGTGGTATGCCTTACCCTATGATCCACAATGGTTATGTTTCTTAGCATATTTCGTTTATAACTTGATTGCAATAAGATATGGTTTTGGCATATGTGTTTTATGCCATGGTTGTAATGTATTATGGTTATTGGCTTATTAAACATTTGGAATTACATGACATGGTTCAAGCGATGCAAAATTTCTTTGCATTCGGGTTATAATGTATGGTTTTGTATGCAATGATTGCAATTTATGATTATGCTAGTTGAGAGTTACTGTACTATGTCCTTGTTTGAATTTGTAAATTAAAGCGTGACTTGGTTGGGATTTGACATCACAGCCAAGCCTTCCACGCGGATACTGGGCTACACTCTCTACTATGCATCTGTCTAGATTGAATCTAGGGTTTGGAAAGAGGTTTAATATGCTTGGAAGTTCTATGAAACCTCATTTTTCCTAATTGGTTTCTGTGGGAAGGAAGAGTCGAGCTCTACTCTATTTGTTGTTGAAATGTAAAGGTTGTTGGGTCTTTCGTGTGGTTGAAAAGAGACGAAAAGGTATGATCTATTTATGAGTTATGATGGTGTATGGGTCTTTCTTCCTGGTTTACGTAAGTGCTAATAGTGTGTTTTTTGTAACTTACCCTAGGTTTTACTGGGATTCTCGATTCCTTTGGAAGACTATAATGCAAAGCGTGTTCCGCGACCTCACCCTTCAAAACTCTCTATTTAACAGGTAACAGTTTTTAACTGAAACTTAACTGCTTCATTTTACTTTGTAATGATTTAATAGTAAACAATGACTAAGTTTCTTTTGTTTGTATTTGCAGGAAAAGGAGGAATAAGGGTGCTCCGGAGGAGCCGACCCCTGGCCCTATGCAAAATGCCGAGGTAATTTTTTATCCCATGTTTTCCTCCATTCGATTTATTTCACAAATGTTTACTTTTTTCTGACTGTAATAAAATTTTACAGGTTAAAGGCATTGGAGAGGGAGGCGACAGGGTCACCTTCTCCCAGGCTTGTGTTTCCAAACGCCCAGGTAATATTGGATCAACCCTTAATTAAAATATTTTTCTTGTTTAAATTTTCCAGCAGCATACTAACCCAACCATACTTGTGGTTGCAGGTCATGCTGGATAGGAGTCGTGAGGTTACGAGTGGTATCCAAAATAGTTTTTAAGATAAGTTCTTGATTTGATTACATATGTTTTGTAAGACCCTAAGGGTTTTCCTTGCACCACCTTGGCAGCCATTGCTTCAGCACTATGAAATAGAAGTTCTGTAATGTTTTAATACATTCTTGATAGGGTATGGGTGCCATTTGAATGGTCTTACTCCCGTTCTCTTACTATTTTAACGTCGGTATTTAAAGAGAGTGGAAGCCATCATAGATGGTCTTACAACCACTTATTGTTATATGTTTTGAATATTAATAATGATGCCCGGCCTTCAGGCTGTGAGATTCCAATATCCGTTTTTTTCTTTATTAACTTGCATATTTTTTATGTTAAATCAATGGTTTCCATCATTGATGGTCTTACGACCACGAATACAATAATTAAATTGGTGTTATAGTGTTACATTCATTTGGTGAAAACGATGGAGGTGTTTGTATGTTATACTAAGGTTTTTTCCTCTGCATAGATAGTGTTGGGCATGATATGGACTTAAGACCCTATCTTTACTTTGTTTTGTTGAATTAAAAAGTGACTCATAGGGTCTATGATTTCTTGTACAGTAGATAGCATTTGATTTTTATGTAAGACTCAGCTGCCATCTATGATAGTTTTAAGTCGGTCCTTGGGGAAAAACGAAAGCTTGTTTCGTAGCTAGGGTTTGATGTAAAAGAATGTAGTTGTAACAACTAGTGTATATGCTCGGATTGCAAATAGATTTGAATCTATCTGTACTTGCTTTACTTCATGGATAGTATATTTGGTTATTAGGATCTTCGATCCGGATATGATTTACTCATGTGAATCCGAAAAGGGTTGTTTAAGTGACTACATATTTAATTATACAGATAACTAAAGGTTCTTGAATCAATTTCTTAGGATCTGCCAAAAGTAAACTAATTTTGACTTATACATTTCATTCCTAGTTCAATTACTATCGATATGTATAGTTCTTTAATTTACTTACGGATCCTCGATCCGAAATGGAATTAAATATATGTAGGTCTATAAGGGTTATGATTTTATTATGGTTATTATGTAAATGGTTAATCAATTTAGACATTTGATCAGATATTTTCATGTAAGATTGGTTATATTTATCACATTGTAATCGTCGAGTAGGGATACTCTATATGGACTGTTTGTAACCAATCTACTCCATACCTTAATACTTTCTTATGTTTGCATTTTAAAGTAAATCTATATTTGGTGATAATCTTCATGTTTACATATATATAATCTTGATATTTTAAAGATTAGAAAGATAGGGTATACACATATATATTTATATATTTCTTACTCTAGCTAAATTTGAAGTAAAATAGACTAATACTAACATGATTAGGGATTCTACCCATTATTAATTTTGAAATTACAAACTAAGACATTAATATAAACAAGGAGTGCAACGATGCATTACTAAATCTGTCGTATAGGAATAAATTGGAAATATACGATACATATCCATTTATGTGCAGAATTATATTTTCAAATAAAAACAAAGTTCTTAATTCAAGTATAGACGTCTAATCATAGAATTTCCTAACTGCTACTAAACATTTAATCATAGCATAATTAAACTAACTGATACATACTAGGTCCTACATTAACCTCTTCAGATCTAGAATAAAACATTATATTGTCATTTTAAAACGTAACTTATGAACCTGGAACCAATGCTGGGAAAACAAAAGTGGAGAAGTTGCTCCTCCCAACCAACTCCCAGAGCAGCCAAGTTACTTGCTCCAGAACCCCTGAGCCTGTTCGTTGAACCACAAGAGAAAAATACTTCAATGTGCCATCTCTTGCATTCTCAGATTCAATCCATTTCCAATGCTAGTCTCCTACTGCTCATGGACATACTAATATATAGCATTTTTCCTAGGACTTGGTCATTTATGAGCCTCCTTCTCTTTAGCACTCAACTAGGAGATGTGACCTTATTTTTGGGGATGATTCCTCTTGCATGTTGAGTTCTCACTCAGTGGCTTCATCCACTTGTATTTTCCTCTTGTGGGTCAGCAAACACTATTTAACAACTATATCCACTTTTGTCCCCCCTCATTAGAGGAATTTTGGGGTCTAAAATGGGCCTCCTAAGGAAAATAATAAAATAATAGTTAAAATAATAAAATAATAGTTAAAATAATAAAATAATATTGATTAATTTTGGAGGAAGAAAGAAAAAAACTACTTTTTGTGTTCGTATTTTCGACATATCTCTCTGTGTTTTTACTCAAATTTCGATCGGGAGAGTTTGTTGGATGTGGAATTTGATTCTGCATCCAACGAGTACTCACACTGCATACTTTTGATGGACCCCTCTACCCCAAAAACAAGAAATACCTGGAAAAACGTGATGATGATGTCATCATCACATTTTTTCAGGTATTTCTTGTTTTTGGAGTAGCGAGGTCCATCAAAAGTATGCAGTGTGGGTATGCGTTGGATGCGGAAACAAATTCCGCATCCAACGAGCTCTCCCGATCAAAATTTGAGTAAAAACACAATGAGATATGTCGAAAATACGAACAAAAAAAGTAGTTTTTTTTAATCACAAATATGTCAATTCAACCATTATGGTTGACTTAGTTTATTGAAATTCTATTGGTTCTTGAATTCCAACTCACAAAAACTTATTTTGGCACGTTTTCTTATAAGGCCCATTTTAGACCCCAAATTTCCTCTAATGTCAACACATTTTATTAAAAAAAATTATTAGAAAATGTTTTATTTTTTACTCTCTGCCAAAAATAATAAGATAATAAAAATAATAGTTAAAGTATTTTTCAGCAAAATTAATAATAAATTATTAATTCTCAGTGCATTACAAGAACATACTAACCAAGTAGGATTGGAATCTGAAATGTCTGCTTGTGTGGAAATTCACCAGCTTAGAATGAATATTCTCAGCTGGGAATTCATCAAATTTAAGATAGGGCAAATTACTTAAGTGTGACTCAAGTTGACACATACTCATCTTAAACAACAAACTCAATAATAGTTCTGGGACAAATATGTCAGTGTCCAGACCCAAAAACTGACTCAATAAGGAAATGACTAACTAAGACTCTTCATTAAAAAATTGATATCAAAGGGAAAAGGTTCGTCTAGAATAGACACATCATGTTTAAGGATTTTGGAGTAAAATATTTGTTTTTCTTCCACATCAGCATGTCTAAATTGTTGAATTATGTTTTCCTAGACAAAAGCTTCCTGAATCAAGGTAAACGATGGGGGGACTTCAAGTGAATCTTTGATAACTAGGGAATTAATGGGGAAAAGTATCATAGACGTTGTAGAGTCCATTAAAAATCTTTCAGACAGGGAATCATTTGACACACACCAAGCCACAAAATGCAGGAAATTTAGGGTTTGGTCGGGACAAAAATGGTGGAAATGTGACTGGTAGACACTGTGCAGGTCAACCCCATTCTATTTAAAGGTTTGTATTTTAGGTTTTAACTCGTGGACTAGAGTGAAAGATAGTACAATATCAAATACATACCCATCTCTATATTCAAATGTTTCTTCAACTTTTCCAAATTCATGAGCCTGTGCTTCAATTCCCCCCCTCCCCTCATTAATTTTTAAATAATTTAGACGGGTTAGTTACGTGGCTTACCTAGATGATGGTGGCTGGAACGGTTATTGTTTGATTTGGCTTCCACAAGTGCATACATGTTTTCCTCTAATGCACAAAATACAAGTAACCAAAAGCATGCTCCCTTTTTTCCTTTTATAATATTCTCTTGTTGGTGGCTTCGGGATCAAGAGGAGTGATTTTCTCCTACCATCTTCCACCCAGCGGAATGATCCTCCGCCCACCACATGGAAAGCGACAAAAATTCTACTGGAGCGAGCTCCATCCACCTCCTATGCATGTTGCGAGTGAAGAATCCTCCTGCACCATAGATCTATTTCCCCTTTCATATTCAGCCATCAATCCTGTCAACCCTTTAAAAATTTTCATTTCTTATTCCATCAATCACTTACCCTTTCTCTTGTCGTGAAAATTCTCCTAACTCCATTCAACCTTCATCATTGATTTCTTCACCCTTTTATCTTCATCGTTGATCAAACATGATCGTTAACCCTCTCCACTGATCATTTCATCAGCTTTTTACTTCTTTGTTCCTCAAGAAACTTCTTGCAGCAGATCCAACATCCGTCATTGATCTATCCGCTCATCAGATATGAACCGTCAAACCTTTCATAGTATAGCATAAGCACATTTTTCCTTTCTTTGGATACTTTATGCCTTTATCCTATGGTCTCATGGGAAAATGGAAACCTTGGTCTCACCTTTAGCACCCATCCTATCATCCCTTGGTCACATTACCAAATTTAAAGGTATAAGCACCTTATCTCGCCTTAAGCTTCTCTTCTCACCTGTTAAACGAAATAATGCTAACAATGACTACAAGATTGAAGAAGAGTCACCTATCAAATATACAAATTAAGAGCATATGAATATTGAAGAAGACATCGCCATTAAGAGTATCAATCTAACCAAGAGGACCAGCCTTGAGGCTTGTGATTGGGAAACACGTATTTGATCAAATTGGATGGAGACTTGCATCAAGGAAGGAAGAGGTGATTGAGGATGTTTAGAAAACTACACAAAGGTATGAGATGAGTACTATTTTTTGTTGTCTAACAACAATCCCCTACCTTCACAATATCGTTACCTAGTAACCAAAGGAATAAAGGTGTGTTTCATATTGGAGGCAAGTAATTTTCAGTTAGATCAACCTTTTGGATCGCCACTTACGAATCCAAGGAAGAGGACTTGATTGAGAAACTAGAGGATGGCATGATAATGTATGGAAAAAATTCTAATTTATGATTCATGGCAACAATCATATTCCTTCATTCATAACAACCACCTCACATGAAGAGAATAAGGGTGAAGAATCTTCCAACATTCAACAATTGTGATTTGGGTGTGGAGCATAAGGAAGGTATTGAACATTCAAGCCACAAGAAGAGTATGTATATTTGGGTGGACAAGTGGAAAGGTATGATTGAAAAAAATTTGTTCATGTACCTGATTTGCACCATGAGTTTCCCATGTTTGCGGACCCCTTGAAGGCCCAAACATATGGAGGAGGTTAAAATAGTGGAGCATAAACATAGTGGATTAACCACTAGTGTCAAATTTTCACATGAAGAGGGAGTCATAAGTAATTTAGTTTGTGGTGATTCATTAGTGTTTCTTGGAAAAGATGAAGAGTTGGATGGTGACGAGGTGTAACCCTGTCATCTTATTGGTTCTTTGGTCGTGTTGGAGGTTGTCCTATTGCACATATTGGTGATGCATGTCATGGAGACACTTGCATTTATGTGGCATACTTTTGGGTTGCAGTTGACTTATGTTAATAGGTATGGAAACATCGTTAATCTTTGTGATATTGATTCACTAATGTTTGAATTGCAACTGGACTATGGTGTTGGGCGTGGAGGTTGTTATCACATATAAATTATTAGATTTCATCTATTATTAAATTATCAAATGGTCGATAAGGGGGTAAATCAAAGGATCAAGGTTTACAATGGGACCTAAGGTTGTGACCAAGAGCTAGTGGAGAAAATTTCTATATTTAGGCTCTAAGAGACTAATATCAGGGATCTTATCGATACTAAGCCTATAGCAGTATAGGGGTACCTTGATTTGGGAACTGCCATTCTGGGAGGGGGTACCATGATTTTAGTGGGGTGACAATGGGGATAGGGGGTAGGGGATTTTTTGTCCTCACTTTACTGGGAACTCTCATATACTCCAGCAAAATCATTAACCAATGTGTGTGAGCACGAATTAGTTGGAATCGATTACTTAGTTGAGTAGATCAGTGAATTCGCAGAGCTTCTAAATTTGGCCAAGGGAAAAAATAATGGCGGGATCTCCAAAATTGCCCAAGTCTTTATGGAAAAAAACAAAAAGTTTATTCTTAATATAAATATTTTATATTTAAATATTTATATTAATATGTAGATCCAAAGTAATATGGTTTTGGAATGAATCTCAATGAATAATTAATACTTGGAAAAGTAAAAAAAATTGTAAATGGTTCGATGGTTAATGAATTAAGAGCGAAGGTGTCACTCCCATATTTATTCGGCTGGGAGCTAGACCACGTTTCCAAACAACTCTTGAGCTCAGCGGAATAAAATATATTTAGTAAAACTCTTATGTACACAAAATAATATTTATTTACCTAAAGTTTAAAACCTTATGTTATAATCTTGATCCCTCCAGAATCAAGGTTTACAATGGAACCTAAGGATGTGACCAAGAGCTAGTTGATAAAATTTCTATATTTGCCTGAGAAGATCAGTGAATTGGAAGAGTTTCTAAATTTGTCCAAGGACAAAATAATGGCAGGACCTCCAAAATTTCCCAAGTCTTTATTGAAAACAAATAAAAAGTTTATTATTATTATAAATATTTATATTAATATTTAATTTTCTAAACCACTCTTGAGCTTAGCGGAATAAAATATATTTAATAAAACTCTTATGTGTGCCAAATAATATTTATTTTCTCAATGTTAAAAACCTTATGTTATAATCTTGATCCACTAGATGGTTTTCATAAAAAAATATTACAAATATATTTATGAACTTTGGGACTCAAGAAACAATAAATGGTTTTATTGTAAATGATTTTATGGTAAATATATTTTCTAGTTTCACTTATTCATTAATATATACATGGGAAAAACAAGATATGGTATTTAGAACCAGACTGTGGTTTTCAGAGGGAAATGAAAATTGTTTATGAATTTTCACTTAAAATTATTTTTGAATTTCATTTTATGAAATACATAAGCAATTAAAGTCAAAATGAAAAACTAGAGAAGCATTACAAGACCAGTTTCTAATGGAAGATGTGGTTTTAAAAAACCAAGGTTAGAATTGATTTTAATTGATCCCAAATATTTGAAAATGGATTTTTTAGAAGTAAATATAGGAAATTTTGGGAATTGATTTGGGATATATTTTTTTCCCCAATATTTATGACGCGGATATGGAAAATCAGATTTGATTCAAGAATATATTTCCATATTTGGATAGCAAGCATTTATTGTGCAAAGATTTGAGGCATAAAATCAAATGGAGATATATTTCCTCATTTCAAGGAAACAAATGTAGAAAAGATTCATCATTATAGAATGGAATCAACAGTCAAAGGATAGTTAATTCAAGATGGTAGACATACCCATATTTTTAGGTACTAAATTAACATACAAAAGCTCATCTCTATAACACTGCAGATAGAAGAAAAGTGTAACTTCAAGACCTGAAATCATCAAAAGAAGATCATCCAAATTCCTATAGCAACTCAACAACTCGAGACAATGTCCAACCATTCTAGATTTGATTTATTTTTATAATTTTACTTAGTTTTTATTCCTAGAATTTAGTTTTATGTTCTTAGAAGCTAGTAGTAGGATGAGCATGTAGTTTGTATTTAAACATTATTTTGTAAAGTATCAGGGGTTCCAGAAGGGAGGGAGTGGACCTATTTTTGGTAGTTGTTTGAGGCTAATGCTAAATTATCTACGAAGAAGTACAAAGCTATTTATTTTCATGGATTCATGTGTTAATGTTGTTTAATGAATGTGTTTCTTTCTCATTTTATGTGTTTCCTATCTGCAGTATTCGTTTATGTGTGTGATATTCAAGTGTTTGATAGAAGATACAAATTCATGTTGCATGCTCTGAGTTTAGAAATTAGACACTCCGTCATTTTCATCTAAAGTTACATTTGAAATTTATCTACAAATGCTTCAAGTGTGATGGTTGTTACTCCTAATTTCTTCCACCATGCTACAATAGATTTGATAGTTGGAAGCATTATCTATCTTGCCCTTGCTTCAGAACTACTCAATAACCAATATTTATCACTTTGATTTATCTTTATCCTTTGGCTCCATGCCCAATGGTCTGATCTTACCTGTCAGCCATAATGAAATTTGAAATATATTTTCACAAAAGATCTAGCCACTATTCTTGATCAAACAACTAGCTGCTATAGTGATCTTGAGTGACTGAGTTGTAGGAGAGAGCCTCTCTGGGTTTTGAAGGGATAGATTCCATCCCTAAATCTTGTTTTGTGGATACCATGGGATTTCTTTGATACAACCCAAAGAAATTTCTGAGTGATAGCAGAGGTAAGCATGTCTGCATTGGAGAATGTTGTTCACTCATGTGATGCCTAGGGGTGAATAACATTAATTATGGTCCCTAGTACTTTATAAAGTGAGATGCACTTTCTATTTTTATAAAGTTAGTTTATATAGTGGCTTGAGGTTATAAAATTAAATTGACTTTATGAGAGTTTCAGTGAAAATTATACTAAAAGGGCACTTGTTTATTTAAATGAAAAGGTGTTTTTTATTTTCATTTAATGAGCTTTTAATGGGAAATTAATGAGGGGCCCAGATCTTAAAAAGTAAATATTTAATCATAGCCTTTGATTTTGAAGGAGGTGGTTACCACAAACAAAACTAGGGAAAAGACATTGCGTCCAATTCATTGTTACTCATGAGATTTGGGGAAAAGGAGAGAAGAAGAGAAAGCAAGAAGGAAAAATAGAGAAGAGAAGAAACCCTTGAAAATTTTGAGATGGTTGAGTTATAGGATAAGAATCAAAAGTAAGGGAATGATCTTATAGACAACCGTACAACAACAGGTACATCATTTAAGGAGGTCATACATGCATGATTTTCAAGGCATGATGCTTTTGCATTTACTAAAGATCATACAAGTTGAGTTTGGCATGATTTTCGAGGAGGGCGTACATCAACATTCATTGCATGCCGTACAACACAGAAATAGAGGAAGATTTTGTTGGTGATGAAATTTATGTCTAGGAAAGTCATACAACATTAATTCAGGTCATACAACACAGAAATCAAAAATTTAAGTTTTGGACGTGTTTTCCTAGGTGTACAACAACATTAATTACTCGAACATGTGGGTTGTAAAGCTGTTAGGAGGGTATAGAATTTGTTGTTGATGTTTGGCACACTTCTATCGATGAAAAGTTGAGATAAGTATTGTTGTAATGATTTTGTAAATTATCTTAGAAAAATAAAAATTATCTCTTTGCATAGGTTTTCCCTTTGGGGTTTTATCTTGGACCAAGTTGGTCAAAAATCAATGTGTCAAAATTTAAGTGGGTGGTTGTCCTAATTTTCTGATTTGTTTAACAGTAGAAAATTTTCCATTGTTTCAAGAAAATTTAATTTTCATGTAGGTAAAGTGATTTTACAGTTATGTGGTTTCAACATTAAACTTCATGTAAAAAAAATAATTGAAACTAGGTTGGGAATGCAAAATTTTCATGGCATTAGAGTAGAAATAAAGGGAAGAAATAAATTTCAGAGTAAATTTTCAAACTTAGCAGTATAGGGAAAACATGTGTTTATTGAAACTTATAGGTTCTTGGACTGATTCAGGTTATGGACATTCTGCTTAACATTGAATATAGGTCGGATCAGGAAGTTAATTTTAACCAATGGAAGGCTAGAATTGCGTTGATTCTGCAAGAAAACGAACGATGGCATATATTTAACAATACTACCGCACATCCAGTTATAGTTCCTACAATTGTTGCAGATAAATATGTGTTTGACAAGAAGGACATTAAAGCAAAAAGGATTATTCTCAATTCTGTGAAGGATCATTCTCGATTCCGTGAAGGATCATGTGATCCCACATGTCACAGGTAAATATCATGCTCGTCAGATGTTGACAACTTTAACGAAATTGTACCAGAGTTCAAACAAAAATCAAAAAATCATAATAAGGGAGAAATTGAAGGGTATTCGGATGAACAAGGGACAGAACATGGTTGCATACCTTACTAGGATCACCCAAGTTTGAGATGAACTTGGAGCAGCTAGGGAGGTTGTATAGGGAACTGAGTTAGTACGTACAACTTTGAATGGTGTGGAAAAGAAATGGGATGTATTTGTGGAGTCAATAGTTGCTAAGGAGAACATGCCTTCCTAGGATCATCTCCAGGACGACTTCATTCCGGAGGAGACTCAAAGAGGGTATGTATAGGGTAGTTCATCTCACAACAAAGAAGATGAAGAGAACATGGCATTAGCAACAAAAGGAAAAAAGAAAAATTCCAAGAAGGGTCATAAAGGTGGGACCAAGTAGTAGGTTGGTGAGAAAAAGAAGGATATCATGAGAAAAGTTAAATGCTTTTCTTTCAAAGAAATTTGGACACTATGTTGGACAGTGTTTAACAATAATAAGAAAAAACATCAGATGACAACATCAACATCGATCGATGATATGTTGCTTAATTCAAGAGAGATTTTTCTCTCTATGTTGGTTGTACAGAGAAAGCATCTATCACCAGCAATGATATGGAGGATTAGACGGAGAATTCATTGATTTTTGGTCATTCATTGAGTTCATCCACCACTCCTTCCACTTGGTACATTGACAGTGGGGCCTCGATCCATATGGAAGGTGTACATTACATGTTCATTGAGATGACTAAGACTAGCTTGGACTTGGAGGTTGTGTTGGGTTATGATACTATTGTGAGAGAAGTTGGGCATGGGACTATCAACTTTCAGAGGGAGTCCATGGAGCCCATAACTTTGAGGGATGTCTTGTACATCCTCAGGCAAAAGAAGAACATTACTTCAGTTTTCACTATTGAGGACAAGGGATTTGGAGTGTATGTCCTATATGGAAAATTTCATGTCTTTCCCAAGGCAGTAGGACCATCTGCTTCATATTCCACTGGAGTTAGATGTAGGAAAATGTACAAGCTTCTCTTCCATCCTCATCATGCATTAGTGCACACTAGCAGCAATAGTGAGTTGTGTGAGTTGTGGCACATGAGGATGGACCATCTACATCATTCAACTTTGAGGATGCTGAGGGATATGACTTCAGGTTTACTAGAGTTCGACACAGAGAAGAATGGTGTGTGCAGAAGGTGTGCTTTGGGAAATTACACCAAGACTTCTTTTTTTAGCAGTGATAACATATCAGGAGGAGTGCTTAGTTTGATACATTCATATTTGTGTGGTCCTATGTCATCTACCTCTTTGACAGGATTTGAGTACTATGTCACTTTCATTTATGACTATTTCAGGAAGACCTGGATCTACTTCCTAAGAAACAAGAAGTTGGAGGAAGTCTTGAAGAGGTTCCAAGAGTTCAAAGATATTGTGGAGAACCAAACATGGAGGAGGATTCAAGTGCTCAGATCAAACAATGGGGGTGAGTATACCTCCAAGGATTTTGAATAGTATTGCAGACATAAGGGGATCAAGAGGGAGTTAACGGTTATGTATACTCTACAACATAATGGAGTTGTTGAAAGGAAGAACAAAGCTATAGTGGGAGAATCTAGAACCATGTTGCACGATCAGAGTCTTCATTTCTTTCTATGGAATGAGGCATGTAGTACTATGATTTATGTGTAGAAAAGGAGTTCACACTCTGTCTTAGGGTGTATAAATATTGAGGAGATGTCCATGGGGAAGAATCCTGAGATAAGCCACTTATGTATATTTGGATGCCTTACATATTCCCATGTCCCTTCTAAGAAGAGGACAAAGTTGAATCCCACTACAAAGAGAGGAATTTTTGTTGAATATCATGAGACTTTGAAGGCCTTCCACATATACCTTCCTGCATAGAGGAAAATTGTGGTGAGGAGCAAGGTGACATTTGAGGAGGAATGGGCCTTCAGGAAGTATAGGGAGTCATAGCGGGAGGAGAAATAAGGTCCTACTCCATAGGTGACTACGTATCAAATTTCATCTAGTCAGAGCACAAGGTCACAGGTCTCAAGGGTGACTGGTCCACAGGTGTCACAATATTCAGGTTCAAGGACTCATTCTACATAGACTTATGGTACAAGGACAGGTTCGCAGGTCACAGTTTCACATGTTTCACCTTAATTTGATTTGGGTTCACTTGGTTTTGGTTCACCGGGAACAAAATCTCAGACCACGTGTACTTATTCAGGTAGACATTCATCAGATGAGTAGGTTCAAGAGGAGGTCCTGCAATAGGAAGCTACTTCCTAGAAGAGAAATTCAAGTTGGCTTAATATCTTGTGAAGGAAGTTGATGAGTCTATAGGGCCACCCAAGAGGGAGGTGGGAGAGAGTAGAGAACCACAGAGATTTTCCATTTATATGGATGTGGTGACCAATTTTCATGAGTCAGATACTTCTACCTTTGAGGAGGAAACTACACATTAGGTTTGGAGAGATGCCATGGTGGAAGAGGACAATTCCATCATGAAAAATTTCCAAGACCATACCAGAGGGGAAGTCAATTGTGACTTCCAAGTGGATCTATAAGATAAAACATGTTGTGGATGGAAACATTGAGAAGTATAAGGCTCGTTTTGTGGTGTGTGGGTTTTCACAAGTAGAAGGAGTTGACTATGATGAAACCTTTACACTAGTTTCTTGGTATTCCTTGATCATATCAGTGACTTCCATAGTAGCATATTTGGGTGGGAAGATCCACTAGATGGATGTGAAGACCACATTTCTCAATGGTATTCTATAGGAGGAGGTGTATCTAGAGCTTCCATAGGGATTTGAAGTTCATGGGAGACATTCTCATGTGTGCAGGATGAAAAGGCCTTGTATGGGCTGAAGCAAGCTCCTCAAGCTTGGTATTCGAGGATTGACTCTTACTTGTTGTTGATAGGATTTTAGAAGAGTGAAGCTAATCCCAACCTGTACTTCATTATAGATGGAGAAGATCCATTCATCCTTTTGTTGTATGTTGATGACTTGTTTATCATAGGGAAGGAGCATCTTATTGCATCTTGCAAGAGAGATCTTGCTTCAGAGTTTGAGATGAATGACCTTGGGTTGATGCACTAGTATTTGGGCATGGAGTTTTGGCAAAAGGATGGAAATGTTTTCTTGTGGCAAGGAACATATGAAACTGATGTTCTGAAGATATTTCGGACGCAGGGTTGCAAACCGATGTCCACACCTATGATCACCAACTAGAAAAAGCTTCATGGTTTTGAGGGAGAGTTGGGGGATCCTACCTTATACCATCAGCTCATAAAATCGTTGATGTATATGGTTAATATTATACCATATTTGTGTTTTACGATGAACACTCTCATACAGTTCATGATGGATACCAGGAGAGTGCACTAGATAGCGGCAAAACATATGTTGAGGTACCTTGCTCGGAAAATAGATTACGACCTGGAATACAGGAGGTCGGGTGGAGTTAGTTTGATTGGTTTCACATATTCAGATTGGGCAGGAGGTGTATTGGACCTGAAGAGAACTTTTAGTTGTTACTTTAGTTTGGGCTCGACAGTAGTGTCATGGTTTAGTTGGAAGCAAAAGTCTGTTTCGTTGAGTTCTTCAAGGTCTGAGTATATGGAAATTAGTCTGGATAGTTGTGGGGCATTGTGGATTTGCAATTTTTTGGTAGACTTATTTGATCAAAAGTTGAGGCTTACAAATATTTACTATGACAATTAGAGTTGCATCCAACTCTTTGAGAATCTAGTTTCCATGACAGCTCAAAGCATATAGAGATCAGATATAACTTCATTAGAGACTATGTTCATATGGGTGTTGTGGAGACACAATACATTTCTACTCATGAGCTAGTGGCTGACATCGTAACAAAATATTTGGGGAGAGGAAAGCATATTCACTTCAGAGACAACTTGGGGTGGTGAAAGAAACGTTCCTCAGTAAGAGGGAGTCTTGAAAAAGTACCAAGGAAAATGTTGTTCACTCATGTGATTCCTAGGGGTGAATAACATTAATTGTGGTCCCTAGAACTTTATAAAGTGAGATGCCCTTTTTTTTATAAAGCCACTCTATAAAGTGGTTTGAGGTTATAAAATTAAATTGACTTTATGAGACTTTAAGTGAAAATTAAATTAAAAGGAAACTTACGTATTTAATGAAAAAGTGTTTTTATTTTCATTTAATGAGCCTTTAATGAGAAATTAATGAGTGCCCTAGATGTTAAAAAGTAGAGATTTAATAATAGCCTTTGGTTTTGAATGAGGTGGTTATCACAAACAAAACTAGGGAAAAGGCATTGTTTCCAGTTCTTTGTTACTCAAGAGATTTGGAGAAAAAGAGAGAAGAAGAGAAGTCGAGAAGACAATAAACCCTTGAAAATTTTGAGATGCCTAATAGGATGAGAATCAAAACTAAGGGCACGATCTTCTAGACAACCATACAACATTGGGTACATCATTAAAGGAGGTCGTACATGCATGATTTTTGAGGTAGACTAGTGTTGCATTTATTGCATACCATATAGGCTAAGTTTGGTGATAGAAACAATGGAGGCTAGGGTTTACAGGGTGGAGGTCATTTTGTGTCTGATAGAAGTAGGTTTGGTCCTAGATTCAAGTTGAGATTATTTCAGCCTAGTACCAACCAGGATAATCAAGTGGGAAGTACTATCTTTTGTTCCCAAATCCAAAACTAGGTTTTCATCTGGTCATTTTTTGCAGTTTTAATCTATATTTTTTTTCTATGGAATCGTCATTAGGGTCAATTGATAGCTAACAGTGTTAGTCTACTGGTAGAATGGTCAATATTAGTCTTGTCGTGTCATCGTTTTTCGAGTGCCGGGAAAATGACAAGGTAGGTGATGTCGATTTAATCCATTCACATGACGAGGTCTACAGGGATATGGGTCGTTTCGTTGATGAGGACATATGTCCCCCTCATTCGGTAGGTTTTAATAAGAGTATGGGTTCTAAGGCAAAGAAGTTTGGCGTTGCATCCAAGAGCAGTAAGAAGGACAAGAACTTAACTTACGAAAACATGGAGAGAGGAAAACATGTCTGTGTTTTGGGCAGAGACGTGACGATGGACCTGGTTCCAGCACTGTATCAGAGATCTCTTGTCGGTAAATTCGAGTTTGTTAAGATTTCTAGGGATGAAATCTTGGAGTGGATTAGAGAAAAATGGAAACCTTTGGTCAAAAACAATCCTATGGTTTTGTCCCTGGTGAACGAGTTGTATGCTTTTCATTTCTTGTCTCGAGAACATAGGATGGTTGTGGAGGAGAAATATTGGGTTATTGGTAGGGGTTCGTTGGTTCAGGACCATTGGAGTGGGGATTTTACCCATGGAAGAGTAAGTTAGCCAAGCAACATTTGTGGGTTATTTTACCAGGTTTTCCCCTTTTCTGTTGGAATTTAAAAGGGTTTTGAGCGGTTGTGAATTTGATTGGTAAGTGTATTCATATTGAAGAGAAACACCTGGTGGGTTTTGAGAATAAAGCTCCTCATGTTCTGGTTGAATTAGAGATGCGAAATGGATTTTCTTAGGATCTTGAAGTGATATGTGAAGGAGGTTCTTTCCTGCAGAAGCTCGATTAATGGTGGGTTCCTTTTTGGTGCTACAAGTGTCGAGAAACAGGTCACTCAAAGGATCAATGTGGCTCTTTAGAACAAAGGAATGCGGTGGACATTGGTCCTCAGTATGAAGTCTTGGATCCGGTGGATGGCCTCACTTTCCCGTTTCCTCCGGATTTTGAGTCGATGTCTTCCTTCATTGGTAAGTTTGCAAATACTATTCCAACCCTTTTTGAAGTTTATGTTTGTTGATGAAATTTTAGGATTTCTCTCGATCTCTGATTCTGTGAAGATGGGTTCTAGTGAGGTTGTAACCTCGGTTTTGTTGGGTGACAAACTTAAGGTATCTAATGGGTTGGATATCTGTCCTGAGTCTAGCGATATGGTTGTTGATCCCTTGCCAGCTGGTGTTGAGTTGGTTGTAGAAGATCCTTTGTTTAGTCTAAATGATTTCCCTCCTTTAGCTCATGTAGCTGGAGAAAATCTTGATATTCTTATTTCCTCTTCTCCAGTTAGTGGGTCAGATTCCCCATTTTTTCCTAGCATTAAGGGATCTTTACCTAAGGAAGTTTCAAAATCGTTGGTGGTTTTTTCTAATGATTTGAATGACCCTGACTCTGTGTCGATTTCCTCGATTAGGAATGTAAATGTATCTGTTAGAAAACATAAGAAAAGAGGTAGATCTAAGTAGGAGGAAGGGGTTTTGATTTCTAGGGAGGATGCTCTGTTCCAAAACCCTAGGGTTGGTTCTCTTTTTGAAAAAGGATTGCCTAGAGATTCATGTGTTTCTTCAATTTATATTGTGCGGACTCTTAGAGATTCAGCGGATCTTGAGGAGGGTTTGAAATGAATTTAGTCTCTTTTAATGTCAGAGGCCTAGGCAATGACCCTAATAGTTGTCTTGAATGATTTTCTTGATAAACTAAAACTGGGGGTGATTCATGTTCAAGAAACCATGATGGATGCGGGATCTTTCTGTGAGTATTTTTTAAAACTTAAACCCGACTGGAAAGTGTCGGCCTGGGATTCATCTGGTTTATCAAGAGGCACATTGGTTGCTTGGAATCCACGGGTGGCAGATTTTAAAGCTTTTATTACAATGGCAGGTATTATGATCGAAGGATACCTAAAGGGGTATCCAAAGCTGTTAAGAATTTTAAACATATATGCTCCCTATAACAACCAAAAGGCTTTCTGGGATAAAATATTTTCTTCGAATCTTTTGTCTAATAGTTCTTTGATTATGGCAAGTGATTTCAATTTCACTATGTCATTGGATGAGGTATGGGGCGCTGGAAGGGATGAAGATCCCCTTGTTGATTTCTTTAAGTCAAATTTTGATCTTCATAATTTGGTGGATGTTGTCCCTAGTATGATGACCCCCTCATGGTCTAATGGTCATTGTGGGGTTGCAAATCTGGCTAAAAGGCTGTATCATTTATTTATCTTTGAAGACCTTTGTGAGGCATTTGGAAAATACAGATCATGGAATTATTATGTCGGCATTTCGAAACATAAGGTTGTTATTCTTCAAGTTGATTTTGAGAAAAAAATGGTGAAATATTCTTTTAAGTTTAATCATGTTTGGTTGGAGGATCTGACCTTTTGTGACTTTATCAAAGAGCAATGGAAAAAATTGTCTTTGGTCTCTTATTCGTCAATTATGTTTGGTCTCATAGCAAAGCTAAACAGTCTGAGAGTTGAAGTTCAGTCCTGGGAAAAGATTAAGAAAGTTGAGAACCAAAAGGAACTTGAGGAGATTGAGGCGAGTATTCAATCATTGTATTTAATGATGGATGATCATTATTTTTCCACTAATAGAAGAGATAAACTGATTGCTCTGGAAACCAAATGGGGGCATATTCTCAAACAAAAGGAGGAAACCATACATCAATAGAGTAGGGCTATATGGTTACAAGCAGGAAACAATAACTCTAATTTTTTCCGTAGGCATGCTAATCAAAGATGATTGTCGAATTTTTTGTGGGAAATTTGTAATGAGATAGGTGAGGTTTGTCATGACCAAAAGTCCATTCGTGAGGAGGTTGTTACCTTTTTTTAAAAGATTTATTCCCAAGAGCGGGTTCTCAATTTTTAAATCCAACTATGTACTGTTAAAATTTACTCTTGAATGTTCGAAGCAGTTGATTGTCAGTTTATTGGTAAGCATGTATCGTTGGAGGAGGTTAATTCCACTTTGAAGTTGTTTGCCAAGGACAAAAGTCTTGGTCCAGATGGCTAGACGATAGAATTTTTCAGGCATTTCTTTGATTTATTTGGTCAAGATATTTCTGATGTTATTGATGAATGTCGCAGCCTAAGAAAGGTTAATGAGTCTATGAATCTACTATTATGACTATTATTCCAAAAAAGGACCGACCTGTTAATTTTTGGGATTATCGTCGTATTTCTTTCTGCAACTTGCTTTATAAGATTATGTCTAAAATTATCGCTGAAAGATTGAAGCCTTATCTAACTAAGTTCATCTCTAAGGAGCAATTTTCGTTTTTACCAGGTAGGCAGATTATAGATGCATTAGGGATAGTTCAAGAATGTCTTCATATTGTTAAAAGTCAAAGCAAGAGTTATTTTTTTCTAAAATTGGACCTTCATAAAGCTTATGATAGATTGGATTGGTCGTTTATAATAATAATTCTCATTCATATTGGGTTGTCATTTGATATCGTTGAATGGATTATGGCTTGTATTACTTCTGTTAGATTTGCAGTGCTTATTAATGGTGCTCCAACAGATTTCTTCAAAAGGAGCAGAGGTTTAAGATAGAGGTGTCTGCTTTCCCCCTATTTGTTTATCCTTGCTATTGAAGGCTTAAGTCTCCTAATCCGATAGGATAGGGATCAAAATAAATTCATAGGGATTAAGATTGCAAGAGAGGTCTTCATCTCCCATTTGTTGTTCATAGATGATGTTTTCATTGCTGGTAGAGGGTCCATAGAAGATTGGAGCTTCCTACAAAGTATTCTAAATATTTTTTGTAAGAATTCAGGTTTATAAGTGAGTGAGGAAAAATGCTCTATTATGTATCTTAGCAGGGAACAAAGGATGATAGATTTTATGGTCAAAATTTTTTCATTTTCAAGTTGACAAGTTAGAGGATGGTCTTACCTATCTGGCATTTCTTTTGAAACCTATTTGTTACAACAAGAGGGATTGGGAATGGCTCTTAAGAAGATTCCAATGCAAAATTAACAATTGGACTTATCGACATCTCTCGTTGGGAGGTAGACTCATTTTGATCTCATCGGTTCTTCAAGGGATTCATGTTTATTGGTTTTCTCTGTGCAAAATTCTTGGTTCTATTATTTCCCGGCTAAGAGCTATGATGTTTCAGTTTTTCTGGTCGGGAAACTTGGATTCCCCAAAGTTCCATTTGGCTTCCTGGCAAAGTTTTTCGATGCCTCGCGTTTTGGGAGGCTAGGGGATAAGGCATTTGGAAAATTTCAATCTTGCTTTATGTGTTAAATATTTGTGACATTATTTTTTCTGTGATGTTTTTATGGGGTAAGGTTATTAAATCAAAATACTTAATAGGTCTTCATCTAGTTCACTGGTTATGGGGCTACATTGCGAAGAAGACTACTCGACTGGCAATTTGGAATAGATTTTCTCATTGTATTGCTCTCATTATTAAGGACTTAAGCTAGTGAGTTGAGGATAGTCCAAATTTTCCTAGGAATTGATCCTATCTATGGATTGGAAGGTGAGTTTGTTCTTTCCTGGGAGCTTATTATGGATCTTCATCTTAAAAAGTTTTATGTTTTAAAACAGGTCTAGGTGGGTCATGACAATTCTAGATGGGCTCATTCCTTTGATTTGGGGCTGACCGGTGATCTTGTGAAGGAATGGGATGGGTATGTCTCAAACCTTAATCAAGGAAATATTTCTTTGAGCTCTATACCTGATAAGTTGGTTTGGTCTTTTAACTCAAAGGAAGGTTTGGTGTCTTCTTTATTGGCCTATCGCTCTCTTATTTGTGATGAGAGTTCTAGCTGTGATGAGTGGTGGATCATTTGGATTTGGAAAAGCCATATTCCTCTAAAAAGTAAACTGTTATGCTGGTTATGTTTGAAAAATAAAATTCTCTCTCGGGACAACCTACATAAAAGAGGTATATGTGGGCCGAGAAAATGCGCTTTATGTAATACATAAGCTGAAAAAGTTGCTCGTCTTTTTCGTAGCTGTGATTTTTTTAAATATGATTGGCTATTATTAATCAATCAGTATCTTCTAAATTGCAGGTGGGACAGCCTTTTGTTGGGAGAAAATTTAAGATTCTGGTATAAGAGGACATTTCCTGTTAATCAACTTCCTTTTTTGTGATATGGGAAGTTTGGAAGGCCAGGAACAGGGCCATTTTTGCTAATCTAGGGTAGAAGGTAGTGGTCATTTTTTTTAAGATTATTGCCTCCTTATCTTAATGGAACAGTTTCAATCCTACTGGGATTTCGAAGATTAAATTGTTCCCTTCTCTTTTCACCGAGCATCCTGTTGGTTTCTTTGATGGGGCTACTTCGAAAAGTTTGTGTTGTGCGGGGATGTTTTTAATGTTTGGTATGGACATTGTTCTTAAGAGTTGGTTGAAAGATGGAAAAGGATCTAATACGAGGGAAGATATGGAGGCGCTTTGGGGTTTAATTTTTTTGGCCAAGTGGTGGGGTCTCAGCTTTGCAGGTTCTAGGGGATTCACAAGTTATTATTCATTGGGATTTGGGGTAGGCAAAGGTACAGTCTTTGGTGTTGTTTCATTGGATGGAAAGTATCAAGTATTTTATGAACGATTTCTCTTCTCTATCTTTCCATCATATTTCCAGAGTATACAATAAGGAAGCAGATACTCTGTCTAAAAAGGAGATGGGACCTATGGATGACAAATTATTTTTCAAGGTTTTCTTTAATGAAAATATCTGTAGGACTGGGAGTCTGAGTTTTTTTAGTCTTGTATGGAAAAGGACTGTATCTGGATACCATCTATATGTATGTGAGGATGATTCCCTCTTTTCGCCACCTTTTGGTGATTGTTGATCACTTTTTGTTGATGTTCTAGTATTTTGGATTTATGGCTATTTGGTTAACTATTCTTGAGGATTGCCCCTTTTTGGGGTGAGGACTCGATATTTTAGTGGTTATACCTTTGTAGTTGTGGACAAAAACTTTGACCCTTTGTAGCATAAGTTTTCAGCAAAGACGTTCATGTTCTTTTTTTTGTAAATATTGATAAGGATTTTATAATCAAAAGTTGTTTTTTCATGCTGAAAAAAAAAGTTTGCCATGATTTTTAGGAGGCTGTATAGAATTCATTGCTGGTCGTACATTACGAAAACAAAGGAATATCTTGTTGGTATTTGCATGCATTTCTGGGCAGGTTGTACAACATTAATTCAGGTCGTATAACACATAAATCGAGAAATTAATTTTTGGGCGTGTTTTCCTAGGTGTATAGCAGCATGAATTACTCACGTGTGTGGGACATAGTGATGTCAAGAGGGTACATAATTCATTCATGATGTTTGAAATACTTTTCGAGATGAAAATTTGAGATAAGTATTGTTGTAGTGATTTGTAAATTGTCTTAGAAAAATAAAATTTCTCTCTGCAGGGGTTTTTCCTTCAGGGTTTAATCGTCCCAAGTTGGTAAAAAATCACTATGTCAAAACTTATGTGTGTATTCGACTATCCTAATTGTATGAGTTGTTTAAAAGTAGAAAAAATTCCACGTGTTTCAAGAAAATAATTTTCATACATGTAAAGTGTTTTTACGGTTATGGGGTTTGGGAATTAAAATTCATGTGAAAAACTAAAACTTGAAACCGCATTGGGAATGCAAAATTTTCAGGAATAGGGTGGACACTCTAACATCTTATGCTATTGGTGGTATTATTTGCATCCACATAGGTCTGATTTTCATTCTTGAGGTTGTTTTTTTAATCCATGTCAGTAACATAGGAGGAGCTATTATACATTTTCTTGCACCTATGATGGGTATTTCTCATGTCCATGGGATATCTATAAGAGTTGGAGAGTGGTTTTGTGTTGTTATAACTTTAAGATGCTTCTATCTCCTCATGTTTGACTAACATAAGGATGTGGTGATTTTGGATCCAGGGATTTGCAGGATTAACAGATTGCTTCAAAGGGTAATGCAATGAGATAGACTTTTTTATTTCTATTGTATCAGGGTGGAGTAATGACTTCGTAGTGGAGCATTTATGAGATTGATATGGGATCCTGGTATTTTGTTTTGGAATATAAGTGTAGATAGTATATGGTTTGGTATACATGTGTGGATTGCTTGAGGGAAAGCAATCTCTGGGAAGGGAGGATTGTAATGCCCCCATTTTCCCAGCCAAGAATAAATTAATGAAATTGTTTATTTATAAAGTTGTCCACAAAAAAATAAATCAAATGGATTACTTTATTTTTAATTAATTTAATTAAAAAGTGACTTAAATAAAATAATGAAATATCATAAAGTCACTTTATTAAATAACATGTTCTTTTAGAAGTTTTAAGGAGGTTAAATTAGAGATTTCTAGAAGATCAGAGGTTTTTTATAAGAGAGAGACAAGAGCTCATTCTCACCTATATTGATGACTATTTTTCTATGGGCTTGGAGAGCTCTTGGAGCCTTTGAAAGTTTGGAGTAAACCCTGGTTTGGATTGGTTTACGTGGTGAAAGATTCCACCCTACCTAATAAGGTTTCAGTGGTGAGAGATACACCTTATCCATGTAGTTGGAATGATCATCTAGATCTTCCACTTGTAGTCATTGTTGAAGAAGGTATCTGCTTATCCAAGGGGGATTTCTTAGTATTTTGGAGTTTGGGAGAATTCCCATTGTTTCTTGATGTTGGAAGGGCCATACCCAATATGTGGGTATCATTTACAATGTGTGGGAAAGGAAAAGAGAGGGTGTACCTATTACTCTAGTTCATTCCAACAAGAGAATGACCATACTAACAATTGCATCCTAGATTGTAGGCTAAACTTCATATATGAGAGGTTTCATTATTAAATTGAGCACATAGATCTGTGGACCAACACACAACTCACAAGATAGATCATACAATTTACTCAACAATTGAAGAATGAAACAGTGCAAAAATGACTAGCAACCGTGAATGCTTTCATTAATCAAAAGTAATTAGATAATTAATTACAATGAAGTACAATGGCTAAATAGCCTCATGCAATTCGAATCCATGTGAGGAAATTTGAATTGATTGGACTCTACTTGACTGAATGGTTAATTGGCCTTGTCTAAATCATTATCAGAGTTCATCAGAGTTCAAAGCCCAAACTCAAGTGTCTAATTCAATGTTGACTTGTCTAACTGACTGAGGCAGGTGAGTAAATGTGCCTCACCTACATGCTTCCATGCAATACTAGCGCTAACTGAGTAGAACTGAATGTAAGGGACTAGAACTGAATGTAAATGACTCCTAACTGAGCTTGACTAGTCACCAACTGAACTCAATTGATGGAGGTTGGTATTGGCACTCCCAATGGCTCCTAATTTGTAGGGATTGATCTAGGAGGATCCTAAACTGATGCATGCAAGTGCAATCAGTGGAATTTGGCCTCAATTAGTGTTCCTCACACTTTAGTAAATGGTACATGTGCCCCAATTAGGCCAAGTGGACCCAATGGTGCTAGTGACTAAAAAAAGACTGAAAGGACTCCAGATTTAGACATACTCCTTATTTAGACATAATTGACCAAATTGGACAAGGAAGGATTATAATCCTAACACCCCCCCTGAATGCTAACTTGGACAATTTGTGGGCCCTGGTAACTAAGACCATAGGTCACCCATTACAACAAGTAAAGTAACTACTTAACACAAGGAGATGGGGAAAAAACCACATGGGAAAAAATCCCCCCCTCTAACTAAGCAGGTAGAATCAGGATTCAAGTCTGAAAAACTTTAAAATATGTTGCTGCAATCTCTATGATGTAGCGAAGCAGCATGCACGATGTTTTGTGCACAGATATCCTAGGGCCTGGCATGTAGACTTCTCCATCTTCTCCCAAAATGATGAAGGAAGAAAGGAGGAATGTAACCTTTGCTTCTTTCCTGGATGAAGAGGTGTATGATCCAATCTATTCTTCTGAATGTAGTGTGACTGATCAGCCCTTGCCATGTAGCATCTCACAGGGATTTTGTTGCATCTCTCTGAAGGAGGTGAGATTGCATGACATAGCGCAAGGGTTTTTTACTTTTGAGTGTCAAATGGATTTCCAGTCATCTTCCTAGCTTCTTGCTTGAGAGTAGGGACTGGATCTGGATCTGAATCACCCTGAATCTCAATCTCATAAACTGATACAGCTGGATCTACAATACTAGTGGAAACTGCAAAAGAAGTAGATGGAATGTTTTTACCTTCCCTTGCAAGTGGCTGCTGAGAGTGCACTTGTTCTGAAAATGGCATGAAGTGTGAGAACTCATATGCCTTGTAGGCATGATTTGCATCACCCTTCGCTATGATGTTCCTAGTAGAGATATATGTGATCTCCACTGAGTCAAGACCAAGTATCACTAGCTTTGGAGAGCCACTATGAGTCATCTGGTATACAAATAACATATTTGCAGCTAAGGAGGGCACATAAAGCACATCTTTGAACTTTCCATGTTCAAGCTTGATAGAACCCTTCCCTTTGGCTTGAATTTTATTGTTATTTCCCATCTGAATACTAGGACCATCAAAAGACTACAAGGAAGAGAATGATTCTATGGATGCAACCATATGATTGGAAGCTCCAAAATCAAAGAGGAAGGCATGTGTTGTTGAGCAGCTAGCCTTCAGTGCATGGAATGTCTCTTCATGTTTTTCAGTTTCTTCGCTATGGTCAGCCTTCCTTGCACTAGAAGGTATAGTAATGTTATGTTTCTTCAGAAGAAGAGCCATCTCATCAATTGTTCTCCTCATACAGGAGCTTTCTGGATGAAATCCCCTTCCACGATAAGAACAAAGTGTATTTCCTTTGCCATTCTTCTTGCTTCTCTTCGAACTTGAACGCTCATTTGACTGCTTGTTCTCCACAAGAGACTCATCCTTTTTCTTCCCTTTATCATTCGCTATATTAGGTCTTCCTGCAACTGGTGCTTGATCTCTAGAAGATCGAATGATCCTCATTTGGATCAACTTGTCATGCTCCTGAGTGAGAGATTCAATGAAGGAGTTAAGAGTAGGCATTTTCCAATTTGGAGAAGTGAGATTCACTGAATGAAATGTTGATACAAAGACTAAGTGGTATGCACCAAGTTTTGAGAGAATGGAAAGGATGAGTTTATCATCCTCCTTCTCAACCTTGCATAGCTTCAACTGGAACACTAGATGCTTGAATTTCGTGAAGAAGTCATATAGTGTTTTGAAATTGGCTGGATGAAGAGAAATCAGCTCATTCTCTAGTTGATAGATCCTCAGATCATCCTGCTTGTCAAATAAGGAAGCAAGCTTATCCCAAACATACTTGGGAGTCTTCAATCCATTGATGTGGAAGAGAATATCTTGAGAGATTGAGAGGCACAAGCATCCATATGCTTCATCAAACCTATTCCGGTACTTTTTGTTGTCAACATAATGAATTGGCCCTGCCTCTGTCTCCATTGTGAGTCTGAAGAGTATTTTGGAGCGTAGCTGCATCTCCATGTCTTCCTTCCATTGGTAGTAGTTGAAAGGAGTGAGAAGTTCCATTGGAGGAGCCATTTAGAATGCAAAGAAGAGGACTGAGCTACTGTAGCGAATGCAGTGAAGGAGACTGAGTTGCTTGTAGTGAATGCAGTGAAGGAGACTGATAAACTTGTAAATCACACAATCAAACAGACAAAATAAGGTCGACAGTCTGCACTTTTGGAATTTTCATCACACCTAGCATAGTTGATCAAGTAAGCTTGATCAACAATTCCTTTACTTGAGATATTAAGTCGTAAATTCTCTGCTTCTAGTACAGTACTGAAGGAGAAAATTTGCTCAAAAAAAATACGCAAATACTTTTTTCAGTGGGGAGGTTTGACCCAAGAGGATATCCCAAGTGATCAAAATTTTAAAGTACTCAAATATTTCCAAGAAGCACACTGTTGTATAGTGCCCACTGAGAGCTTTCTGACAATACCCATTTTGTCAAATTTGGAATTCAGATGAAAAAGTTATGTCATTTTGATTTTTTTGGCATGGAGAAGTCGGGAGTTAGAAGTCGGCGTGCTTGTTGTTGGATGTTGGTTGACAGTGCCAACTGCCAAACTCTGACGTGATTAGTTAGGAGTTGGAGTGTATTTTTTTGTTGATTGATTGACAGTGGTGGCTTTTGAACTCCGACGTCATTAATCGAGATTCGGAAGTATAAAATCGGCATTCGATAGTTGGCAGTGGATAGTCGGCACAGGAAAGTCGATAGTGAAAGTCAGCATCAAACAGTTGATCGATTGCATATTGACAGTCCAGATTGTTTTAAATCAATGGTTCTAGTTTAAACTGGATATTTCGACTATGGATTTGATTTTCTGAATTTATACAGATTTTTGGATAAAGATATTTGGATTTTATCCTCTTTCATTCTATTTTACTCCTAATTTGGGCATGGATTCTTATCCTTTGGGTTATCTTGGACATTGAGATTGATTTTGTTCCAAGTTGGGTACTTTATCCATGGATATCTACTAGTCAATTCCTTCAATTTAACAATTGTAGATAAGGTTGGTCAGGCCAATGATTTCGGAAACAATCAATGAGATAGATAATCAAAGCATAGAAGACGGAGAGTCTCCATTTGTGAGCTTGAGAGACAATTAATGGATGGATCACTCAATTGATGGTATGAGCAGACAAAGAAATTCAGACTGAGGAGATGGAAGAAACTTCATACTATAAGATCTTGTTTCAAACGGTGTGGAGGTCTAGTGCTTGAAAATACTGCGTATCATAGAGAGCTTCTCATTCTATATGCTTAAGGTATCGTATGAGTATATCTTTCATTTATGTACACGGTTAGAATTGCAATCATTGTCCGTAAATTGGATGTAATATGTTGCTTTTGATGGACTAATGAATTGGTTCAACTATTGATTGAGCTCAGAGATTTAGTCCTAGGAGATCTGATGATATTAAACATGGTTTGTATATCTGTTCATGTCTGAATTGTTTAGTTAGTTTCAGGACTGATATGCTTTATATGTGGAATATTTGACAATATCTCGTTTTAATTATGGAGATGTTAAGGAATTAATTAATCATACATAATGGCTTATTAAGGGAATTAGTTACTTGTTGTTGTTAATGGATCACGACAGTATGAGAGTCGTTTTAGAAATCCTTGTGTCAGTTTCTAGTAGTTTTTCACACATAAAATACGTGGTTACAAAGATACATAAAATCCCTGGTTACAAAGATCCTAGAAAGATTTTGGAATTTTATGATCACGAAAGATCTTTTTGCGGAAAATTTCAGATGAGTCTGCCATCTATAACAGATCTATATTGAGGGCATTTGCAAAGTGGTTGACATGTTTCGTACACGAATACAAGCCACTACAAACATCCCAAAGGTTGTCATCTTGAAATAAACCACAAATCTGCAATAAGAGTGGAGGTTTCTTGTGATCTGATCGCTGGTATGGACTCTAGTCTATCTCATTTGTACTGAAGGCCATATACTATTGGTTTGTTGGGATTCACAAGGATTTAGCACATGATCCATTTGCTGTCATGCATCCCAATCAAGTGCACTAGAGATAGCTTGCTACACCCATTCATGGAAGCTGCTTTATGTACATTTATAACTTCCAAGGAGGCCGCTACAACAGTCTAACTGCCTTCTACAAACAATAACAGCTGTGATATATTTTGTATACCTTTGCATGTTAAAATAAAAAGGTCAGATCTATTGATTTAATCCCTCTTACTTACTTTCCATTAATTGCATGGAACTCTGGGTGAAGGCAAATGGTTGTTTGTAACATTTCTAAGTGTGGTTAAAGTTTTTTTTTTAACTATGATAAATTAAGAATAAAAAAATTTATATTATTAATATAGGGAAAACTTAAGCTTTCCTCATTTTTAGGATTTCATTTTTTTTTCTTTTTTCCTTATTTTTCATTTCAATAACAGTTTCCGCTCCTCTTTTCATTCATTCTCATATTCTATTCAACCTGTCTGTGAATCCCCTATATACAAGAAGGTTGTCCAAAGCCATTCTGATATTGTCTATGAATCCCTATATACAAGAAGGTTGTCCAATGACATTCTGATATTGATCTCGAACAAGGGTCATGCAGAACTTGATCAACGCCAACCCAATAATAATTGTATTCTTCAATGACATCCCAATTGAAGTACCCATGGGGTCGATCAACTTCAGGGCTTTCTTTTAAGGATTATGCACTTTTGTTCAATTCCTCCAGGGATTTCTTTTAAGGATTATGCACTTTTGTTCAATTCCTCTGGATGCACGTGAATGAATGGAAATTCACTTTGGAAGGCTTGCATAATGGAGCTATGTATTTTTTGGTATGTCATATTTATCAAAACAGTTATATAAAATCAGTACATGATTATTTCTGAAAACATAAAATGTAGAAATGTGATAGCATCCTACTTCCTTCCTTCATGTGTGTTCGTGTTTATATGTGCAGATTTGAAGGCTACGATCTGTTTTATTTGCAGTCAAATTCTCTGTTACAATGAGATCACGATGGATATAGAAAATGAATTTTATTTTCATGTGGATCCAACCGTGGTTGCAAAGGTCTCTACAATTCACAAGGCGGTTGAAATTATCCAGCATGTCCAGGCAGTTGAGATTCCCGCTTTAAAAAGTGGATTAGCACATTGATAAGGAGATAGACGTTCACTATCTTCGGGGCCTTTTACCACCTTTTTGTATGTCTCAAGAACTTTAGGTAATTTCCTCTCTGACTTGCATGGTTTTGGATAATTGTGGCGAATTTTCTTTAGTTTCATAAGACATCTTTTAAAGTATAAAAAGAGGAAGTTTTATTATAATTTAGGTGTTTATTTTCTTACTTCTTTTCAGAGTAAGCTACTAACGCGACGATTTTTCCCGGCAGTAATCGTCACGTCGGCTCTTCGATCACCAGCGACCCCGTCCTCTCCGTTGCTGGCCCTACGTCGCTTCGTCCCCGTTATACCCTCCGTTGCAACCTCCAACGTTAGACTCCTCCACTTGCCGTCTTTGTATCTCCGTCGTTGTTTTCTCTGTCCCTGAGGTCCCACCCCATGCCATTACCTCGTGACGGACTCCCTCTCGCCACTGCACCATGATTCAAACTCCACCTCATGCACCTACAATGATCTCCCTCTTTGTGAATCCACCCCCTGCACCTGCCCCTGCACTTGTAATGATCCCATTACCTCTCTGCCATTAGCGAGTATGATTGTCGGCTAGCCTTCATAAAACCAAACCAGCTATTTAAAATCTTGTAGTAGTCAGTAGTCGTTCCCTTTCAGGAGTGCAGGAAGCAGTCGTTCCCTTTCAGGAGTGCAAGTTCCCTTCGAACAGTCGTTCCCTTTCAGGAGTGCAAGTTCACTTCGAGCAGTCATCGCAGGTAGACTCGTGCAACATTTTGAGTTGCTTTTCCTTCTGTGTGGTGGATGCCATGGAATATTTTGCTCAGGTTGTTTTCTTTTTGCAGGTAGCTTGATGTGGGACTCTTGCTTTCAGCCTCAGCACGGTGGATACCGGTCAGCAGTCGCTTCCTCCTTCAACCAAGTAAGCATTATGCGGCTTCCTTCTTCAACCAAGTGATAGTCTGCTAATCTTAGAGAGTATGATAAAACTTATGTGTGTCATAACGAATCATGCAGTTCCCCAACATGACCTATCATTCTTTAGATCTTCTCCAACAAGACTCTAACAGTCGATACTCATCGTTGAGGCACTCTCTACACAAATCCATACTAAGGTCTCTCCAACACTGGGCCAGAGTATAAATCGCATCCTTGCTAAGTGTACTGTAACCCACATTGCTAGACACAACATCATTTATAAGGTTGGTCAAAAGAGGGCCAATCGACCAATCCAAAACCCTTCCTGTTTTTTGTTAAACCCTAGCCGTTATGCAAGTCCTCCCACCTTCTCCAAAGCTCTCCATGATTGAATGATCAACCTGCAATTTCCATTGCCACTGTTAATGATGATCGACCAAATTTTGCACAGCACTACACGTATCTTATGCAGAGAATTCTATCTTACCAGGACTCGGAGTGAAAGGCAATTCTCTTTGAAGGAGTCCATATTCTTCATGAAACTTCCATATGTTGTCCTATCAACGTTGATTTGTAATGAAGATCGATATGCTAAAGTTAATCAACTCTGTTCATTTGTTAAGTTAACCTTTCCTTATTAAAAGCCTGTAAAACAAAACGCATATCAAAATCCGACAGCACTTGGTATATGATTCTATAAAAGCTAAATCTTTCTATTTCAGTCAATTTGGTCTGTAGGGCATGTGTTAAGTTGAAATTTCCAATTTGATTGTTTGGTATGATAAATCAGAAAGCATTAGGTATATAATTCTCTAAAAGATAAATCTTTATATTTCAGTCAATTTGTTATGTAGGGTACGTGTTAAGTTGAAATTTCCAGTTTGATTGATTGGTATGATATCAGAAAGTACCAGGTATATGATTCTACAAAAGGTAAATCTTTCTATTTCAGTAAATTTGGTCTGTAGGGTATTTTTCAGTAAATTTGGTCTGTAAGGTATCAGTTAGGTTAAATTTCCAATTTGATTGATTTGTATGATATCTTTTAAATCTCTTAAAAAAACACAAGAATATGGATGTTGTGTGAATTAGAACTTAAATCTCTTAAGATGTCCTTGTTCCCAAAAATAATAATCAATCTGTCATACACACTAATTTTAAATCTATCAAAATTTAAACTTATTGCATTTCTCTAAGAGCATCTTATTCTAGTCAATATTTATAGTAGAAGATTCGACATAGAAAAGAGTTTTGTTGCTGAAATAGTAAGCATTGAATCCATGTAGGGTTGTTTGGTAAGCGATTTCTGAAATGATAAAACTGTTTGGTACATAAGTTAGAAGAGTATGGGGATTCTTAGTTGCTCTGTATATTATGAGATAAGTAGTTTTTTCAGCCAGGTAACAGTAACCCATTTACCGTAGAACTTGTATGGTTTCATCTGAAAGCCTTGGACATTGTTTGCAAAATCTCAATTCATATATTGGGGTAAAGAATTGATCACAGATTTTAGCGTAGTGGTGCATTCACTTATGCTCCTGCAGAACTTGACAATATACATTAATGGGAGGCAAATATAGGCTCCAAACCCCTCCTATCCCGGGGAATGTGTTGGAGGCACACAAAATGTCTAGAATATAAAATAAAATAAATCTAAAATTATGTTGCATATTCGATGTATGATATTTATATATCCCAATTGCATCTGCCAATGTGTGAGATAATATAGCTTCTCAGTTTTAAATTTTTGTATCCTTTATAATAGTGTGTGTGTGAGGCATCCAGGCCTTTTTCAACTATGTGGATCTGTTATCCCCTTACAATCTGCTGATTAACTTCACTTTGTACATGTATGGAACCTTGAGGTTGGTGGTAGGATATGATATTGCATTTCAGGATTTGAATGTTATGCCCTCTTCATACCATTCACCGATGATCTCATAGTAGTTCTTTGTACGAGTAAACTATCGTACCCACTCATTAGTCACAAGCACCTCTACTATGGAAAACTTAGAAGATATCTGCAAGTCATTGGGCACGAATGATGCTATACATCTTCCTTGCTCATTGTGCATATTCTTCACATCGACATTGGTATGTTTTATGAGCCATTGAACCATTTCAACACAGGAACGAAGCCCTGACCTTGCAACAACATTTTTAATAGATGACCTTTGAAAATTCTTTATCATCTTGCTGAGTTTCAATTGGCTCAAATGAAGATGAAAGTCCTACTCCATCCTTGATCAACAAAAAGAATTCCCCGCACTGATGGGCATTGTCTATACCAGTGTGATGTGAGGTGTTAGTGTAAACTGACATCTTTGGCTCTTTTGGTTAAGTTTCCATCTTAGCGGTTATTGGCCCTTTTCCCTTTGGCTTCTTCTTTATTTGTTTCCTAGGATCCATTTATAAGAGTCTGCAGTGCATCCATTGTGAACAACACAACACATTACCAATGTTAGGCAAATAACTGAAAGAAAGTTTATATGAAATAAAAAATGTTTCATTCTTTTTGAGCTGGGTATAGACTTGGAAAAATAGGCATTTAAACTAAACCGAAACTCACCCATATTTGAGCAGCATCTTCTTTCTAAAGAGTGATGGGCACATGGCATATCGAGGGCAACTGCCTTAGCATAAGCGAACCTTTCAGAACAGTGAGATAAATGTTAGGAGTGGGGTTAAACTTTGAATGACAATAATCTTCAAAAGTTTGGGGTCTTCCTAGGTTGCTAGGTAATGCGTTAAAAACGAATGGAACAAGTAGGTAAGGTCTATCTAACAAAATACGATGGAAATCCAGGGCCTTTCAAATGATAAGCTTTCCAACAAGGGCTAGCACATTAAAACTATGCATTCAAAATACCACTACTGGAACACAGGAAAAAAGTGATATTTACTAAGGGCTTAAAAAAGGGTCGCATTCAAATGTCATAATACGAAGGTTGGGATCTATGGAGGTCAGGTCAGCAATAGCAACAATCTTCTTTGGGTTTACCTTTATTCCTTTTGTTGATACAATGTGGCCTAGGAATTATATTTCTTCCTTCCCAAAAATGCATTGTTATTTGTTTGCATAAAACTGATTATCTTATACTAGTTTAAACACTGTCTCTACGTGCTTGAGATACAAGCTCCAATTTTAGTTGTAGACTAATATCTAATCAAAGAACAAACTTCCGTAAGTATGGACAAAATATGTAATTCATCATTGCCTAGAAAGTAGCTGGGCCGTTGGATATTCCAAAAGCCATTACACAAAATTCATACAAGTCTTCATGGGTATAGAAGGCTATTTTGGGAATGTTCTCTTCTCGTATCCTTCTTTGGTAATAGACCGATTTCATAACAAACTTGGATAAATACTTAGCACCGTAAAGTTCATCCACAAATGGAATGGGAAACTTATATTTAATAGTAATTTTATTTAATGCTTGATAGTAAATACAGAGTCTGTAGGAACCATCCTTTTTACTTACAAGTATGACTGGTGCTGAATCCATATTCCAGAGATAAGGCCAGTTTATTGAGTGAGAATTGACAGGGTAGGGCCAGCCTCTAAAGGTCCATATTCCAGCGTCACAGGGCCAAGTTCACAAAGGATAATCTGCCATATGATAAGGCTAGGTTCTTAGAGGATAATCTACCACACTATAGGCCACCCTTATGTTGGATAATTTATGATATGATAAAGTCAGGTTCTAAGAGGACAATTTACCGTATGATAAGGACAAAGGGCAAGGCCACCTTTTAACTCGTAAAGTTACCCTATGGATAGACCACCCTTCCACTAGTAAAATTACCATCTCTTGGAAAGTGATTGACCTTCTTACCTCTTCAGAGCTATTCTCTTCCTTATTTTCCCTGTACCTCCCTCCTAAGATTAATAAAGTAATGTGTTTTTTTATAAAAGTCATATCCTAGCTGGCTATTTGGGAATCCATTATCTCCTAGCAGTAGTCTGAAGCCCGTCCTGTTTGCTCACCAGTTTGGTTGAGTAAGCAACTTCCTTCCTAATTGAATTACGGAACTTCTATTATGCTTTTTCTTGGATGAAAGTTCTCCTTGCCCTCACGGTCAGATGAAAGTAACAAAGCATCTTGCAGGTCCCCGAGCAAATTCTGCATGGAGTGTTTCCTGCCCCCACAAATGGTAGGTAACAACATTGGATTTTTCAGTTAAGATTTTCTCCTCCAACTATAGTTGGAGAATTCCCCTCCTTAGAGTTCAACTAATCTACCGTGGGTGTTGCACCTGAACTGAACACATGATGGGTGAGATGGATTAGTCATCCATTTTATAGAGAAGAGTTAGAGTTGTGAATATTTTGGTCAACTGCTGAGCCTGGTGAACGTTATTAAAAAATTTCATTATTCAATCCCTAAGTACTTATTCTCAGGTTTTCTGCACTTCTTAAAAGTAAAACCAACAGATTGACAGCAAAGCGAGTGGTGAATGATTCAAACTGTATGCCCAACAATAAGTAAAACCAACATATTGACAACAAAGCAAGTGGTGAATGATTCAAACTATATGCCCAACAATGGTGGTTACTGTCCTGTAGCACATGGAAGGTACACAATTTATTGTAGAAAACACAAGCTTTCATGTGTGGTATCGACGATAGGTATCAAAATTTAAACTTATGGCACATGCAAGTGGTTCCCACATCATTGTTTATTTGTTGGCCTCAATCTTACAATTAATAAATATAGGATAGGGCAAGCACTTGCTTGTTTCCCCTAGATAATGTATACAAATTATGTCAAATAAAGTGAGGTACTAAGAATGTCTCTAACATGGGCAGTAAAATCATGTTCTAATTCGCACAGCATCCATACTCCCCTGAATGCTGAAGGGGGAACCTAAACATAAACTACTAGGTCAAGAGCCTTTTTGTTGACCACTGCCATGTAAATGGGAGGCAAGATCATGGGCACTTTGATGGATTCTATCAAACTAAGCTAAAAACTACAGGTTAGGCAAGCACTTGCCTCTTCCCATGGGATTGAGTCTACAAACAATCTTAAAGTAAATTAGGTATTAGGAAGGTCGCAGGCATTGACAACTATAGCCCTGTTATTCTCAGAACATGGGTGTTGATCTTAGTGACAAAATATTGACTTGAGTAAGACCTTATAAGGTACCCTAGGGCCCCTAGTTGTCTCCTCGCATTCTTGGTCTAGGACCAAGCAGGTTGATGCATGTAGGGTTCCTAGTTTGGTGTCTCCATTCTCTGTCCAAGCTGGAACTCTGCCCCAGCTGGAACTCTGCCCTGGCTAGAACTCCGCCATGGCTGGAACTCTGCGCGACTGGATTTCTGTCTTGTAGAACCCATCTACTAGGTATTATATGTAAGAAGATTTGGAGCTTGTTGTTTCCTCATCATTTGGATGAAAAGCTTGACCTTAACCTCAATTTTTTCATTCCTGCAAATCCCTTTGATGCGGCTGTTGAAGCTTATGATGCCTGGAATATATCCATGTGCTTACATTCCTTCAAACAATTTGAATGCAGCGGGATTAAAAGTATGCAAAGAGTGTTGGGCGCTTTAGATCATATTATTACATATGGCAAGGGTTGTTTTTGTCAAACCATAGATGATAGGTCAATGGTGGTGTTAAGTTTGCTAGAGGGAGCTGTGACTTTGTCCTGGCTGGAACTTTGCCCCCTACTGAAAATGTACTAATGGCAACCATACCCCACTCAAAGGCCAAAGGTTTGCTCCAGATGGATTATGTGGTGTTTTGAGTCGTTGTCCATAGCCCATGAACCATAGAAGCTTTATTTTGTGTCCACGATGATTATTTTCCTCCCTTATCATGGTCAAGGCCATTAGACAAATATCTATTGTGCAAAACCTTCTAATGGCACCTATATCCCATTCAAAGGTCAATGATCCCATCTAGAGCATGTGTGATGATTCAAGGTCTTCATCATGGCCCATGATCCCAAGAAGCTTCATTTGGCATATAAGTCCCTTGATTTCCTCCGTCAACCTTGATCAAGGCCTCGAGACCCATTCTTGGTGCAAAAATACTCGTAACCGTACCTTGTCATGACCTTTGAGCCCTAAGAACTCTGTCTTGCATGGATCCTTGCCCTGACTGGAACTCTGCCCCGACTGGAACTCTGCCCCGACATGGAACTCTGCCTCGGCACATGGAACTCTGCTCCGACGCATGGAACTCTGTCGCGCCTAGAACTTTGCCCCGAATGGAAGTCTACCCGCAGCTAGAACTTTTCCTCGGCTAGAAGTCTGCCCCGAATGGAAGTTTTCCCCTAGCTAGAACTCTGCCCCGGCTAGAACTCTGCCCCGGCTGGAACTTTGCCTTTGTTGGAACTCTGCCTCGGCCAGAACTATGCCTTACATGGAAATTTACCAAGGTTGGATTTATTTGTCTTGTAGAACCCATATACTAGGTATTATACATAGGAAGATTAGGAGCTCGTTGTTTGCTCATCATTTGGATGACATGCTTGACCTCAACTTCAATGGTGGTATTTCTGCCCTGACTGGAACTTTGCAAAGACATGTATTTGATGGCATAATGGAAATAATTGAGTTTCTATTTTGTAAATTTATTCTTGGTATTTGGTTGATCTATTTGGTTTGTTGATCTCTATCTTGTTTCACTTATATGGTGGTTTGAAATCTCGTTCATGGCCCATTAACCCTAGAAGCTTCAATGAAATCCTATAGCCGTTGATTTCTTTCCCCAGCATTGTCAAAGCCCTGAAACCTATCATGGTGTATAAAATGTCCTAATGGCAACCATATCCCACTCAAAGGCCAAAGGTTTGCTCTAGAGGGATTATGTGGTTTCCTTAGACAAATCTCTATTGTGCAAAACCTTCTAATGGCAGCTATATCCCATTCAAAGGTCAATGATCCAATCTAAAACATGTGTGTTGATTCAAGGCCTTCATCGTGGTCCATTAGCCCAAGAAGCGTCATTTGTCATATAAGTCCCTTGATTTCCTCTCCCAACCTTGATCAAGGGATCGAGACCCATTGTTGGTGCACAAATACTCGTTATGGTGCCTTGTCATGACCTTTGAGCCATAAGAACTTTGCCCCGCCTGGAACTCTGCCTTGGCTAGAACTTTGTCGCGCATGGAACTTTACCCCACCTGGAACTGTGCCCCGACTGGAACTCTGCCTCGGCTAGAACTTTTCCCCATCTAAAACTATGCTCACCTAGAACTTTGCCCCTGCTGGAAATCTGCCCCAGCTGGAACTCTACCCCGCCTGAAACCATTCCCGACTGGAACTCTGACCCAGCTGGAAATCTACCTCACATGGAACTCTGCCCCGTCTGGAACTTTGCCCTGCATGGATCTTTGCCTCGACTGGAACTTTGCCTCACATGGAACTCTGCCCTAGCTCGAACTCTGCCCCAACTAGAACTCTGCTGCACCGAAACTTTGTCGCTCCTAGAAATTTTCCCCGGCTGGAAGTTTTCCCTTAGCTGGAACTCTACCCCGGCTGGAACTCTGCCCCGACTGGAACTTTTCCTTGGCTGGAACTCTGCCCCAGCTGGAACTATGCTTTGCATGGAACTTTACCCCAGCTGGAACTATTTGTCTTGCAGAACCCATCTACTAGGTATTATACGTAGGACGGTTAGGAGATTGTTGTTTGCTTATCATTTGGATGAAAAGCTTGACCTCAACCTCAATGGTGGTATTTCTGCCCCGGCTAGAACTTTGCAAAGACATGTATTTGATGGCATAATGGAAATGCTTGAGTTTCTTGTTGCCAACTTATTTGTACCATAGTTGGGTTACCTGAGGAGCCACCAATTGACAAACATGATAAATGTTTGTTTCCAGTGTGTCAGATGATCCGCCTTTGTGCCTAGCCAGTTTTGGCTAATCAGTTTTGTTTTGAATAATTATGACCATGGCCCCGCGGGGTTTGTAATAAAATGTGCTAGTAGGGTGTTTCGAGTGGTTTGGTCTCCTAAGACGTAGAATTTCAACTAAGGTATTCCAGGGATTTTTTTTCCCTTGACAATTATGCTTTGCCTATAGCCGAGTATAATTGACGAGGTTTTCTCCCACTTCCTACAAAGCCGGAATACCCGATTTTGAATTTTGAGCCTTGGTGGGTTATTAAAGCCCAACTAAGTATGTATAAACCTACTAGACATTATTAGAATAGACTATGGTCATGTCCTAAGTCACTAGGACTCTAAGAAAAAATTCCAAAAAAAATTTACCAAACGCATCAAATTTTTTATTTTTTATTTTTTATTTTTCTAATTTTTCCTAAGTTTTTAATTAAATTTTTTCATAATTTAAATGGAAAAATTCAATTTGTAATAATTCAACCATCCGAGGTCCGTTTGCAGTGATTGAAGGCTCTAACCTTAAGCCAAAAATCATTCATGATTAGCCAACCAGCCAGCTCCAAGTTTTAGATCATCATTCAGCCACATAACTCATAATTTCTCAAAAAGTTAGTTCTGGAGAAATTATTGATTAAATAATAAAAATGATTATTTTGGAGAAAATCCAAATCTCTCCAAATTAATCCGAATTGAGCGAAATGAAATGTAGAATGACATGGCATCGGGCATTAATGATGATTGGAGTTAACAAAACTCGACTTCAGTCAGCATTCAGTGAGCATTGAGTCCTCATCCACTTGGCCAATTCGCCTCCTTCAGTGATGACCACTCTTGGGTGAGTTGGAGCTTGCTCATTGGCTTGGTGTTTTGATCAAGGTTGAACTGAGACATGTATTGATGAGTTCTAGGTATTGGCTCCTCCATACCTAGCCTCTGGCCTCTACCAAGCCTTCACGCCTACCTCTTCCTTGACTCACGTGTGCTCTTCCTCTCCTTCACGCCCCAGCCTTTGAGGCTCATGTTTTTTATGAGGGTGGGCTCATATGGTATGGATATTGGTAGGTTAGGGTTGGAGTGGGGGCGCCTTGCCTAGGTGGAGGCCTCCCCCCACTCTTAGCTCTTCATCTTAGGTTTTGGCTCTCTCACATTGCTGGATCATTAGGTTTTCACCCTCCCTGCGTGGTGTGGTGTTAGGGATTTGAGCTTTCGTTCATTGTATAAATAGAGGCTCCTTTAGCTCTATTGGGATGGAATTTTTGTGCTGGAGCTACTCTGTAAAAATTGTATCGAGCTTTGCTTGCATTTGATTAATAAGAATTTCGACTTTGGAGGTCCATGAGCTCTTTGCGTGTGGTAAATGTTTCATGGTTGAGGTGATACTGCTTCTAACCCATTACTTTTTTACTTTGAATGAGATCATTTTATTTGTTAAGCTCAAGAGGGCCACTGTTGGAACGGTAGAGTAATTGTTTGTAGTTTCAAATCAATTATTTATGCAAAGTAGGTTATAATCTTGATGAATATGAGTAGTTAGTTATACGTAATATTGATCTTGATTGAACTATCTTAGCATACTTTTCATGTGATATGATCTCACTTGTATCTAAGTTTTTGTATTAGCAGGGTTCACAGGTTAAAGAAGGGTGCGAGTCCAGCTACATCTATCCCAAGCTTCAAGCAACCGGTTGTTTAACACTTTGTGATTGCAGGGCCTACAAGGATTGTGTTCTTCTCATACAAAAGAAATCCAAAGTCTTCCTCCATCTTTTGTGTTCCATCCACAAGAAACTTCCTTCTCTACCCTTCTCTTTAATTTTTTGCATTGCTCAAGAAATAGATCCAAGATTTCAATACTCATATTTAGATCTATCTTTTAGGGCTTTATTAGATCTAATTTCATTCATTAGATCTAGGGAAAATTTGTGCTTTGCACGTAAAATTCTAAGTATAAAATTTTTCCAATTTTTTTTTTAATTTTTGCATTGTCTTTCCTATCATCTTTTAGCAATATATGCTTGCTGATTTTTTACTTTTGTGACAGGTACAGCGGAAATGTTGGCGAAATTTTGAAGACTCAAACTTAAAAAGACTCATAATCCCCCTTTCTTCTTTCCCTTTTCTGCAGCTTGCTCCAAAAGCCTTCCAAGAATAAGAAAAGAAGCAAAAAGGCATCAAAAGAAAGCATTGTAAACAAATTAATAAAGAGCAAGTGGGATTACGGCTCCCACACCCTTCTTCCCCCATTTGGGGGAAGCTTGTATCGTCCCTTTTCATGTTTGCATATTTGTAGAATAAATGCTTAGAATAGAATAGGGAAAGGTAGTTTATTTCTGAAAAGATCATTTTTCATAAAATAGAAAAGATAAAAATTTTCCCATTTTATTGCTTAGTTAGTTCAAATTTTTATTTACCTTTTTGATATAATATTGCAAAACCTAAAAAATACCAAAATCTCTTGAATCTCACTTTGTGGATCAAGAGTGCTCTCTATCAAATAGTTGTTTTTCTTTTTTGTTATCTTGGTTTTGTTTTACTAACCCCCATGCTCTCCCGATTAGGGCCTAAGAACCTGAAAGAGACTCTTGGGTAGATTAGTTCTTTAATTTTTCTTAAGTTTAATCAATAAATTGCTAAAGTCTCTTGAACTTGCCATAACCCAAGTCAAGACCACTTTCTATCAGAGAGCATAGTTAGACTTGCATTTTCCTTGCATTAGGCATATAGAATAGCTAAGTCTCTTGAACCTTTGTCATAAGATAAGGTCAAGAGCATTGTCTGTCGAAGAGTTTTAATTAATTTACTTAATAAAATCTTGCAACTCACATGTCCCTAATTAATTTACTTCATTGATTATCCTTCACCTAGTATGCTCTGCTGACTTTCGAGTTGGGCTCGTAGTCAGAACGGTGAATGGACTTGCTAAGTTCGCAAAGAAAAACACAATAAAACTTAACCCCATAACCAACGCACCGGTGTCGTAGAAAATTTCCTAAAGTTTTTCTTAGTAAAGGCGTCGGAACTACCCGCTGTCTAAGCTTCCCATCTAGCTGGTCAATCTTCGCAATACCAGCCTAGGATACTGGGAGGGCCGTCATGTCTTGAACGGAGTAGCTCGGAAGATTTCCTCGGTCGATCTCTTGATACCTTTCGCTAAAACCCTAAGCAAGATCATCTAAAAACTTTAAAATTAACCAAGATTAAGTGCAATAAACATTCACTGGCATTATTTTGATGTTCATATCATCTTTAAGATCGAAGCATCTCTGATAAGTTGACTCCATAGGCATTGGTTCTTTCTTTTACACACTATTGATAATCTGGGCCATTTGTCCATTGGATATTTTGATTAAAAGTTTATAGCTGTGAATGCTTTATCATTTCATGAGTTCTCAAATTATTGTCTATCTTCTAATTCTTGTGATAGCAACGTGGATTGCTTTGTCTTGTGTTCAGAATTCATAATAAATAAACATGTTTCATCATAATAACTCCTAAACAACACCCATCTGCATTCGTAACCATTAAAAACACTTAAACAACTTAAGAGCCATAGAAACTCTTTTGTATGGACTACCCCCCTTGGCTTCGTTAAGAGTTAGCCTAAACAGACGAGCTAGGAGTAGGTGACAGTACCTAGCTCTGTGATTGCCCCCAAGGTCACAGCTCTCCCACTTTATCAAGTGAGGAGACAGCTTTCGAAACGTTTCTGCTGCTGGTGTGCAATCGGCGGACAACATTTCTATTTTGTAAATTTCTTCTTGGTATCTGGTTGATCTATTTGGTTCGTTGATCTCTATCTTGTTTCACTTATATGGTGGTTTGAAACCCCATTCATGGCCCATTAACCCTAGAAGCTTCAATGAAATCCTATAGCCCTTGATTTCCTTCCCTAGCATTGTCAAAGCCCTGAAACCTATCATTGGCGTATAAAATGTCCTAATGGAAACCATATCCCACTCAAAGGACAAAGGTTTTCTCTAGAGGGATTATGTGGTTGCCTTACACAAATCTCTATTGTGCAAAACCTTTTAATGGCACCTATATCCCATTCAAAGGTCAATGATCCAATCTACAGCATGTGTGTTGATTCAAGGCCTTCATCATGGCCCATAAGCCCAAGAAGCTTCATTTGGCATATAAGTCCCTTGATTTCCTCCCTCAACCTTGATCAAGGGATCGAGATCCATTCTTGGTGTGCAAATACTCGTTACGGTACCTTGTCATGATCTTTGAGCCGTAAGAACTCTGCCTCGGCTGGAACTCTACCTCAGCTAGAACTTTGCCGTGCATGGAAGTCTATCGCGCCTGGAACTGTGCCCCGGTTGGAACTCTGCTTCGGTTGGAACTTTTCCTTGCTTGAAACTATGCTCACCTAGAACTCTACCCTAGGTGAAACTCTGCCCCGGCTAGAACTTTGCTCTTCCTGAAACCATGCCCACCTGGAATTCTGCCCTGCATGGAACTCTGCCCCATCTGGAACTTTGCCCTGCATGGATCTTTGCCCTGACTGGAACTTTGCCTTGCATGGAACTCTGCCCCGCTTGGTTGGGTTGCTTCAATTTAGATCTAGATATGCAAGGGCCCTCTACTTCAAAATTCATAATTGAAAACTCAAAGACTTGATTTTAAATACATTAATGTCAAGGACAAGTTTGTCACAATGGAAGCAAATACCAATTACTTTGGACTCATGAGACACAAAAATGTTGTGGAGACAGTATTGTAATGCATTCTAGAACATTTCTATAAATGGGTTATTTAGGAACAAGATCAATAAATGACAATTTCCAACACTAAAAAACAAAGTACACCAGTAACAAAAGAATTGATCGGTATGTCCCATCACAGAAATTATTAGGATGGGATGTTCCAATAAGTTGCATTTCAACATTCATTATTTCACCATTGAAAATCAATAGTTATCCAAGGATAAGATAAACCTTAACATAAGACTTGACCATTCTATGTAGATAGTCTCACCATCAAAACTCCTTATTCCTGGCATCCTGCTGCTTGATAAAAATCCATCATCAAAACCACATCTCGTATCTCAAGGGGCATATAATACTCAAAAGATACAAGGGATGAGGATCCAATCTGGCCACTCCCTCCTAGAATAGTATTGGATACATACAGATCAATGGATTGAGTCCTAGATTTAAAATTAGTTGGAGCTAATGATTAGACTATTCATATCAGTCTGAGTTGTGCCCCAGTAAGAACTTATGGAAAAAAACTTCAACCCTTCACTATCTGTTTCTATAAGTGCCCTCTAGGCCAGGAAAATTTCTTTTCACTCTCCTTTTCTGTTTTAACAGGTATACCCAGCTAAGACAAGAAAGGACGGAAAAACAATGTACTAAACATTTGATAACTAGTTTGAGTTCAATGGTTTTTATCCAGATACAAGTTCAAAATTTCATAGATCAAAATGGTACAACTCCACCTTGTGAGATTTTGAAGACTTGGAACCAGACTTCCTTCCTTTATAGCATTTCCTTATTTTGTCAGATACTCTATTAAGACTGCTTTGCACCAAGAGCTACATGTTGAGTTAGATCTTTTATATTAGCAAAAGTGGATCCGGCTCCATCAATTAAACTTTTCTTTCAATCACTTTTTGATACCACGGATCTTTTAATATTTCTCTGCACGGGGAATTTGATGTTGATTAGTAATTAGAGAAAAATAATGCAGAATAACTAATTGTCAAGTAGCAAAACGTTGCCTGCATCATAAGCTTCAGAAATAAACAAAAGTCCAGAATTAAATTACCATACATTTAATTCAAGTTGATATCAATATGGCTATAATGATATCAATAAGCATAACTGCCAGGTCAATACCAATATGCCCTTAAGTACAAAAACCTTTAAAATTAAATTTTATCAATGTTTTGGGTATTAATATTTGAGAATGCATGTAGTGACATCAATCAATTTTAAATATTTTAAATAGATAAATTAGATTTCAAATGAAGTTAAAAAATTTCGTTAAATTAGATGCCATATGTAAGCTTCTAGGTTATAAAAACATTCATAGCTCAATGCACATATGCCAAAGAAAAATTTTGTTATATATAAGATTCTCTAGCAGTGAAGACAATGATATATAAAATTTTATAACTGAGAGATTCCTCTTGTTTTTATTCTAAATGTATATAAAATGACCAAAAGTGATGTATACAAGCTGACCTTGTATGTATATAATGATGACCAATTTTGATATAGGGTGTCTCTATTGGATGCTTATAATCCTATTAACAATCCTGCATGGTTTTGATAAAAATATATACTATTTTTCCTTATATCAAGGATGTATATTGAAGATACAGAGTACCACACATTTTTTGCATTATCCCTGATTGTGATATTATTTTGTTGTAGAAATGATCATCCACTATGAAATATTGAAACTCTCCATTGCTATAATCCAAATAATGATAATGAAATTGGAGCATAAAGATGGTTTGTTGCTAAGTTTTGCAATAAGGTAGGAAATCCCTTTCACTATATTTTTTGTCATGAGGATTGGAATTAAGACTCAAAAAGACATTCTAGATGGGTGGCACCACGGTGGATGGATTGTGAAGATCATTTTTTGGGCTTTGCTGGTAGTTTTGATGTTTTCCTTCCCAATTATGTCATCAGTGTTTATGGTAAGTTCTTTCATTGGTGAAGTTCCAATACCATTTAGAATGAACTTTAGTTCCATCATTGTGACTGATTTATGCATTCTGCATCAACAGAGGTTGATTTTATTGAGCAAATGAGAGATGGTAGAACTATTGTTGTATTTTCAATATGTTTATGCAATACTGATGATGTTTAAAGCTAACATATGTAACTCGGTCAATGACAGAAATATTGTCAAAGTTTGGTTCTGGTCTATTTTTGTTGGTTCAAGTGATTATATTGCTAGACTTCACACATACTTGGAATGATGCATGGGTTTCTAAGGATGAACAGTTTTGGTTCGAAATTCAGTTGTGGAATGATGCATGGGTCTTAAGCTTCCAAATTCAGTCATGACATCATCTTCTATATTTTCATCTTAAAAGCATCTTTGATTTGAGTATTTTTACAAATCTTGCAACATATTTTAGCAAACCCACCTCTCACGTGAACTCTTCTAGTTTTGTTGTTCAACATTTCTTAACTTGCATGAGTCAACCTTTCATTATTTATGTACAACTTGTGCTTATTCTTACCTATATTGGAGTATCTTTTCAAGTCATAGAAATGTGCTTTATTACAAGACTGCCTTCTATAGTGGATTCTCTGTTATCATGATAAGAAGTTTCCTTTGCTTATAATGTGGGGAAATGGAGACATATTGCTTATAATGTGGGGAATATGGAGACATAGTAAGAGTGTTTTTTTTTTAATTACTCAGGTAGATTTTTTTAATGATCTCTCTTTCAAGCATATTTATAGGCTATATAACACTGAAGCTGACAGTGTCTCTGTAAGGGTCTTGCTGGTGGAAGATGGATTGTCTCCTGGTGTCTAATGGACCTGTTGGCTTCCTGCCTCTTGGTTGCCCCTGTTCTCTGAGAGCACTGGAAAGGGAAAGTTGTCCTATGGTAGTGCACAATTGGAAGGGTGGAGGTAGGGTAGCTGGAGTGAGATCAGATTCCAACTACACCCCTCATGAACAAGGCCAAACATTGTTGGTCAAGGTATCAGAAGGTGGAGAGAGTTCTGGGAGTTTGACTTAGAAGAAGATGAGGATGACAACGAGTGAAATGACAAAGAAAATTTCTAGTTTTGGTAGGTCAGATTTTAGATGTTCTTCCAATATCAAAGTTTATAAGCAAATCATATTTGGTGTTTTTGTATTTTTGGGTTTGACAGTCGTTGGTTGAGTTTTGAACAGTTGCTCCTCTCAAAGGTCTCTTTAAAGGGCCTTTTTTGTAATTTTATAACTCTGGAATTTTGTGTATATATTAATATAATTGTCCATGAACTTTTTGCAAGACAACATTCGAGAGACAAAGGCAACATTCATATTTTTTGAGTTGATATCAGCTCATGGACAAAAAGAGTCAAACATTTTTACAAATATAAGAAAATCAAGCAAAGGAATGAGCTTCTCAAAAGTAACACCTACACCCAATTCTGGAAGAAGCTGAAGCTTCCAGCCACAGAGGATTCACAAGCAAAAGAGGTGGTTGAAACTGAAGGTCACAAAGAGGAGATTCTGAAACTTATAATGGAACAGAATGCACATATAAGAGAGATGGAAGAAGAAATGTATAAATCGATAAAGGAGAAAGAACAGAGTGTGCAGATGGCCATTATCCCTCTAGAGACTGTCCCTCTAACAGGAGATCAGAAAATTGCAAGAGGAAGCTAAAAACAACCAAGAATTGAAGTCTTTGTTCAAGTCAGCATGGAACAGCAGCCAAAGTCAAAGATGAGTCACCAATTACTTCCATAAAATCGACACCAACGATTCGAACAAATGAACAAAATTCCTATATTTTGTAATTTGAGATCTAATTAGTTAGATATTTTATCCATAATATGCTAGTCATTTATGACAGGAGCAAATGTAAATAATTGTATAAATACTTCTTTCTTCGAAGTATTGAGGGTTGATTTTTGCACCCAGGAGCTATTGTGTAAACTTTACAAAGGATCGACCAGTAATAAAACAGGATTGTTCACAGGATTCTTGTGTCAAATTGTTGGCGATGTCTCTCTATCTTTGTTGAATGTTTTCTTATTCTTTGTGATCGTAGAACTCTATGAAGAGTGAGTGTAAAACATAAAAACCAATACTGCTAACAAATTTGCTCTTTGTATAGTTTGGCAAGCCAAAAAGGATAACTGCAACATTCTTTCACATGCTGATAAAGACTCTTTTGAATGCCTACATTGATGTTTTTGAGGAACCTAATCTCTTCCTCATTTAATGATTGAACTACCAATACTGTTTTCATTTTTCAATTTATTTTAATATATTTTCTGTTTTTATTTGTTAGTATATGTTCAGAACTGTGTAATGAGGTTTTTTTTATCAACAGATGAAGCTAGATTGAAATAATTATATTTGGTCCCACTTGCACATGGTGGAACAACCCATTAAGGGCAAACACATAACAACCTACTTGTGAATTCATGTTTCTGAGTTAATTTATTTGCTTGTATACCAGATTCTATATGAAGCAACCACTTTAAATAAGAGCAAAAAACAAGACAACAAATCTACAACGAAGCTTGTGCAATTTATCAAGTTTTTTATGAATATGAAAAATGTTATTTTGCTTGGCGTGTAGCAGGAGAGGCTCTTTGTGATATATATATTCACAACCAGCAAAAACAACCTATTCCTATTTCACCTTCATTTTGGCATGGTATTCTTTCTTGATTTCACTTGGAACAGTGAACTGCTTCAAATCTTGAAAGTTGTAACTCATTATGTGTTGCTCTAATAGCTCACTTGAACTCATTTATACAAGCTAAACATAATATTCAGAAGATCATTCAAATTTTGAAGTCTTACAGATTAGACACTTGATAAAAGATAAACATGCCAGTATCTTTGCAGTGAGTCCATATTGCTATATCTCTTAACATTGTTGGATTTATTATGTGTACTTCTGCTCATATCTGCATTGTTAGAACTAGAAGTGTCATTGGATCTGTAATGAGAGGATATTTTGACACATACATGAAATAATTAACCTTCCCTAAAGCACTGAAGGTGATTAAAGATAACTTATCTAGTTTGCCTACAGAAAGAGAACATGGATGCTTGACCATGGAGATATCAATGTATTGCTAAAGTCAGTTTACTATACATGCAAGCTTACTCTTATGCACTATTTGTGTTTATCTAATAAATTTATTTTATCAGTGAACATTTCATGCCAAACATGAGTTCGACCATATAGTAAATATCAACTGTGGTATGAAGAATTTTCGTAAGCAGTAGATGTAACATCATTTCAAACAATGATAGTTCTTTTAGCTCTGGCAAAACTTCTTGTGAAATTAATTCAATCCTTCATTAGAAACTATGATTGAGCATTTGGTACCAAAAAACACGAGGTGAAATAGATGACTACATGTTCAATTTATCCCCCTTCATCTCTGTGTTTTGTTGCATTATGTTTACTTTAATGTACAGTTTCCTTCTCAGGGATTGAGAATGTGAGCAGGGATTGCACACCTTCTTCTATTCTAGCGTGTCCTCCTCTGCTTATGCCTTAGTTCTGAAACTCAAGCCTAGAATCATAAAAATGATTTTGGAGCTGGAAACATTTGCAGAAGGGTCAGTCAATGCAACTCTTCCATATTCATTTTCACCCTTTTATCTTGGTTGTGAATTTGAGAAAATAAGGAATATTTTTGTTGTCGTTTATCACTAATACAGAGTATAAGATATGTTGTTGTTACATGTCAATGATCAAAAATTACATTCTATGAATAGATCAGCACTTTCAAAAATAAGGTTTGAATGTACTAGATCCACCTAGAATGCAGTAGCTACACTAATGTGGAAGCTGAGTGATCTGAGATCAATTTTTATATTTGTTGCCATAACCTTGCATAATTTAATAGTTCTCTTTTATTCTTTCCTTCACAAGAATGCATGCTCATTAGTAGTCCTGTTATCATTTTCTCCCTTTTGTAATTTAGTACACATGTTTGAACCTAGAGTCTCACCATCTTGGATCTAAACAAAATTGAAAACCATTTACTTCAGTGAGTAGGACTGTAGGTTGTGTTTGATCTCTTTCTCTCTTTAGGGATTTTTGTCTGTCAACTGCGTGAATGGTTTGTATCATCTTGACCTTCATGTCAATCAAGTCCATTGATACGTGCTTGTATTAAAGCACTTGACAAACTATTGTTTTGATTCCTTTATTTGTCGGAGAAGATCCAATTTCCCATTGAATTGCATCCCAAAGATAAGCCACATTTCTTGAGTAGAGAGCCTAAAGATATATCTGCACGACTTTTAAATTGCAGCTTCTGTTTTAGGGAAAATATATGACCTAACAAGTTCATATGATGGGGTCCAGGTAGATGGTGTTGTTGTCCCTAAAATTTGAATAGAGCATTTAGGGAGTTGTTAGGATGAGGGACATGCCGATAAAAAAGTTGCATAGTGTCAATAAGATGGGAGCGAAAGAGTCTTGCAAACAAGTCTATGGTTGAAGTGCTTAATTGTGATTCTTTTATCTAAAACTTGGAAAAAATCCAGTTGGAAAATTGTTCCAGTTCAAGACATTGTGGTGGAGAATTGCCAAGTTTACGCTGACTTGTAAATAGATTGATAAACGTTGGAGGTTAACAAGTGGTGAGGTGAAGATCAACCTGTGTTGAAGATGTTCAACAAAATGTAAGTTGTCAATATATGGCAAATGGAAGGATCAAACGTGCCACCGTAAGTTGGTTATTGTGTTATAATAAGCAAATTTGTGGCACTTTACACAAGTAACACATTGGTTGCTTGACAATGCTTGAATCACTGATAAGTGGGTGTATAGACACTGGTAGGTTGAGAGTGCTTATAGTATAAGTGGGTGTATAGACATTGGTAGCTTGATAGTGCTTAAATTACTAATAAGTAGGTGTAGTGGGTTGATGATGCTTGAGAAGTATTTTATACTCTCAAGCAAAGATGGTATTATTCAATTAATTCATAGCTCTAAATATCAAGAGGAAATGCATTCTTTTAGACACGTTCAGTTATGATGCTAAATGTCAAGAACAAATGCATTCTTTCCAAGACATTCCAATATGTGTTAAATGTCAAGAGGAAATGCTATCTTTCGAAGTGTGAGCTTGAAGATGATTGCATAAGTGAAAATTAGATGAGTTCCATTTTTCCAAAGTGTAAGCATGAACATTCCATTGTAGGGATAAATATCAAGAGAAAATGTATTCTTTCCACGTGTGAGCATGAACATGATTTTATATATGAAGGAGATTGACACGAGTGTGGCTACCAATTTATGTTAGTCCATCATCACAGCATGGATATATTTTTCCACCACACCAGATCCATCACAACCTCTTAGGCTTCCAGCTTACACAAGCACTGTAGATATCCAACTAAGTGCTCCAAATGAAACCTTCATTTTTGATGATTTGAAGTTAAAAGAGTTTTTCATGAAAGCTTCTACAAGGGAAAAATTTGCATGGCATCTTAACCCCTATGATCTTGAGATACCATTGGATACATTGTTCTCAATTTATATCCATCTTGGAGCTAAGAACATATCCCAAGCAACAGTAAAAACTAATATCTCTGTTCCAAATAACATCTCTCTGCAGAAGATTCTAGCAGGAAAGGGGATGGTCAACATAGGACTATATAGAATTATTCATGCATATCTTGCACATCCCTATTTCAAATTGTCACCTGATAAAAGGCATCAAATTGTGAGTACTCTTGTTGAGTCTACTGTGTATGAAATTTTCTAACCTGTGTCATTGAACATCTTCATTATTTTTTTTGGTCTCACAAGAACCACCCCATTTTTGCTGGAACAGGTACAAACCCCTGGGCAGTGTCCAATGTGGCTAGACCAGGTATGAAAAACCTGGGCAGTATCCAAGTGGCCAGAGCAGGTATGAAAGCCTTGGGAAGTCTTCAAGCGGTAGGATTCAAAACTGGGCAATTGTCATGAACTCCCCCCGGTATACCACTAGACTATAGCAGACCAACATTGAACAACCTCATTTATTAATATCAAGTTTCATACAAAACCATTGTAACAGAGTAACAAGAATTTGATTACATCAATTATATGGCCAAACCATCATTGAACATTCATTCCTTAATATTAATTTTGATCCAAAACCACTGAAACAGAGTAACAACTGTTTAATTAAATCAGTTATATGGACCAACCAACAGTGAACATCTCACTCCTTGGTATCAAGCTTGATACAAAGCCACAGTAATAGAGTAACAACTAATTGATTGCATCAGTTAATATGAACCAACCAGCATTGAGCATCCTCATTCATTGACATCAAATTTGATACAAAACCACTGTGACTAATGTTTGTTTAGATCACAACCAAAATTGAATATCCTTGTTCCTTATCAAACCACAGTAACAGAGTAACAACTGTTTGATAATTGTTGTAATCTATACAACTAAAAGTGGGGCACCAATTAAATATCTAGATCTAAAAACCAATACCATGACTATATTTCATTTTACTCGCTGCAAAAAAGGGCTAAGACTACTCTTGAAAAGTCCAACACTAAACATGCTACCCAGGAACTAGAATGTAGCCATATGATGTGTGCCTTGTGGAGGACCACACCTTAACCTCAAATCTAAGGAAAATCAAATTCATATATCTCATATATAGGGTTATTAAACATATGATCCTACAAGATGTCTGGAAAAACATGAGCTACATAAAGTGTCTCCATTTGCTTGTCTTTTAAAAGCCTCACTATGAGGATTTGGTGGCCTGCAATTCTTTGCTTGTGTCATCCTTGTATGCAATAACTTCAATGAAGCATAAGCAATTCTTTTTGGGTCCTAAGGCAGTTTCAATAGCCTCTACAACCTCTTCTTCTATTCTAACCTGCACGGAGAGAAGCAATGTTGTTAAATGATAAAACAAATACTAGATTAAGCTCATGTTTGAGATATTTCAGCAAACACAGACTTATATGGACTTATCGAGCATAGGTTATTTTCTTGTTTCTCTAGTCCCTCAATCGGCTGAGCAACACAGAATCAGGTAGTGAAAGTAACAACTACAAAGGTTCCCTAGAAAAAATACAGTTGTAACTCAACTGACAAACTGGTTTGTAATGTCAACGGTGCAACAGATACCTCAAAGATGGATAAAACTAGAAAAAGTCTACCAAAATGATACTGAGTTCTGACCAATAAAAAGGGAACCCCCTCAAGTCTACAATAATGTAGTTTTTAAGGAAAAGCAATTGGTTAAGAAGTGGGCCTCAGCAAATGGAAAAAAGGACAAGCACCATACTAACACAATACCTTATGCACAAATACTACCCTATCACAAAAGAAACAAGAATCCCTTGTAAACAGGTTGGCCATGCTATGAATATATAATAAAAAAATACCTTCACAGTCCATCATTTCCCTTCACCATTATGAAGGGCATCTACCAAACCATTGTAGTTTCAATTCTTTATGACATTGTATGGTCCATCATGAATTTCGACCTCTATAATGTATCCCCCATTATTAATTAGAAAAATGATGGGATTCTGGCCATATCGAATCATGGTAGACACGTCTTGGACTGTAATCTGTTCAAATAAGGAAGAATACATTCAGGGAAAAAAACTCACTAATATTTGGACAAGACAGATCATTCCAAGGAATTCAATATTGCATATCTATAGAGATTGGTAATCACTTGTCATTATTCACTAAAACAATATTACAGAGTTAGAAAGAAAAACCCTTTTATCTGCACCTGGAAGCTTCCATCACCAATAAATGAAATCACACACTTGTCGGGCATTGCTTGAGCATATCCCAGTGTTGCTCCAACGGACCAGCCAATTGATCCATACTGCATTTGGAACTCATAACTGCCAAACACACATTTAGCACAGGGAACAAACAGCTTGCAAATATGAAGAAATTTATACCTGTAAATAGAGAGCACCATGACAGTAGATCGCTTATAACAGAACAATCATTTCTCTTTCATCACTCTTTTTTATTTTATTTTTGGTGTTATTGTTCTTTTTCTATTTGATTAACCGTAACATATGTTGGCATGAAATACTTTGTTGAAAATTAGGCATACCTATGCATTTAATCCCTCTGAAGTTTCCTAAAAACAAGCTAAGAAACTAATGGACAGGAACAGAGAAAATTTCGTTCCTGCCCATATTATTCACAGTTTACAGTGAACAGGGATCGGAACTGAGAAGAGTGGATGGCTCTAGAACAAAATGTGCATAGAAAATAAAATGAGAAAAAGATTATGTGGATGGCTCTAGAACTTACTCAGGATAGTAGCATATGTCTGTTCAAATCCCTGAGTGTCCTCAAAAGGCGAGTCCAAGACAGAAACCGGGCAAAGCTGTTCAGCCTCTTCAAAACAACCACTGTCTGATACTTCACAATTATCATTCTGACAGCAGTCATCCCTAGTTCTATCTGAAATATTATCATCCATGGGATATGTTTCTTCTTTTTCTTCCTGTTCACAAGATCCACGCAATCCCGTCAATTTGAAATTAGATAACTAATCTTGGACAACCAGATGCCAGACACCTAAGCTTGGATAATTAGATGCAGAAAATCGGAAATAACAAAGTCCTATAGGATGACAAATGTCAAAAACAATTAAAAGAAATTCATTTTCACCTCTGAGCTTATTATTTATAAGTATATAGAGGGATCCTCTAATGTTTTTATAACTATGGAATTGGCATTATGGATACATTCATTTTAACCTTACATCATAAAGCATTGAGATGAGTTTGACAGTATCATAACTAATAAAATCAGACCATAGATGCTGACATTTTATTCATTTTATCGTATTAGCATTATGTAAGATGAGGAAATCTCTTTCACCCCAAGTTGTCAGAGCACATTGAAAGAAGGAGGATGGTTGTGGGAAACCAGTCAATAGAAATACAAGGGGATTTTAATGGCAAATACATTTGAAAGACGCACAACCTTAAACATGAAACAGGAATGTAAATAGTGATGGTCAAGAACAAAGCACATCAGCAACCATTTATGTACACTCCTATTCAGAAGTCATATAAACATCCTGTTAAAACCTACATCTTATAAATCCCAAGAATGGAAAGATCCTCTTTGAGAATTCTTTTTGGAAAATAGAAAATTGTTGGTCAAAAGACTTTGAATACCATAACAAGCCATGAAAGCAAAAACAATCACCTCAACCTCTGTATAGCTAGAATGGAGTCTAGCCGGTGACCTCATCATATCATAAGCACTCCTCACACCCACAGGCTTCATAGTATTATTGGCGGCTGATTTAGAGCAATGCATGCATTCTTTTTGAATGGTCTCTTTTGAGACAGCAGAACCTCCAGACTCATAACAAGCACTATCACATAATTGGGTTCTTATTGACGATTTGTTCATCCCATTTCGTTGACTGTAATGAAAATCCTTAGCTTTACCATTTTGATCAATCTCCAAAGAAAAATAATGAGGGCACTCATCCTCTGAAATGCAAACTTCAATTCCTTTAAGCTCCCTAGAATCTAAGATGCCACTCACTTCTGAGCTACCAGTAGAGGAAAGCACATCCAATGAAGTTGATACAGAGTCACTATCCAGGATAGATTCTAGCCAGGCACTGCTGCTGCTTGTAAACGAAAATTCTGAACTTACATCTTTTCTTTTCTCTGAGAAGACTTGCCAATCATCTACTTGCCCTTTGTTAGTAATCAAATTAGCCTTCTTGGCCACATTCCCAGTCTTCAGAGATAAATAGCACTCAACCATAACATCTCCAAAAAATTTGCTTTGGTGTTCCAAGGAGGTGGCCCTTTCTCTTAGGAATCCATTGCTTGAATGATCCATACATTTGTTATGAAAGTCTGATTCTTCAAATGAATTCCATCGAACAATATCACGGATTCGAAGTCTAACTTGATCATTTCTTTGCATCTCATGTCTGTGACTTCCTCTACTGAAACTCCCCATGGCATTCGAGAACCTCTTTGAAATTGTATCTATGGAATTGCCTCTCTACGCACCTGACTCGTGTCTTTCTGGGATGCAGTTCACTTTGTTGGGTGCCTCTTTAGCAGGGGTTAACCTTCTCCTCGCCGACCCCGTTCACCCACAGGGATCAGAACTGAGAAGAGGTAGAGCACTACTTCCGAAATTGAGAAGAGGCAGAGAAATACATCCGGCAGGATGGAGGTTTCAATTCGGATCCTCGACAGAGGGACGTGGGTGGCTGGTGAATTAACTGCATTGACGACAAACGGACGGAGGTAGACGGTGTTGAAGACTAACGGCGACGGAAGGGGATGACGGAACGGGACGCGACGACGGTGGGTGAACGGGGTCGGCGAGGAGAAGGATGGCCGGTCCAGTGGTTAATGCGTCGGTAGCTTACTCCTTTTCTCTTTGCAAAGTAAAGGACGTGAAAGACCTTGTCCTGTTTATTTTGTTTGCATACATTAAATTTATTTTCTTGGAAGTTGAACAAACGAATTGGTTGTTGAACATATTGTTACATTTATAAAGGAAATTAAATTTAACACTGCCAATATCAAACTCCATTACAGAAATACATGGTACTGATGGACTTTAAGGTATTTTTATTGAAAGGCCAGCAAGGATGTAGACTTATTGGCAAGTGCCGTGTAAATGAAGAAATGTTGTAAAGGAGATCTCAAGTTCAAATCTCACCAAAACTGCCCAGTTACAAATTCCTTCAGTAAAAAAAAAGGTATTTTTATTGAAATATTCAAACTTTTCTTGAAACCAGAGTATGATCTGAACTTTTTTATCTTTCCCTATATTATTGCTAGTGGTTTTGGTCTCAGTCCCTTTTGGTTTGCCTTTTTCATGTGGTATGATATTTATCTATATTGCTAATGATTTTGGTCTCAGACCCTGTTGGGCCGTCTTTGGCATATGGTATTTATCTATGTGATCATGCAAGCTATGTTATTACAGTGGCACCATATTGTTAAATATTTTTTTAAGCCAATTAATACTGCTAGAAGGATGGTTCATCTTTTAGTATAAAAGTTAAATTATTGTTTTGTTTGACGCAGGAGGACAAGGAAGTAAATTTAATGGTAAACCATTTATGGGACTAGCCACTGCTCCCTGTTATGGGACTTCGGAAAGATTTAAGTGTAGAGTTGGCAGCTTGAAAGTATCATGTTCTATAAGTAGAGTTAAGAGCGGGTGGACCATAGCAAAAATGTCGTGTTTCCTTTATTGAGCTTTGAAATCATAATATGACGATTAATTTGATTAGAACTTGTAATTCTTTTTCTTTTTCTTTTTGTAAGTAACGTTAAGAGCGGGTGGCCCATAGCAAAAATGTCGTGTTTCCTTATTGAGCTCTGAAATCATAATATGATGATTAATTTGATTAAAACTTGTAATTCTTTTTCTTTTTAAAGGCAATTTGAATCATAAATTAATATATATATATATATATATATTTATTTTGTTATAAAGCATATAGTCCAAATTCTAAAAATCCCGACTCCAAGTGGTATGATCTGGACATCGATTCATTAGATATAGTATGCAATTTACCATTGCATTAGTTTGATTTCTAACATTTCAACAACTGTTAACATTTATCAGTGTAGAAATCTAGTTGTGTCAGTGTAGACTAAGATCATGATGGATATAAAACATGAATTTGATTTTCAAGTGTATCCAACTGTGGCTGTAAAGGTCTCTACAGTTTAGGAGGTAGTTGAACTTATTCAAGATGTCTATTGAAAAAATTGAATAACAATCACTAGACACCATTGTATCATTTGTCTTCTTACACGGGGACTTCACTTAGTGAACATCTCACATAGCACTTGCGATCGTGGGATATTAAAGAATACCCTTAATTTCGAGAGATATTGACCCAAACACTTTTTGTTAAAACCCCCTCTCAATACTTAAAACCTCCTCCCCACCCGTTTTTATACCTCAATCCTTATAAACCACCCTACCCACCCCCACCTTAAACCCCTCATCTCCCCAATACCTGCAATATATTGGTTTGATTTTTGATAATTTTAAAACCCACAATATGAACTAACGTGATAGGATATCGGTCAACAAGTGAAGCCCACGTGCCTTCTTAATAAGTATTGACATCAACTATTTCAAAAGGAGGAGGTCGATACCTATATATAGCCATCCTGATTAATAGAAGTGTTTATAAATTCTTGTATTAGTGGCAGACAATTAACTAACATCCACTTTTCCATTTTTGCAATGTTGTGTAAGACTGGAAGTTGCAAACCTTTGTATAAAAATTTGCATGTTGTAGGTTGAGATTCTATTAAGGTAATTTGGTCAAACTAAATAAATTCAGCCTTACAATCGTATTCAAAGATTGCAATCTTATTTTAAATATATTTATTTTATTTTAATTATATTTATTTCTTAAAATAAAAGTATTTTTTTCTTATAAATATTCATTACTAGCATAAGTTGTTTTCTCTACTAAGTATTTTATTATATGATAAATTAAAATGGTTTTGATTACATCATTTCTTATTATTTCAAATAACATTTTAAAATCGTTTTATTATATAATTTTCACACTCTCTCGGTTCGGGGAGAGGTTACGGATTCGAGCCTCGAGTCCTTTGGGGTTAGGCTTTCTATGAGGATGGTCGAGCCTTGAGTCCTTTAGGGTTAGGCTTTCTGTGAGGGTGGTCGGGGGTTTACCACCTCTACCATCCACTAATGTGGGGAAGTATTGCTGGTTTTCTGTACATATTTCCATATGAAAAAAAAAAAAATTTATTATTTTTTGTTATTTTATCAAAAAAGACTTTGCTAATAGCAGCTCTTGTTACCTATGTTATAAATTTTTTATTAGGTTTCATATTTAGTATATCCTTGCAAATATATTGAGAAAACAAACGAGCAAACCAACTTATAAACCATATAAATTAAAAAAAAAAGTAAAATTTGACTAAAATTATCATTATAAATTTACAAAGCCCAAAACAATTTGGATTTTTCCTAATGCTAAGGTTCCTTGTAACTTTGCATATTCCCTTACATTTTTTCATTTTTCCACCTGCATAACTTCTGAGAATATCTATCACATGATCCCAACCCATGAAAACTCACTCCCAACACCTCTTAAAAAACAAATTAAAGGAAAAAAAATACCTTGAACTCATGCCTTCTACCCCTGATCCGCTTTTACCTATTTAACTCATGGACTAACTCAAACGTGAAAACCCCTACCTCTTCTTCATCTGCAGTGCTCGTATTCATTTTACTGAAAAATATAGGTGTTGGTGTGTCTTCTCCACGTTGCAATTTCTTTATTTTCTTCTATCTGTAGCTGATAAAATAATCGTTGTTGAAGGGTTTTTATTTTTATAGTTTGCTCATTCTGGTTCTTCGTGGGTTGTCTTTTGAGACTTGCATGGATCGGTTTGCGTGTTACGATTTATGAGTCTTCACGATGAAAATTTTATTCTTCGCGATTGGGTATTAACTGCATGTAGATTCAATTGCTAAATTCCTCCGGTTTCACCACTGCCCTTAACATCCGAGAACAAGTTCGAGGTCTCGAGCCCATTTACACCTTTCAAGCCTGCGGTGTGATACAGGGTTTCACGTCAATGAGGATTCTCTTTATTTTTTTTCCTCTCTTCATTTTAATTTATCTTTCCCATTTTTCAGAAGATCATCATTTTTCTCTCTTGACTAACCTTAATGATTTTTAATTTTTGTTTGTCTAGGGTTCTGATGTTCAAATGGATTTCACTCTTTTTTATCTTTAATTCTATAGTTTGTTATTATTATCTTTCCCATGTTTCAAAAATTAATCATTTTTCCAAGCTATCACTGTGAAGAACCCAACTCAAACCTGGTGACATTAACTAGAGAGTACCAAGGTTGAGGGGGTTTGGTTGAACAATCTCCTGGGAGGAACTTTGGACCTAAGTGAACTGTCTAGATCATCAGAGGCCGAGGAAAAGAACCTCGCGATACAAGGGCAATATTCTGTATGGAGTTGGTTTGGCACTGAGATCTCTTGGAGAGGTGGAATGTCTGTCGGTACAGCAAAAGAAAATCCTACTAAGGTGGAGGCAATGAAAGATCAATGTAACAGCTTACACACTAGCGGCCAGCATCGACAATCAAACCGAAATGGTAAAGGACCAATATGAACACTCAAGAAAAAAGTGGTCAAACACAATTTCAAATTGGGCTTAAAAAAACGGTAGGTTTTGCTACAAAAGGCAAACCAAATCTTAAAGTGGGCTCCAGAGAAGCAATCTTTGGACGCAACTTGAAGATAGTAATATAGTCTTAACAAGGGTTAGTGCTACTACTTTGGCCTCTGCAAACTGGAAGGAGACGACGAGGATGAGGACCAAAAAATACCTTGATCAAGTCGAGATTAGGCATGCAAGAAGACAAAGAAAGTTATAGTTCACCTAGCAAATCTAGCATCGTAGAAGGTTTGAAAACCCAGAAGTTTTTGCTCTAGATGATCTGAAAGAGAAAGGAGACCGATAAAAAGGAGATCTCTGGAACATTCTCTGCGACTATAGATCTAAGAACATTTTCGGAGATGAAGAATCAGCAACAGAAAGTAATCCATTATATAGGCATCAGCTTTAACCAAACCTTACAGAAAACAACCTCATTGAGAACTGGATCAAGATACCCAACCCAAAGATTGAATTTCCGTTTTAGGGAAACATCCAAATTTTGGGATCAAGATACCCAACCCAAGATTGAATTTCCGTTTTTGGGAAACATCCAAATTTTGGAGCCATTCAACTTCTATCGAAATCAGCAATTGTAATGGCACCATGTACAAAATATGTTACCATTAGGGTATGCAAGCCTTGGATTTATCAAACAAGCAAATCCATTCAATGGGTAGATGAACTCAAACAGATGGAATGGAATGACAAAACCATGAAAACCTAAACAATGAGATCAGAATTCTCTTTTATCCAAATACATCACACTACCAAACAACCACACGCAATCTACAAGTGAATATCGTACTTGTACGTCATGCAAGTGAATTAAGGAGCAGAGAAGGCTCTCAAAATAACATGCATTTGAAAACGGAAAATAGAATTTTAATAAACCAGCACTACAAGCATCAAACAATAATCCCCATGACATTAAAAAACACAGCAATTAAACATTTCAATAGATTACCATTATTTGGTCAACTAAAATTACACTATACCATCAGCCAATCAGATATATGGAAAAAAGAGAAAAAACCCTACTAATTTGAAGTACTCACCAACCAGTTCTCATTTAGAACATCATACATACATATATACAAATATGTGTACATACATTTATGTATTTGTTAACAAACCAACTTAACACACATGTATATCAAATTGATTTTTTATCAAGATCCAAATTAAACTTTCCTACTCACAGGAACTCTCTCTACAGCACTAGAAAAAGATATAAATAGAAAATGCCAAACATCTTGCCTATGAGCATTCCGAATTCAAGAAACTCATTCCAGAGACTAGCATGACAGGTTTGAAAATATATTACACAACAGCTAAGTGGAACAACAATGTATTGAAGGCCACAAATTCATAGAACACATGAAAGCATCAAGAAGCTAAAAGAGTCATCAATCACCACGGAAAATATACATGGACAAGGAAAGCAAAAGATGCAATTACACTCATAAGTCTTATCATAAATAACTCAAGATGAAGTTTGGTTTGCCCAACAAAGCAAAGAAAAAGGGTACACCCAACTAAAGCTTGTTGATGTAATTGTAACTTCAAAATGTATTCACTTGTATTTCTTATGTATTGTAATCCGATGTTTATTCCGGGATGTACTTGAGTCATGTCATGCCCCAAGGTTCCTATCGGGAGTTTCTATAATGTAAACAAGTCATGTCAAGTCAATGAGGGTAACCTTCCTATTGTCTAAGGGTTGAAGTCCCCGCAGTTCCGGGGCACTAGGGTTATTAGACTCACCTAGTGATGTCGGCCCTAGTTGGGTTTAGTCAAGTCGAGAATTAGTATAAATAGAGAGCTAGCCTCTCTATTTATCACACACTCACTCACACTTAGTTGTAGCGCATAGTTGAGGAAGAAAAAGACACTGGGGCAAGGAAGAAAGAGGTTACTGCTGTTGAGAGATCATCTTACTGTTTTGGGTTTTACTTTTGGTGCTGATTCTATCTTAGAGGAAGTTGTGGGGTTTTCTCCATTTATGGTTTCCCCGAAGAAAAACACTGTGTTCATTGTCTCTTGTGTTTGATTGTTGTGCTTGTTGTTCTCTCAGTTAAAGATCCTAATGATATGCTAGCTTAATGTTAAAAATCTAACATGGTATCAGAACTAACCTGAGAAGAAGACAATGTGCAGCTGCGGGAACTAGGGCTTCCTATTTTGTGGATCTCTCTCCACAGATTTTCAGCAAAAGTAGGGTGGAATAACTCTCCTCCCTAGGGCGCATCTTTTTGTCGAAGCAGAATCCAATTCTGAGGTTTTTCAATCTTGGACCTGACACTGCTGCCGGAAATTAGAGTTTTTCACAGAAGTGGAATTTTTCAGTGAGCCTAGGCCTGGATTGATCTCCTCCCCAAAATCGAAGTTAGGGATCAAATTCAAAGCTGTTCAAAGCATTTGGTTGGACAGAACTCTGGAAAAGCAAAACCCTAATCTGCTCCTGAACCAGCACTACAGGATTTCAGCTCCAAATCCAGATCCGACATCTTGACCTGGTAAGCTCTAAATCTTTTGTATTTCCATTTGAGGTTCTCAGTTAAGATGTCTCATTATACCCAGCTTGATGAAAAGCTTGAGCGAGCTGATAACTTCCGAGCCTGGAAGTATAGGATCTCCCTGGTCCTGGAAGAAAATGAGTTAGACTCCTATATCAGTGAGGAGGTTCCAGTTCCAGAGGGAGACGAGGCCAAGGCCTTACATAAGAAGAAGTTGGTTCTGGAAAAGAGAATCATTGTTGATTCTATCAAGGATCACCTCATACCACAGGTGTCCTCCCTCAAGACACCTAAAACTATGTTTGATGCCCTAACCGAACTGTTTGAAGGGAAGAACATCAATCGAAAGATGACTCTAAGGAACCAGTTGAAGAATGTAAAGATCCAGAATGAGGAGACCATTCAGTCATACTTCACAAGGGTCTCCCAGATCAAAGAACAGCTGGAAGCAGTAGATGAAGAAGTGGAAAATGCAGAAATTGTGATGACAACTTTGAATGGCATCGCTAGGTCATGGGATTCTTTCATCAAAGGAATCTGTGCTAGAAAGAAGTTAGTCAAGTTCAGTAAACTGTGGGAAGAATGTTCACAAGAAGAAGCTCGAATAGCAGCTCGAGAAGAAAAGATGAAAAGTGAAGATCAAGCTCTCACAGTACACTCCAAGAAAGGCAGAAAGGAAAAGCATCACCACCAGGTAAGCATTCTCATCAGAAAGGTTCATCTAAACTCAGATGTTATACATGCGATGAAATAGGACACTATGCTAAAAACTATCCCATGAATAAGAATGGGCCCAAGAAGAAGAGGAACTCCAAAAGAAGACATCATGCTCACACTGCTGAGGATGATGATCCTCCCAGAAAGAGAGTAAAACAAGAAAGTGAAGACTCTTCAAGTGAAGATGAATATGTTCTGATCTCCGTGCTCACGGGAACTGTCACTCATGGAAGCAAAGATTGGCTTATTAACAGTGGGGCTTCCAAACACATGACAGGTTTCAAGGAATCCTATGAGAAACTATCCAAACATAATTCACCCCATAAGGTGAAAATTGGGGATGACTACCAATATCCCATAAAAGGTAGTGGTGAATCATCCTACAAGCTAGACTCTGGAAAGTCTATGAAAATGAAGGATGTCTTGTTTGTACCAAGACTATAGAAGAAGCTTCAATCCATATTGGCACTGGATGCAAAAGACATGAGGGTTACATTTGTAGATGGCCAAGTCCTCATGTAGCCAAGTGGAAAGACTATTGACAACGCAATAGTAATTGGAGAACAAGAAAGAGGATTATACAAATTGAAGGGCCATCAAGAACAAGCTTTGGTCCATGACACAGTAGAGCCAAATGAACTTTGGCACAGAAGACTTGCACATGTGCACTACAGAGCACTACCACTTGCAAACAAAGTTGTTGAAGGTCTTCCAGAAATTCAAGCAAAACATGAAGGAGTCTGCAAAAGATGTGCGAAAGAAAAAAAAACAAAGAAGACATTTCCAAGTAGCGAAAGCAAGGCAAAAGGTATCTTGCAAATCATCCACTCTGATGTATGCGGACCAATGTCATCAAGTTCACTAAGCGGGTATGTATACTATGTTTCTTTCATTGATGACTTTTCTAAGAAGACATGGATTTATTTCATGAAGAACAAAGATGAAGTTTTTAGCAAGTTCAAAGAATTCAAAGCCTTGATCGAGAACCACACAGAAAAGAAGATCGAGACTTTTCGATCAGATAATGGCAGAGAATTCACATCAAATGAATTCAAAGCTTATGCAAAGAATCAGGGATTAAGAGGGAGTTATCCACTCCATATAATCCACAACAGAATGGGGTTGCAGAAAAAAAGAATAGAACTATCATGGAAGCTGCAAGAGCAATGTTTCATGATCAAGATCTTCCCATGAATCTATGGGCAGAGGCTGCCAGAACAACGGTGTATGTATAGAACCATACTCCACATAGAGTACTCAAGAACAAGACTCCTGAAGAAGTCTTCTCCAACAAGAGACCAAAAGTCAGCCATCTCAAAATATTCGGCTATCCAATGTACATACACATTCCGAAAGAAAAGATGACAAAGTTAAATCCTTAGGGAAAGAAAGGTATATTTGTGAGATACTATGAAAGCTCGAAGGCTTACAGAATATACTTCCCAGGATTCAAGAAGATCGACATTAGCAAGGATGTAACATTTGATGAAGACACAACTTACAACAAATCCAGAAAGAGACCTGCTGAAGAACCAGACGAAGCAGAAGCACCCAGAATTCATGATACAACCATGAATGAAGAGATTCAAGAAGAAGATCGAGAATTTGAAGAACCACAAGAACCTGTAGATCCACCTCAAGAGAAGAATCCTCAGAAGAAGAAACCTGCTTGGGTACGAGAAGCTATCCAAAGTGCAGAAAGATATGGGGCTCCAGAAGATAATCACAGAAAAAAAAAAGAATCAGATCCTGCTCCGGATATGTAGCTTTACTATGTGACTTTATCAATAAATAACCTTCCAATTATGAAGAAGCGGCAGAACGGAAAGAATGGAAGGATACTATGATCGAAGAGTATCAATCGATCATGAAGAACAATGTTTGGGATGTTGTCCCAAAACCAGAAGGGAAGTCGGTTGTAACTTCCAAATGGATCTACAAGATCAAGCATGCTGCAGATGGTAGCATAGAGAAATATAAGGCAAGATTCGTGGCTCGTGGCTTCTTACAGAAATAAGGAATAGATTATGAAAAAACATTTGCACCTGTAGCCAAATACACTTCCATCAAATCAGTACTTGCTATGGCTACAGTGATGAAATGGAAGATACACGAAATGGATGTCAAGACTGCTTTCTTGAATGGTGTAGTGGAAGAGGAAGTGTATGTAGAGCAGCCACTCGGTTTTGAGACACGACAGGAAATCTCATGTGTGCAGATTGAAGAAAGCCCTGTACAGTTTGAAACAGGCACCCAGGACATGGTACAACAGAATTGACAGCTTTCTATCCAGTTTGGTCTTTACCAAGAGTAAAGCAGATTCCAACCTTTACTACAAGGTTGAAGATGGCAACCCAGTGATGCTCCTACTGTATGTAGATGATCTGTTTGTAACAGGTATGGATGGGTTGATTGCTGATACGAAGAGAAAACTTGCTGCTGAGTTCGAAATGAAGGACTTGGGTATGATGTATTATTTTCTAGGTATGGAGGTGTGGCAGAATGCGGATGGAATCTCCCTCGGACAAAGAAAGTATGCAGTAGAGATCCTGAAGAGGTTCGAGATGATGGACTGCAAGACCATGACCACATCTATGGCATCGAACCTGAAGCTGTTGAGTGATGCTTCATCAGAAGCGGTTGATGCTACTATGTATCGTCAGATGATTGGGTCATTGATGCACCTAACGAACACAAGACCAGATATTTGTTTTGTTGTGAACACCTTGAGCCAATTCTTGACAGATCCGAGACATGTTCACTTGATTGCTGCAAAGCATATTCTGAGGTACCTGAAGGGTACAATTGATTATGGGCTCAAGTACAAGGTGAATTAGAAGATTAACCTGGAAGGTTATGTTGATTCAGATTGGGCAGACAGTGCCATCGATAGGAAGAGCACTTCAGGTAGCTGCTTCAGCATGGGATCAGGTGTGGTCTCTTGGTTTAGCGGGAAGCAATCCTATGTGGCATCGAGTACAGCTAAAGCATAGTATGTCGTAGCTTGTTTAGCTAGTTGTGAGGTAGTATGGCTGAGAAAGCTACTGTCTGATTTATTTGATCTCCAGGTGGATGCTACTTGTATACATTGTGACAACTAGAGTTGCGTGAAGTTGTCAGAGAATCCAGTGTTCCATGACAAGTCAAAGAATATCGAGATCAAGTATCACTATATCAGGGATCTGGTGCAAAGGGGAGCAGTGCAGCTCCAGTTTGTTGCGACGGAGGAATAGATAACTGATGTGTTGACAAAGCCATTGGCTAAGGTGAAGTTTGAGTACTTCAGGGAGAAGCTTGGTGTTCTCCAGATCGAAGTTTCCTCCAAGGGAAAATGATGAGACCCAGAGCCATTCTGACATGGTGAGAGGATTGGTTCCTTCCATGGTCATAGTGAGGATTGGTTCCTTCCATGTAAGGGCTAAGCCATTCTGTCATAGTGAGGATTGGTTCCTTCCATGTCAGATATGGGTGCTGAGCCATTCTGATGTGACTGTAGGATTGATTCCTACATGATCAGAAGTAAGCGTTGAATGCCATTCTTAGAATGGAGGCACCTGGTCAGTTACCAGGTAGCTCAGACTGGGACTGGGGGCCATTCTGATATGACTGTAGGATTGGTTCCTACTTGATCAGATGTGAGTGCACGACCTTTCGAACATGCATGTTGGATTGGTTCATCGCATGTGTCGGATGTAAGTGCAGAGCCCTTTCAAACATGCATGTTGGATTGGTTCATCGCATGTGTCGAATGTAAGTGCTGAGCCCTTTCGAACATGCATGTTGGATTGGTTCCTCGCATGTGTCAAATATAAGTGCTGAGCCTTTTTGAACATGTATGTTGAATTGGTTCCTCGCATGTGTCAAATGTGAGTGTTGGGCCTTTCTGACAAGGTTGTGGGATTGGTTCCCACATGGTCAAATGTGAGTGTTGGGTGTGTCTTTCTGATATGATTATAGGATTGGTTCCTACATGATCAGATATAAGTGCTGGGTGGGCCATTCTGACTTAGAGTCAGATATAAGCGCTGAAGAAGACCTACATGGAGGCTAGGCCTACAACCAGCATGAAAAAGGGCTGGCTTTGAAGAACTTCCTATGACAAGAAGAATCATGAGATAGCACCCGTGATGATCCAGATCTACGGATGATCCAGATCCAGAGATGATGCTCCAGAGATGATCCAGATCCAGTGATGATGATCCAGATCGAGTGATGACCCAGATCCAGGTGAAGATGACTTGAAGATGAAGGTGACTTGAAGATAGAGATGACTTGAAGGTGAAGATGACGAAGACTCGATGATGATCCAGATGATACAGAGAAGAAGACTTGTGTTGATAAATTGTTTGGAGAGAATACCTTCCTAATTAAGAGGGAGTGTTGATGTAATTGTAACTTCGGAATGTATTCACTTGTATTTCTTATGCATTGTAACCTGATGTTTATTCCGGAATGTACTTGAGTCATGTCATGCCCCGAGGTTCCTATCGAGAGTTTCTATAATGTAAACAAGTCATGTCAAGTCAATGTGGTTAACCCTCCTATTGTCTAAGTGTTAAAGTCCCCGCAGTTCCGGGGCACTAGGGTTATTAGACTCACCTAGTGAAGTCGGCCCTAGTTGGGTTTAGTCAAGTCGAGAATTAGTATAAATAGAGAGCTAGCCTCTCTATTTATCACACACTCACTCACACTCAGTTGTAGCGCATAGCTGAGGAAGAGAAAGACACTGGGACAAGGAAGAAAGAGGTTACTGCTATCGGGAGATCATCTTACTGTTTTGGGTTTCACTTTTGGTGTTGATTCTATCTCAGAGGAAGTTGCGAGGTTCTCTCCATTTATGGTTTCCCCGAGGAAAAACACTGTGTTCATTGTCTCTTGTGTTTGATTGTTGTGCTTGTTGTTCTCTCAATTAAAGATCCTAATGATATGCTAGCTTAAAATCTAACAAAGCTGCATATGTTGTGAATCCAAAACTGATGGTTCACCGGACCTCGCAACAGAAATTGATTGTTCATTGGACCATTACCATGGTGCACAATCCCAGATGTGCATGTCTGAGAAACTGTAAATTAAATCAGTGGTATGTCGAACAGCTTTTGATCTCGCAACCTGAGAACTTCTAAATTCCTATCCTTGCAGAAGGCCATGCATAGGGGTTTCAATGTTTCCACACCCCCAATATTAGGATCAAGTGATCCCACTTGAACCTTATCAATAAAATTCATCCCAGAAGGAGGGTATCCATTAGAAATTAAACCTGTACAGGACTGGCAGCTACTAGTTCAACTCCGGTTGGGCTTTGATATAAAAAGTAAGTTCAAAGCCCAGACTTTCACGTGTAAAAAAGAATTTCAAATTAAACTTTAAAAAAGGTAAGTTTTGCTATATAAAGGAAACCAAAACTTAGCAACGATTAGCGGCCTCTGCAAACTGGAAGGAGACGACGAGAAAGAGGGACCCCCCAAAAAAACCTTGATAAAGCTGAGATTAGGCATGCAAGAAGATCAACAAAGAAAGTTGCAGTTCACCTAGCAAATCTCGCATCGTAGAAGGTTAGAAGTTTTTGCTCTAGATGATCTGAAAGAGAAAGGAGACCGACAAAAAGGCAATCTCTGGAACATTCTCTGCGACTATAAATCTGAACATTTTTCGGAGCTGAAGAATCAGCAACAGAAAGTAATCCATTATATGGGCATCGGCTTTAACCAAACCTTACAGAAAACAACCCCATTGAGAACTGGATCAAGATACCCGTAACCCAACCCAAGGATTGAATTTCCGTTTTAGGGAAACATCCAAATTTTGGGATCCAGATACCCAACCCAAAGATTGAATTTCCGTTTTTGGGAAACATCCAAATTTTGGAGCCATTAAATTTCTACCAATGGCACCATGTACAAAATATGTTACCATTAGAGTACGCAAGCCTTGGATTTATCAAACAAGCAATTCCAATCAATGGGTGGATGAACTCAAACAGATAGAATGGAATGACAAAACCATGAAAACCGAAACCATGAGATCAGAATTCTCCTTCATCAAAATACATCACACTACCAAACAACCATGCCTTGAAACTTGGAAAAAAGAAAGAGTAAGATTGACAGAAGCACGCAATCTACAAGTGAATATTGTACTTGTACGTCATGCAAGTGAATTAAGGAGCAGAGAAGGATCTCAAAATAACATGCATTTGAAAACGGAAAATAGAATTTTCATCTACCAGCACTACACTTTCACAAGCATCAAACAATAATCCCCATGACATTAAAAAACACAGCAATTAAACATTTCAATAGATTACCATTATTTGGTCAACTAAAATTACCTATACCATCAGCCAATCAGATATATGGAAAAAGAGAAAAAACCCTACTAATTTGAAGTACTCACCAACCAGTTCTCATTTAGAATATCATGCATACATATATACAAATATATGTACATAAATTTATATATTTGTTCACAAACAAACTTAGCACACATGTATATCAAATTGATTTTTGATCAAGATCCAAATTAAACGTTCCTACTCACAGGAACTCACTGTAGAGCACTAGAAAAAGATATAAATAGAAAATGCCAAATGCCAAACATCTTGCCTAGGAGCATTCCGAATTCAAGTAACTCATTCCAGAGACTAGCATGACTGATTTGAAAATATATTACATAACAGCTAAGTGGAACAGCAATGTATTGAAGGCCACAAATTCATGGAACACATGAAAGCATCAAGAAGCTAAAAGAGTCATCAATCACCAGGGAAAATATATATGGACAAGGAAAGCAAAAGATGCAATTACACTGATAAGTCTTATAATAAATAACTCAAGTTGAAGTTTGGTTTGCCCAAGAAAGCAAAGAAAAAGGGTACACCCCACTAAAGCTGCATATGCTGTGAATCCAAAACTGATGGTTCACCGGACCTCAGCAAGAGAAATTGCATAAATTGTTCATTGGACCATTACCATAGCGCACAATCCCAGATTGTGCGTGTCTGTGAGGAACTGTAAATTAAATCAATGGTATGTCGAACAGCTTTTGATCTCGCATCCTGAGAACTTCTAAATTCCTGTCCTTGCAGAAGGCCATGCATAGGGGTTTCAATGTTTCCACACACCCAATATTAGGATCAAGTGACCCCACTTGAAACTTATCAATAAAATTCACCCCAGAAGGAGGGTATCCATTAGAGATTAAACCTGTACAGGACTGGGAGCTACTAGTCATACCAAAATTATGTTGCAATCCTTGCATTGAAATTTGATTCATGGGAGAATGATTCTCGTGCATAAACTGTTCCAATGTGTCACCTGGTCGAGTGGCCAGATCTATTGAAGTTGATCCTAGAGCCCCTGAGCCCAATGACTGTGTTGACAGAAGAGAGAGAGCACAACCGGAGTCTGAGACCCCTAATAAATTCTGTGTAGCCGTTGCTACTTCTACACCAGCATTAACTCCTATTCCTGGTGAAAATGAAAGACTTAAGGCCTCCGTAACAGGGTTTGCTGGGTTCTGTGTATAATGTTGAATGCCTTGACTGAGAACGTCGACAGAGGAAGCCTTGGAGTTCTGCAATAGCTGGAGTAGCGTTTCCGCACTTTGACGAGACAGAGCATTGGCAAAAGATGGGTGATTAACAGCTGACGTTTGTGTATGGCCATCAAACATTAATGGAACCTCTGATTTAACAATCTTTGGCCAAGTTCCTTTCCCCTGTCGAAGTTTGAAGTCGCCGTGATCATACAAAACTGAATTTGACAAAATCCTTGGGTGCATGAAGGATGATGCACCTAGCAAATGGCCAGTACGCCTGTTATCTGTTCATAAAAGAAAATATCAGTTACAAATGGCACTACACAGATTTGCTACTTTCATGATGCATTACTCTTTTTATGCTTAGAAGTAATATAGTGTTATGTTGATAATTAAACAGGTAATGGAATTCAAGCTTTCAAGAATTCCCAGAACCGATAATGGATCTTCTTTCTAAACAACGATAAATTTAATTTCCTCGGTGTGTTATTGATATCATTGGCAACAAAAGATTTCCAATTTCAAGAAGGCTGTTAAGATCTCGTACTCACTGACCTTGTTATTGGACATGAGCTCATAATCAAAAGGCAGGTTGACCAAGCAGCCAACAAGATATCATAAGTTAAAATCTCAACTTCGAGTCATGTGGGGCATGAACAGACCTATTTCTCTGAGTCTTATACCTTCACCAATAAGTTTCGAACGATGATATCCCAGGAGACTATTTGTATTAAGTACATTTGTTAGTAATTCCAGTTCATAAAATGAAATATAGTAAACCTAAGGTAACGTTTCACAGAAGTTTTGCTCGGTCAGAAAGTTGAGTTTTAAGAAATTGGTCAAAGTATATTGCCAATTGGTAAGAAAATAGCCCATATAAATTTGTCTGATGGCAAAGGTTCAGAGAATACAGGTACAATCCCTAAACGGAATTTAGACTATCGTTAGTTGCAGTCACCCAAACCATACAAGAGCAAAGGAAATATTGTCATCGAAAAAGATTTGGCTATTTCTTTGGTGCTATTGGGTACAGTTTGTAATATCAGATCATCAAAAATAGTATAAACAATGAAATAAGTACGAAAGTTATTGCCTAGCGAAGATTTGACTTCCTGTAGTCAGATTGGATCAGTTGTTCAGCAAAACTGGCTTAACTGAACTTGGCCAGAATAATGTCTGATTGAATGGGCAGAGAGAGCTCTCCGCTTCAGAGGCTGTGAGCTTGTTTGTGTGTCACTGTGTAGCCTTTATTGCCATTAGTCGTCCCCACCGCAAGGATCAAATTTGAGGCTGTGACCTTGTTTGTGTGTCACTGTGTAACCTTATTGCCATTAGTAGTCCCCACCAAGGATCAACAAATTTGAAGGGTATGGTCTTATTTCACTTTGAAGAGCTATGATGTATTCAACTCTTCAATGATAACTTGTTAAAATATATCGTTCCTTTCATTTAAAACTATATCATACTCTTCAATGATTACTTGTTAAAATATATCGTTCCTTTCATTTAAAAATGTAGTAATAGATCAAAATTTCATCCTATACTAAAAGAAAGATGGCGGTCAACATTTAGGTGAAAGGGAAGGCGTTGGGTTGGCAGACGGAGGAGTTAACATACCCAGTCAGTCAGAGAGAGAGGGATGATTGGATGTGCTCGTTTAGGTTGGAGGCTATCAATTGAGTCTGCAATCAACGGGACGTTCGATCTCGAACCAATTAGAGAACTAGAACCTTTGCGAACCATGTTGTTACCCATACTTCGCATCAAACCATGTTGTTACCCACATACTTCGCATCACTTTGGAGTACAGAAGCTTTTGCCTATGTTTAATACCTAATGATTGAAGTTAACTTTGGTTGGCTAATTCGATCAAACCATTGATGGTAGGCAAGTATGATGGTTCTAATGATGCTTTAAGTCCTATGTATCTTTACTTCACCTATTTACTAACGAGCCCACTACTTTATAATAGTTACCCTTGCAGTCCCCCCTCAACTTGACCTTAATATAATGATAAATTTGCATTATTTCACTATATAGTTTTTCAATAGCCCAAGAAATATATAGACGAAATTTTAGAAATATAAAAAATCCCTAGGGATAAGAAGAAATCAATTAAAAAACATTTATAACCCATTAAAATTTACTTGGCAAGTAGTAAAACTTTTAGTTGAAAAAACAAGGTTGGATGAAAATGAAATACAATATATACAATGTCCATTGAACATAGAGATCCATAAATACAAAAGATGGAGTAAACTTAAAAAATATGTTCATGAATACCAAAACTATTATCTTGAATCCCTTCAATAACAAAATTCACTCATTTCCAAGAAGAAGCAAATAAATACTTATAAAATAACACAACAAAAAAGCTACTCTTGTGATGCACATACCTGAAAAATCATTCAACCTCAGGAACAACACAACCAATATTGAGATCCACTAAGGGAAGTAATCCCTTTGTATATTTTGTTGGCCATTCAACTCTGCGAATGAAAGGGGAGACATACTCCCCTTTAAGAAATAATCATTAGCAAAGGTATCTTTTCTCTCTCTAGTGGAGATGTACACTTATGCAAGTTGGTGTTGGACTAGTGGTGCTAGGGCAGATGTATACTTTCTTTGCTCTAGAAAAACCATTGGAGTCTAAAGAGTCATATGCTTTATGAATTAATAGGGCAATAAAGGGTAGAAGTCGCCTTAGAAAGGGTCGATAGTGATGGTGGAAACACCGTGACCAAGGGTTCAACTCGATAGTGGAATCAACTTGAGCAAGGGTGAAGAGTTACTTCAATTTGAACTTGTAATGCCTCAGGAATCATTGATTGGGAAATGCTTGCATCAAACTAGTAGAACAAATCGAATTACCTAACATCTCAAGTTGTGTTGAGCATGTCCAACGGTCGATAGGCTAGATCAACCCCATTCTTCCATTATATAGACTTCGTCCAAACTTTATATTGAAATTCACTTATGTGAATATGTTTTATAGGTCGATCCACTACAATGAAAATGATGCAACTAATTGAAGCATATTTTTTTATGATACCAATGATCCAGGTCTAGGTTGGTAGAGTCCATTCGAATATCCTAAAGCTAAGTTATGACCCTTTGCAAGGATAAAGGTTTGCAAACAAGTGTACTTTGCTTAACAATAAAGGAGAATAGACAATTATAGAGTATAAGGTATCATTCTTCACAATATCTGTGTATAGGTTTAGCAAATTTCGACTGCTAGGCGCAATGCATAATCTATCTTATGACCCTTTGCAAGGATAAAGGTTTGCAAACAAGTGTACTTTGCTTAACAATAGAGGAGAATAGACAATTATAGAGTATAAGGTATCGTTCTTCACAATATCTGTGTATAGGTTTAGCAAATTTCGACTGCTAGGTGCAATGCATAATCTATCGCTTTTTCCTTCCATGGAGAATAAACATATTCATTGTTAAACTTGTTTGAAAACGAGAAAAGAAAATGAAAAATATCCAATACTATAATATTCCAAATATTTGTTTACCATACTAAACATTCAAAAAGCAAATCCATTCTATACCCTTTTAGCGATAGGGGATCTGAGGCTTTCAAACAAGAATTGGCATTGCTTTGTTAAAACCCAAATTTAATTTTTCGATGTTGAATTTCACTCTATTGAGGCACAATCTCACATGCTAACATTTTTAGCCTTTTTAGGACATAAATTTCAATGTAACCTTACCTTTGAATTGATGTAACTCATTATTCTATTATTCCATGATGTACAACTTGTTTTATGATGTCACTAAGTAATATATGATGCATTTCTCAAACAATGAACAAAATAATGGATGGAAGCAACAAACATAAGAGATAGCTCAATATACAAATTGTAGATCGACATTATATTCGGCAAAAGTTCAAAACCATATATTGGAATCATTAGTTTAGATTTGTTGACTTTAGATTTGATCAATTGCAATGACAATGAAGCAACAATTCGAAGCATCTCACTCTAATACCAATGATCCCGGTTGGTAGTGTTCATTTGAAAACCCTCAATCCAAGTTGTAAACTTTTGTAAACTTTTACAAGAATTGGGGCCTGCAAGTGTACTATGCTTAACAACAATGTAGAATAGACAAAGCTAGAGAAAAACAAGGAATTGTTGTTGATATCTCGAGCGTATAGGGCTAGTTTAGTTTTATTTCTATGTGCATAATTTATTGTATTGGCCTGGTAAGGAAAGTAACTAGAATAGTTGTCAAATTTATCTCAAAACAAGTAAAAGAAAATGAAAAGAATGCAATACTATTATCTTCTTAAAAATCATTTATGTGCCTAAGCTTCCTAAAGAAAATCCATTCCATCCCTGGTTAGATTAGGGTAATTAGGGAATTTCAAACAAGAATTGGCTTGCTCATTAAAGCCAAATTAAATTTTGCTATAAAGTTATTGAATATCTTCTTATTGCGGCACTGGATCAAATGATAACATTTTTGTCCTTTTTACAATGAGAATATCCTTGTAAACTTCTTGTTGGATTGATGTAACTAAATCTGTTCCATGGTGTAACTCTTTGTTCATTGACGTATTTGTTTATTGCAATATTAAGTAGTACATGATGCATTTCTCAAACAATGAACAAAAAAATGGACAGAAACAACATATACAAGAGATAACTCAATTTGTGTATTACATCAACATTGTAACGAAAGTATATAACTAAGTTATGGTCAAAACATTGTGCAATAATGTTGTGTGCTCTCATTGTGTAAAGACAAAGAATGGTACAAACAAAGACTAGGAATATGCTAAGAAGGATTCAAAAACTCAAAGAAAACCTATTATAGCCAACTTGTCTAGCTATCTATTTGTTACTCTACATGTTATCTCTTATCTTCTATGATGGTGATTATCAGTTCCACATTTCTACAAACAATTAATGATCAATAATCCAACATGGTCATATGAATTGTTTGGTCTTAGGGTCAACATGATAACATGGTCTTGAAACTTTGATTGGTGCTAGAGGCATTCCACTAAAGGTAATATTTAAACAACTAAGTTGCCCTTTTGCATGAGCACTCTCAGTTGGTGGCTAATGAGTTGTAGTCAAGGTAGCACATGTAGTCGACTTCTCTAGCATAGAGAATGCCTACTGTATAGGCTCTTTTGATGTTTTTGTGGACCAAAATAATGCGAGGGCTTTATGATATGCTACTTCATGGATCATACACACCATTAACAAAGAATTTTATTTTTTTCAACGTGATGGTTGCAACTACTCAAGCATATCCAATTTTAGTCACCTATTGATTTTCGTACAAAAATTCAAAAAAAGTGGAGATTTCAAATCCCCTTAAGTGTGTAAAATCTTCGTGCCTATAAGAATCTTCTAATTTCTCCTCAACAATCCTCATTGGTTAAACAGTTGGTGGCTTCGCTACCCTAGTAAATTTGCAATCTTTGCCTCAACTATCCTAAGAATTCTACAAGCAGGTAATGGAAAGGAGTTCGACAAGCATTAATGGATCCATCCTTCTTGTTTAACAGTTTCTTTTGTGAACAATACCTCCCAATATTTATTTTCCTCTCCAAGAATAATTCCTTACTTTTCCCAAGTATTTCCATTCCTTTTCGTTCATCCTCAATCTTTTTCATTTCTTTTAAAGGGCTAGTTTTTTATTAAAATGTGTAAAATGAGCTTGAAATGTATTAATTTGCTAACCAATTGAGTGGTATTAACCAAGTTGATTAGGGCTAGGAGAGCAGATTTCAACTAACCCACTAGGTCCAACTGGCACAAAATTTGACATTTGGCTTTGAGTGATCTAGTTTTATCAAATCAACATCAATTTGTGGGAGATTGGTTACATACTCAAGTATAAATAAATGAGCTCATATAGTGAAAAATGTGATGTGTAAGGAACCAAATGGGTTACTTGACCTTCGCATCTATTATAACACATAAAATCCATATAAAGATAAATATTTCTTATTTATAAAATCATAACTTGTGTTCTCGATATACATTTGGTGTGTATATATTAGCGTTGCAAACATCGACGCGGCGATAAAATCGGCAAGGTCCAGGAAACATCGTTACGGAATATCTCGCAGCACATCGGCAAAAAATCAACAAACTTATAAAATACAAAAATCACCTTTAGAAAAAATAGACAATATCTCAAGATAAATCGGGAAAAAATTGACAATATATTGGGAAAAAATAGGCTTATAAAAAATTGACAATATCTTCGAATAAATCTGAAAAAATTGTCGATATCTCGGGAAAAAATCAACCCAATTTTTTCGGCAATTTTTTGAGAAAAAATCAACGAGCTGGAAAACTCGGGATTTCTCGGAACATCGCAATTTTTTGGTTGATGTTTGCAACACTAGTATTGTTGGCCCTAGGGAAAGTTAGCTAGAATTCAGTTGGAATTCTTCCCAAGTATGAAAAGAGTTCAATCGCACGAATGAAGAAGGAAGCGACAACAGAAGTAGAAGAAGAAGAAAGAAGGAGCTGCGGAAGAATGCGTAGATAGAAGAAGATTTCACCACGACAGAAGAAGAGTTTGCAACGAGAGAGAAGCCGCGACAGAAGGAAAAGATGTGACAAGATGAGTTGCGACAGAGGAAACTATGTCAGAAGGCGTGCAACGACGCAACGGCTGGAATGCGACAGTTTGGAAAGATCATGGGTATGAGGTCGGCTAGAATCGACAAAGGTCGCACGTATGAAAGCATCTTTGTAATCTGGGTCATTAATGCCTACTGACATGTGTTGATAGAATATGAATGACATCTTGTCAACGAACTGTATGAATTCGGCTGAGAGCGACAAGTAAGAGTCTATAAGAAGGAAGAACCCAGGCTATGTGAGGGTTGCTAATTCCCAATCGATTGCACTCTGTTAGCTTCATGAAGGTCAGGTTGTCTGGGTTACTTATCAATCTATTGTTGTTGTTTAGCTAGTATGTCAGTAGCTAGTTAGTATTTATTTTGGAGAAGAGTCGAATAAGTCTGCAGCTGAGTGCACGAAAGTGTAGATAGATTAAGTTTGTCCAGGTTGTGTGCGGATCAACAATAGAGTAGAAGAGTAAACAGTTGTAGAGTTATAGCAGAAGTAGAGTCGATCCAGGCTGTGTGCGTATCAAAAGTAGAGTCGAGTAAAGAAGAACCAACGACAAAAGACCAAAGAGCATGAGTGGAGAAAGAAGTATGTATAGATATAAGGAGGATATCTAAAATAGTCTGCAGTTCAGTGCGCAAAAAAAAAGGTGCCATAAATTTCTCATGCCAGATGAAGAGCACCTTTGTGGTTTTTCTCGGATGGGTTTGGACATTAGATACTGTGTTGAATGTGTAAATGATAAATGTATTTGATTCGCATATATGTTTGTTGTGAATAAGTGTTATGTATTTGCTTACTAATGAGTTATATGTATATGTCACAATGTTATAGTTGGAATTGTCTATACTCCATTATATTTATTGTTATAGTATATGTTGATGGTTGAAAAGAGTGATATCTTTAGTTGTGCATGATCAGTATAAGGATTACATCCACGGGCTTCGGTCGAGAGCCTTGGTAGAACACAAAGGGAAGAGAAATCCCCCACCCAACTGTGTAAACTTGATTCTAGCAGTTACCCATAGAAAGATACCTTGGGTGAGACTACATCTACGTCGCAGGCCTTGCCGACTGAGCCTTGCTCTGTCGAGTCGATATCTTGGGCTTTGTTGCGCACGAACGAGATGGAATAAACCTAGTTCGAACGACCAACAAATGGTTCTGTTGGCAGGATAGAACCAACGACAGAAGACCGAAGAGCATGAGAGGAGAGAGAAGTTTGTATAAATAAAAAAAGAAGATCTAGAACAGAGTCTGCAATTCAGTGCACAGACAAAAAGGTGACATATATTTCTCATGCCAGATGAGGAGCGCCTTTGTGGTTTTGCTCGGATGGGTTTCCACGTTAGATACTGTGTCTAAGGTGGATATGATGAATGCATTTGAGTCGCATATATGTTTGTTGTGAATAAGTGTTATGTATTTGCTTACGAATGAGTTATATGTATCTGTCGCAATGTTATAGTCGGAATTGTCTATACTCCATTATATTTGTTGTTATAGTATATTTTGATGGTTGAATAGAGTCACATCTTAGTTGTGCATAATCAGTATAAGGATTACACCCACCGCTTCGATGGAGCACCTTGATAGAACACAAAGGGAAGAGAAATCCCCCACCCAACTGTGAAAACATGGTTATGGCAGTTACCCATAGAAAGATATCTCGGGTGAGATTGCATCTGCGTCACAAGTGCTGCCGACTGAGCCTTGCTCTGTCGGGCCGATACCGTGGGCTTTGTTGCGCGCAAAGGTGAGGGACTGAACTTAGGCTGAACAGGCAAAAAATGGTTTTGTTGCTGGGCCTGTGAATCATTTTGGTGAGGAATATGTTGTGAAGTCCGCCGAAGCCTGAAATCCAAGATTGGGTGGATTTTAAAGCATTAGAATTTGCACAAGAAGAGAGTAAATGGTCTCAGAGGAATCCAACAGAGTGGTTGTGCTGATATCTTTATACGAATATTCATAAAAAAAAAAATCTGAGTTTCCTATTATATTACATGAGTGGTTATCGAAGTTAGCCACTCAGCAAAGAAAATCTCAAGGAGGAGAACCGACGGAGTGGAATCCTCAGTTGATTCGACGGCTGGAGAGTGTTAGAAACTGTGTGCCGAGAGCTGTTGATTTTTGGGTAGATAGTATTTTGCAAGGTTATATTACTGAGTTTGTTGTCGACACGATAACCTCATAGACGAAGTGTGAGGAAGATATTTGTCATCTTTGAAAACTTGTATAAAGATGTTCGTATGCGAAAAAGGAATCCTGAGAATGTAATAGTTAGAAGAACGGTGTGCAGAAATTTGGATCTATTGTAGACGAAGTGCGTTAAAAATGGAGCAAACTAAGCTAAAATGTTCCCTGGTGATAGTGGAACTGAACAAGAGGCTGGATATTTGAGAAGTGGAAGAATATTTCAGTCGGGAAAGAGAAGAAACACTGTGACAGGAAGAGGAAGCTCAAGTACGACCAAAGGAGAAGACTATGAGCTTAAGTCACCCTTTGACAAAGGTCCTAGCGACGAAGAAGAGGAATATCAGTCGATATTTGAAGAAGAAGAAGAAGCAGAAGCTCTAGACCAAGAGCACAAGTATGATACCCCTAAAACCCCTCGCACATCGCTGGAGGTAAGATCTAGAAACTCGTCTCCAAGTGGTTTTGTAAATACAAGTAATACTAATGTTGTGAATAGTGGACAAGAGAATTCGACTAGTCAACAATTTTAGCCAAGCATACGAAAAGTTAACATCAAGGCTGGGACCGATATTAAGTTGTTGAAATTTAATGGAAATGGATTAGAAGATCCAAAGGAAGATTGATTTCTCTGTGAAGTTGTGTGGACCGTGCGACAAGTCCAATATGAAGCGATAAAGCAAGCGTAATTGATCACAACCTTGAGGGGTTGTGCGCTAGATTGGTACATGAAATTTTTTGTAGTTCGAGTGGGAGTTGCGTAGAAAACACTTAACCAAATTCGAGTCGGAATGATAGGCGGGTTCAGAAAGCCAAAATATGAGTCGCAATGCATCATGGAGATTAAAGAAATTAAGCAGTTACCTACAAAGTCTGTCTAGGACTCTGACCAAAGATTTAAGACATTGATGGCCAAAGTAAGTTTTCAGATGTCAGACGTGCAACACAAGGAATGGTTCATTGCAGCGTTGTTTTTGCACATCTGAATCCCATTAATGCAACAAAAAATAATGTCACAGACTAAAGCTCTGGAGACAACCATGAAGTTAGAATCCTCATCGATTAGAGAAATTGGTGCAGGAATGATGCAGATTTAGTCGTAACGAGTTAACCTTACGCTACAACTCCAAGACATTAAGAAGGGGAAAGAGATCCAGGAAGAACTATGGTATAAAAGATGCATAACAGAGGGGTATCATAAAGATAATTGCCTAGTGCTCATGAACTATGTCACAGCAAGAGCGTTGAAGCTGATAAGTACCCAAGAGATGCCTTTGTGTAGAATATTTCAGACTCGAGGCCATCAGTCGAAAGAGTGCTTCTACTTGCAGAAGATTGTAAGTGCACTGGTTAGTCTGTATTGTAGATTTTGTAAATCTATAGAACATTATGAGAAAGATTGCAAAGCATTTTATAGCTGCTGCAAGAGAAGACAATGGACACCTATTTGATGAAGAATGATGAGCAGATGCAAACTGAGCGAGTGCAAGCTCAATATCAACAACCACAGTATCTTCAACCACAATATCAACAAAATCAGTGTTCGTCGCAGCAGCAATACCCTCAACCTATGGTTGGTGGAAATTTTCAGGGACGAGGACAACAACAATAAGGAGGAGGAGGATATGGTCAAGGAAGAGGCCAAGTCATATGTTATAACTCTGGACAACCAGGACACTTTGCTCGATATTGTGCGATTCCTGCGAAGACATGTTCATATTGTAAAGCATTTAACCATACTATCGAACAATGTCCACAATTGATTGCGAACTCGTTGGCTCAAACGCTGCGAAATCCAAATCCTACGCAGAATCCCGAATCCTAATCAGAACATACAAATGATTTCTATCGAGCCAAGAGAAGAAAACATCGTTTTCGTAACAAGAGGAGGCGTTATGACCAAAACAGACCAAGATGCGCAGCATGGACAACCGTAGGTGCGACTAGCGACACAAAAGAAAGTACCATTCGACGTCTAGAAAGAAAAGGAAGTATTCTTGGACATGCAACCAGAATTTGTCGAGAAGAATCAAATGTCGACATCTGGAAGATCGATAGTGCAAATGCCTAAGAAATTTTACCAGCTATTATGAAAGCAACCGTCGAGAAATGTTAGTAAACTTAAAAAGTTTTTCAAAAGTTTCTTATTGCTAATCCATGATAAAGATGTTGTCATAGAATTGACAACGCTGATAGAAAAAACTCAGGAAGAGATCCGGCCAAAAAGAAGAGTCAACAATGTGGGAAAAAGGTCAAAGACTGGTCGTGAATTGCGAATGGCCGCCCAAATAGGGGATTATGATATGGATTATATCATTTTAGATCTGGTCTCTGATATTAATATTTTGATAAGACAGACATGGGAAATCATTGGAAAAGCGCGATTAGATTGGTCTCCCATTCAGCTCAGGCTAGAAAATCAGTGAATGGTCCTACCTATTGGTCAACTGACTCAAGTACCTGTCAAGGTAGAGGGCTTGAGAACATATGCAGATTTTGAAGTGATCGACATTGTTGATGATACAAACCCATATCCTGCACTTTTGGGGATCGATTGGGCAATAGACAATCAGACCATCATAAATTTCAAGTGAATAATATTATCATTTGAAGATTCAGATATAAGACTAGTCACGCCAATTGATCCGCTGGAAGGACAAAGATATGTTGAACCAATGCACAGTGAAGGATAAGGTGATTACCTGGATCATATATATAACATCATGTTTTCTAGAGATGACTATGTAAACCCAACAACTGATAGAAATCTGAGTTAATGGAGTGTTAGCTCCTATACATCTGATTCAGGTGAAGCATTTGAAAATTGACAGAATCAGATGCATGAAGTATCTATGACAAGATGCGCAAGAATTACACAATCCGTGCGACAGGTAGGAGCTATGGTGAGCAAGCTACCTACATATGAAGGTTTACCTAACCTTGCATCTTTTCTAGCAGAATTTGAAGCAAAAATTACGAAATCGCAACAATTGTCTGCCTTGGATTTTGTACTGAAAACTACACCCGCTAGATGGTGGGGTACACATAAACAATCTATCTCCAAATGGCCGCAATGTAGAATATTGCTAGAAATCAAATTTGGAGAACATATCATCTATAATGCTCGAAAATATACATGACCGATAGATCATGTTGAGCAATATGATGTTGTGCAACATGGAAGGCATATCCAAGACAAGAATGGGTTCATCACTTTGTGCATACAGTGGATATCATACTAAGAAATTGGTATACATCAGTGGAGCCACGACAATGAGCTATTGATTGGGAAGAAATAGTTACTAGCTTCACACATACATTTGAGTTTGCAGATGACCATCCTTCGATTGATGTTGCATTGCAAGTCATGAAGACAAAGATATTTGAAGAAATCCTTGTTGCAGCAAAAAACTTTTATCAATGCAGCACGGCAATACACCATTGAATGGACTGCTATAATGTGGCGAGAGAACCAGATGATGATCAACTGCTCGATGTAAACATACCTGAGTCGAAAGGTATGTGCACAGTGGAGGGAAAGGTATGTGCACAGTGGAGGAACTTGGTATTTCTAGCGACCAATTCCTAAGTCCACTCAAAATAAAGCAAGTTAATATTGGTTCGACAAAAAATCCAAAGTTTGTTAATATTGGAGATTATTGGGATGATGAGACTGTAGGAAAGATCACTGACTTATTGCATGAGTTTCGGGATCTGTTCCCTACCAAGTTTTCAGAGATGAAGGGGATAGTCAGAGATCTAGGAGAGATGAAAATACCTTTGAGGCCAAACGCAAAAGCGGTCAAGCAGCGACCGTATAGACTGAGTCCGCGCTATAAAGAGAAGGTGAACACTGAGTTGGAACGAATGCTAGATGCAGGTGTAATAGAGCCCGTCGAGGAATCAGAATGGATCGGCCCTATTGTAGTACAAGACAAAAAGGCTATGAGAGAAGTAAGAATTTTTTTTGACATGAGAAAACTAAATGATGCTTGCTTACATGATCTGTTTCGAACTCCATTTACAAATGAAGTACTAGAGAGTGTCGAAGGTCAAGAAATGTACTAGTTCACTGATGGGTTTTCTGGTTACCATCAGATTAGAATCATGAAGGAAGACCGATACAAGACTATTTTTGCGACGGAATGGGGATGTTTCCAATATACAGTAATGCCCTTTGGACTTAAGAATGCTCCTGCAATTTTTTCCAGGATAGTAGTTGCTGATTTTAAATATTTCATTCACAAATTTCTTGAAGTCTATTTTGATGATTGGATGATCTTTGGGCTCGTAAGAGACCATATTGAGAGCCTTAGGTTGATGCTGGAACGTTATCGCCAATATCAAATTTATTTGAACTTGAAGAAATGTATCTTTTGTGCCACGTTTGGAGTCCTGTTGGGCCATGTGGTCTGTCGCGATGAAATTTTGGTCGACCAGACTAAAATTGTGATCATTCTCGACCTACCACCACCTAATAGAGTCAAGCAGTTGAGAGTAACACTAGGACACACAGGATACTACAAGGGATATGCAGAGGTAACTACTCTGATGGAAAATTTGTTGAAAAAAGATGTCAAGTTTTATTGGATGGAGAGCTTCCAATAGAGTCTGGACACGTTGAAGAATATGATGGCTACAACGCCCATACTTGTATTTCCATACCGGAAAAAGGAATTTCATGTTCATGTAGACGCATCGTCTATTGCGCTTGGCGTGGTGCTATCACAACCAAGAGAAGGGTCGATCGACCATCCTATTACCTTTGCTAGCAAGAAGTTGTCAACTGGAGAAAAGAACTATACCACGACAGAAAGAGAAGGGTTAGCAATGGTATATGCTCTACAAAAGTTCTGATACTACTTATTAGGAGGACATTTCAACATGTACATAGACCATTCCGCATTGAAATACCTGGTCAAAAAGCCAGTGTTGGGGGGGATATATGTCGATGGCTTATCCTCTTTCAAGAATTTGATTTTGAAGTAATTGTTAAACCCGGTCAATTAAATTTGGGACTAGACCATCTTTCGAGGATCGAAAGCGGTGAAGAACCTAGCAATCTGGACGAGAATCTCCCCGACGCGCAATTGTTTGTGATAACCATGTTTGATGATCAGTGCAGATATATCATATAATTTTTTAGTACGGGTTATGAGCCCGCTGAATTCACCACTGCGCAAAAGAAGCAGATGGTTATGTGAGCCGCGGATTTCCAGTTGATCGCTAGATAATTGTATAAGATGGATCCCGATGAGATTCTTCGTCGCTGTGTCTTAGAATATGAGTGACCGTTGATATTAAATGAAGCACATATTGGTGTTGTAGGAATCCATTACACTAAAAAAGCTACGGTGCGCAAGATTTTACAACCAGGATTGTGGTGGCCCAGCATGCATGCAGATGCCCGAGATTATTTTAGCATATGTGATATATGCAAAGAACTAGAAAGACGTCGTGACTGGATGAAATGTCATTGGTACTTCAAGTAACATTGCATGCATTTGATAAATGGGTCATTGACTTTGTGGGCCATATCAGTCCGACAGGGAAGCACACAGGTGCACACTATATTATTACTGTGATTGATTACCTAACCAGATGGGCTGAAGCAACGCCAGTAAAGAATTATACTGTTGCGACTGTTGCGAAGGTTTTGTTTGAAAATGTCATGACAAGATTCAGTTGCCCAAAGATTTTAATAAGTGATCAAGATACACATTTTGTTAACCAGTTCATTGAAGAACTAACAGAAGAATTCCAGATTCAATGTAGAAATACAACGCCATATCACCCTCAAGCGAATGCTGTTATCGAGGCCTTTAACAAAATCTTGGAAAATGAATTGACTAAGATTTGTAATGTTCAAAGAGATGACCGGGATCAGAAAATTTCCGCAGTATTATGGGCATATCGCATGACTTGTAAGAAACAAACAAGCCACACTCCATTTCGGTTTGGAGTATGGGCAAGAGGATGTGATGCCAATGGAGTATATTGTACCAAGCCTAAGAATCGCTGCAATCACAGAAATGACAAGATGTTGATGCTCTCTAGGAGAGATTGTTACAACTTGTGCAGTTGGAAGAAGAACGTTTTGTCGCAAGGTATCACCAAAACATTGAGAAAGAAAGACATAAGGTATGGCATGATCAACACATTAAAAACAAACAGTTACAGGTCAAAGGACTTGCTCTTATGTATGACAACAAATTTTTCAAGCATCTGGGCAACTTAAAAATGCATTGGTAGGACCTTATATCGTTGAGGAAATCACTAATGGAGGCATAGTGAAATTGCAAAAGCCAAATGAACACCAGTCAGAGTATTGATAAATAGAATTCGGCTAAAGCCGTATCATGATAGTCTTTCACATTAAGAAGATAAGTCTCGCAGATTCGATGTCTGGCGCAGATCAGAAATTTAGGGCGAAGACACTTAATCCGTTGCAAGAAAAGGAAATTTGTCGAAGGAGAAACATAGGCCGCAAGGAGTGCAACACTGTCGCAAGGAATACTGGAATCGCAAAAATGACCACTGGATGTCATTAATTTGAAAATATTGATAAGTTTTGGCGACGTTCTTTTTTGTCATGTCCATGCTTTTAAGTCACTCTTTTCATGATTGCATCATAATGCCAATGACATCACAGGGGAAAGTGGTGGGTTACATATCCGTATGATGATTTGCACAGCTGACACACGTGACAGATCGTGTTGCCACTGTTCCAGTCAATATCTGCGCGTGTGAAGGTCAAACAGATCGAACAAGTAGGCATTACCTGCATTCACCCTTCACCTTCAATTCATTCTGATGCGCTTCAATGAGAAATTGCTCTCTGAAACTCCCAGGGCCTAAATAAGTTCTTTGTTTATAGAAGTATGGCTACTATGACCCCTAGTAACACTTCAGTCACAGAATCTGTCATTGAAGCTAAGTTACCTACACTGATCATGGGATACGTTGTCAAATATGTTCCACCGCAGGCAGGGATTAGATTGGAAACTTAGCAAGCTCCAGTCATCCCTGAACTAAGATTACAACCTGACCTACCTGGATCGTCAACAAAGAAGCACTATGGTTTCTGCAAAGGCAAAGTTGTCTCAACACTACTGATGGAAAATTAAGAAGCGATGGTTGAAATTCGGTTACGAGACGACATTCCACCAAAACCGACGAATAGACTTGCAATAGGATTCACCAGATGCACAATATCCATTGGTAAAACACGTCGATCCGAACCAGAGTTCGGATAATGACAAATAGAGACAAATTCCATCATCATCGCCATCATTTGTACAAGAAGCACAGTATATATGTGGCGATGGTGTTTAAACGAAGCAAATGAGATGGTTGATTTCCACGAAGAAAAGGAAGACGTCGATGAGATGGAAGATTTCATTGTCAAAGAAACAAAGAAGACAATCAGATGACAGATTTCAGCACCAACGAAGAAGTTGATCAAAATGGTCTTTCTCTAACGATAAAGAAACGAAAGAAATGGATGCCCGGGAAACCACCCAGGACTCCGTCTTCAGCCTTACAAGAAGCTCAATATATTTTGTTGATGAACAAATAACGGATGAAATGTTTCCAAAAGCCAAGGTCACTCGAATTGGTGATACAGTAGAAGACCTTCGCAAAAAGGTCACAGAGATAGAAGCACAGCTAAAACCAAGTACACCTTCGGACGTGATAGAAGAAAGAAGAAAAGCAACGACATAGGCTATGAAGAGAATCAAATAAGCAAAGTCATCGTGCACCAAAGCTACTGACCAAGTTTCTCATACTTGGGAATCCTTGATCGACAATGTCGAACTAGAGTAAGTCGCAGAGGAGTTGCACACAACCAAGTTTCTCATACTTGGGAAGCCTTGATCGACGATGTTGACCTAGAGAAAGTCGCATAGGAGTTGTGCACAGCTGAGACAAAAGTAACTCAACTGAAGAATGAGATGAAAAAGTTACCTTAGCAAAGAAGATGGCTAAGGTAGCAGAAATGAAGAAGCTACAACAACAACTGGCGGTGTTGCGCACGCAACAGCAACAAAGGGCAAATAAAGTCATAGAGTTACAGGGTGAAGCGAAAAGGATTACAAGCATTATCCAGCCTGTACATCAAAGGGTGCGACAAGCAGTGGAAGCAGCACAACTTGTACCATCGGAACACCTCAGTTTCGACCTTATGGAAAACTTACAGAAAGCAGAAGAAGATGTGTGACGAGAGGCTGACGAGATCCTAAAAATCTTCCAATATTTTCAAGGTAAAGTTGTCCCAAATGCAAAAGTAAAAGAATAGCCTTGCATGGCTTGGGACGAGCAACAAGTGAGTGTTGAGGGCATGTTGTCCCTAGGGAAAGTTAGCCAGAATTCAGTGGGAATTCCACCCAAGTATGAAAAGAGTTCAATCGCAGGAAGGAAGAAGGAAGCGACAACATAAGTAGAAGAAGAAGGAAGAAGGAGTTGCAACAGAAGCAGCTGCAGAAGAAAGAGTAGACAGAAGAAGAGTTCATCGCAACAGAAGAAGAGTTCACGACGGAAGAACAACCGCAACAAAAGGAAAAGATGCGACAAGACGAGTTGCGACAGAGGAAACCATGTCAGAAGACGTGCAGCGACGCAACAGCCGGAAGTGATAATTTGGAACGATCAAGGGTACGAGGTCGACTAGAGTTGACGAAGGTCGCATGTATGAAAGCATATTTGTAATTCAGGTCATTAGTGCCTACTCACATGTGTTTCTAAAATAGGAATGATAGCCTGTCGACTAATTGTATAAAGTCGGATGAGAGCAATAGGTAAGAGTCTACAAGAGGGAAGAAACCAGGTTGTGTGAGGATTGCTACTTTTGGATCAGTTGCACTCTGCTAGCTTCATGAAGGTTATATTGTCTGGGTTGCTTAGCGATCTGTTGTTGTTTAGCTAGTCTATCAGTACCTAGTCAGTAGTTGTTTTGGAGAAGAGACGAAGAAGTCTACAGCTGAGTGCATAGAAGTGTAGAGAGATTAAGTTGGTCCAGGTTGTGTGCAGATCAATAGTAGAGTTGAAGAGTAAAGAGTTGTAGAGTTATAACAAAAGTTTCGTCGATCTAGGCTGTGTGAGGATCAAAGGTAGAGTCAAGTAGAGAAGAACCAGCGACAGAAGACCAAAGAGCATGAGAGGAGAGAGAAGTCTGTATAGATAAAAGAAGAAGATATAGAACAGAGTCTGCAGTTCAGTGCACACACAAAAATGTGCCATATATTTCTCATGCCAGATGAAGAGTGCCTTTGTGGTTTTTCTCGGATGATTTTCCACGTTAGATACTGTGTCAAATGTGTAAATGATGAATGTATTTTTTGTTATGAATAAGTGTTTTGTATTTGCTTACAAATGAGTTACATGTATCAGTAGAAATTGTCTACTCCATTATATTTATTGTTATAGTATCTATTGATGGTTGAATAGAGTCACATCTTAGTTGTGCATAATCAATATAAGGATTACACCCACCGAATTCGGTCGAGCGCCTTGGTAGAACACCAAGGGAAGAGAAATCCCCCACCCAACTACAGAAACTTGGTCCTGGCAGTTACCCATAGAAAGATATCTCGAGTGAGACTGCATCTGTGTCGCAGGTGCTGCCAACAAGCCTTGCCTTGTAGGGCCAATATCTTGGGATTTGTTGCGCGCGAAAGGGAAGGACTGAATATGGATCGAACGAGCAACATGTATATATAAAACACTTAGGTGGTAAGTTGTGTCCCTCGAGAAGAGATATGACCACTAATAATTACAATATTACAATTTATTAAATAAATATATAATATGGAAAATATAAATACTTAACTATGTTATTAATATACTTAGGTATATTACAAGTCTTCCCTCTTTCAAAATGCTTTGTCCTCAAAGCATCTTCTAATTGTCACTTATGTAATATTGTTTAAGACATGAAATGGTATCTTGTTCTAAGCCTTGAACAATATTGTTGCATTGAATAAGGATAAATCCATCCTAAATAAATATTCTCTAGAGTTGTCTCAGAAAAAGAGACTTAATTCAATCTTATTTGACATTGCTTTTAAGAACATTTCTGGCATGTGTATGTTGATTTTTGTGTGCTCCATTTCTTGTAATTAGGGAGAAAATGCGATGCACTAATACATTGATCTTTCATAAGCTTTGGTTTAAAATTCTCATCATGTACTTGAGTCAACATTTTGGGATTCGACATTTGTGAATTGACTGGTGTGAAGAAGTCTATATTAGTAGTGAGTAATGACACTTCAACCTTCACTAAATCCGGTGATGTTGACATGTCCTTTAATTGTGGTTTCAACTTAATTTATGGATGTTCAATCACTGATGAAACTTCCTTTGTACTGTCACTCTGATTTTTTTTGAGTCCTTCTATTGAAGTCCCTTTATCTGCAAATTCAACTTCTTAGATATTCTTTGGTTCCACTGGATTAGTTAAAGCTGCCTTATTGACCTTAAAGATTTGTATATTCTTACGTTTTAGTTTATTTATTTATGGGGGCAGAACTTGGCTGTGATTCTTTAAACGGTTAATCCCTTTGTATTTATTTGAAAATATTTTGTCAATATATTTCTTCTGATTTTGATTTTTTGAGATTCCTGATCACACCAAGTTGCGACATTTTAATGACTCGAAGCCTGGTCCTTCTTGTAAATCGTAATTCATTGATTTTTCTTCTTGTAAACTTTTGATTTGTTATGACAATGTCTGGTTAAGGTCCTTCAACATGGTACCTTCTTCATCATTTTCTTATAATTTATTTTGAAGCTCTTGATTGTCTTGTTCGAGTATATTAATATCTTGCTTCGTATCCTTAAAATTCTTGATTTGTGACAATAATTTTTCTCCATGAATTTTAGGCATGTAATTTCGTTTCTTTTTCTAATAATTCACCTCTAAAAGTTTTCTCAAACTCTCGATATTTTTCTCATAGTTTAGCTAACTCGTCCTCCAGTTCCTTAATATGTGACTACAATTGCGGAATATCTTGGTGTTCTATTAAAGTAAAGATTTTGCTGCAGCTGGTGCAAGGGATATTTGTATTTTTAACCTCCAATTTCAATTGAAACTCCTCTACACAAGTTGTGCATTTCCCCACAAAAAAAAAATTGTAGACTTCATTTAGGTTGAAGCTGACAATTAGACAACTCTTTTCTTCTTTGATCACCTTTCGCATATCTTGGGATTTGCCGAATGTAACAATTCAATAATGTACTTCACTTTTTTTGGGAGCCCTTGACTTTTGATATTATCATGAATAAGGTTTGGAGTGTGAGAACGAGGTTTTAAGAGAATGGTTTTAGGGATTTTAATTATTAAAAATAATAGTTATAATGATAATAATGATATTATTACTATATCGTTTTGTGGAAAAATATTAAAATAATAATCATTATCAATAATATTATTTCTAATATTTATATTTTTTTAGATGGTAGGGGAATTAGGGTTTTAAATATTATAGTAGTAGTAATAAGACATAATCCATAAAAGGATAAATATTTCTTATTTATAAAATCATGACTTGTGTTCCCCATATACATTGGTGTGTGTATATAATTCACTTAAGTGATAAGTTGTGTTCCTCAAGAAGGGATATGACAACTATTAATTACAATATTACAATTAATAAATAAATAAATAATATGGAAAATATAAAATACTTGAGAAATATGATAGTAATATACTTAGGTATATTACATGATGAACAGTGCATTATATGTTTTTGTGCTTCAATCACTAGCTTGGATATGTTTGTTTACTTCTACAGTGCCCCTATGATTTTTAATAGTATAAGAGCCTTAAGGTTCGAAGACCCCAGTGTGGTTCTACTGTTAGGTTTTGCATGTTGTCGCACTACACAAAGTTGGACTTGCAGGTTTTTCGAATTAGTGTTTGCAAAAGTAATATGGGTTTAAAGAAATACCCTATTCTACTCAATGAGCAGAACTATGGTATATGGGCGCAAGACATGGAGACTTTGTCGAAAAGTAAAGGTCTGTGATAGTTTACAAAAAATATTGTATTTGATCCTAAAGATGATCATGAGAAATTCTTAATCAATGTCAAGAAAGATGAGACTATAGTTGCCAAAAATACCTAAATCTTAGGAAATGTCCCATTTCTCATTAATGGGATCGACTCCTTGAAACAAGTTTTAAAAAAACTAAAGAAGTTGGTTCACAAAGTTCATTAAAGTCAAATTATGCAACTTGAAAAAGAATTTATTTCTCTTGAAACTCCTTTTTGAGAGGATTGGGGACTATTTAACTTATGTAAAGGAGTAATAGTTGCAGCTAGGATAATGTAGGAAAGACTTCTTGAGGTCAGTTAATATAATTAATCTAAGTGAACGTGCAAACACCTTATGATGTTTTCTGCTCCATATTTCGTGCAAATTGAGATTTAAGGAAGGACTACGTTAAATATTATACCTTTGAATCCTTTCATAATTTGATAATTATGGCATGATAGAAAATTTAGTGATAACATTCTCATTTCACCAAATAAAATTATGTGTAAAGAGGTCGAGATGGAAATAAGGAGAGAAACCATAGAGGAGATTATGATCAATACCATGGAGATCTAGTTGACAAAAAGAAGCAATGGGTTGCTAGTAAAAAATTGACCAAGAAGGTAAAATAAAAAGCTCTACCAATATTGGGGGAAACCAAGGCATATTAAGAAGACTTTTGGAAGAAGACCAATGACCTTGAAGAAAAGGTTAAAAGAATTGAAGGTGACCAATAATCATGCTCCCAAGAAAATAATGATGATACTCATTATACCATTTTTACTAAATGTTCTCAAGCATTACATGCCCATACTTCCAAAAAAGAATGGAAAGTGGACTCTAGATGTTTAGATCACATGGCTAAGGAAGCCTCTCTATTTTGTTCTTTGTGTAAGGCCAAACAAGTGAACACCTTTGTTGCAGAGGATATGCAACTACTATTGTTGGCAATTGTAGCGTTCCTTGTGAAGATAGTGTGATCATTGATGTTTACTATGTACCATAGCTTTGTGAAAAACTATTGTATGTACAACAACTCACTCAAACTACTAAAAACGTTGAGTTTTGGCATGATAGATTTGTTGTGAAATATATGAACAACAATGTTGTTGGTGTCATTGTAGGTATTTTGGACCCCACCAATATACTATCAAAATTATTTCAATTTAATAATTTAAAGAAAGAAACTCGGATCTTCTATTGTGCCTAGAATTGATGATAGAAGCAAAATATGGCATGAAATATTAGGGCATATCAATTTCAGGATTATGAACTTTACGATTCAACTAAATATGGTTCATAGACTCCCTAAAGTGGTTCCTCATAAAGGTGTGTGTGAGTGCTATCTTCTTGACAAACATGACATGTACTAGGCAAGGGAAGGCATGTAGGAAACCATGGATGGAGCTTGAGCACAATGATCTTTGCACAATAAATATTCCTTATATAGCAAATGCGACGTATGTTTTATCCTTCATTGTAATTTTTCTAGATTTACTTGGGTATTTTTATTAAAGACAAAGGATATGGTTTTTGATAAATTCATGGAGTTTAGGGCATCCGTTGAAAAGTAATACAATCAACCTATTAAGTACTTAAGGTCTAGTAAAGAAGGAGAATATGTTGGTAATGAAGGAATAGTATTGCATAATAACAAATGACACCTTACACTCCTTAGTAGAATGGAGTTGTTGAGAGGAAAAATAGGACCTTGCTTAAGATGGCTTGGTGTTTAATGCAATCAAAAGGAATATCAACCAATTTTTAGGGAAAGGTTGTTGCCTACTCAAATTACATTATCAATAAAGTTTCAGTTAGTGTAGTTTGGAATGTCACTCCTCTAGAGAAATGCACAAGAAATGGAATGGATTGAAACCATTGATCTAATATCTCAAAAACTTTGGATGCATGGCTTCGGCTCATATACTGGACGAGAATTGGAAGTTGGATCCCAAGAGTAATTCATGCATCATGTTAAGATATTTTGAAGATTTTAAATGTTATTGACTAATTGAACCCATTAAGAAAGAAGTGATCAATCAACATGACATTATTTTTTATGAGAAAACTTTAGGTGTTTCTCTACTAACATCTTCTAGCATTTCAAAAAATGTTTCAATGGGATTTTTGCATACCACTAAATTGACTTAATCTAAACCTTGCACTAATTAGTCCATATTCCAAATCAATTATCTAGACTCCTAGTTAGACTTCTACCACTAAATTGATTGCAAGTTAGATCCGTCATGATGCATTTCTCGGTGAGAATGATGAAGCAATTGAAAACGCCGTTGAGTCTATTAATAATGGATGTGTTGCAAAGACACCTTATACCTTCTACAATAGATATTTGTTATCCTAAGTAGGTAATAAAGACCATTGAAGTTGTTGACTCTGAAGTAGGCGAGGCTCATGATTTGAGTAAGAATCGTGGCCAAAAACATAAGGTCAATGTTGTAGCAGGGCATCCTCCCAAGAGGGGATATGATCCCACATAAGTTGGGGCACATTACCAAGAGGGTTGGTGAGACTTCATATCAAAGTTGACTAGGATGACCTTAACCATAACCTAGTATTACAATAAATGAGTACCTATCCATAATTAATGATTTACAAAATGAATTAATAACACCATATGAGATAGGTGTGTCCACATGAGAAGTTCACACCATTCCAAGAAAAATGCATTAATGATGCAATATGAGATGGTTGTGGGCACATGCGACAATTACACCATTCATAACAAGATTTTGTTGGAGATGAATATTAAGAAAGGCCCTCCCAACATCTTGAAATTTGAAGGTAGGTGGAATTTACTTGACTTAAATTATTAACTATGAGAACATTGAATCCTTGTAAAAACCACCACAACTATAAACACCTCGCTTCTCATCCCCATAAAGCCTCAAAATTTGGACTGTAAGAGGTTTTTGAGTGTTATAAGGATGAGATGAAGACACGTAGGATGGAAGAAAATAAAATACTAGGATGATATCAAATCAAATAATTCCACAAGCCTACATAAAGAAAATGAGGAAGAAAATTTAGACTAGAGACTATATATGCAAGATGGTGACTTAGAAGGAAAATTCTACAAAAATGAAAAAGAGTAGAAATTTGAAGAGTATAGAAACAAAGAAGAACTAAAAGGAAGTGACAAGGAATCTAAAGAAAAAAAATTGTAACTTATACTTTAAAAGAACTTGTGCGTATACCACCTTCTAATCCTCCAAGTTGTATTTAACGGGGGATGTCGAAATGTGTAAATCCAACTTGAAGTGTATCGATCAACTAACTCACTACATAGACTCGAACGAGTTGATTGGGACATGCTAGGCCCAAATCCATTGGTCGGCCAACTGAGTTGGTTCAACTAATGCAAGGTTATATGTTAAAGTAATTGAATGGTCCACCTTGAGTGATCAATTTTAAGCAATCAACCCTAATATGTCAAAGATTAGTTATATACTCAAGTATAAATAAACAGTGTTCCACGGGGACTCGCCCCCTAGGGTCTGGGACGCGCCCCCCTCGCTCCCTGCGCCCCGGGGGCTCGGGGGCTTCTGGGGAAACGTTTCCCAGCGTCCCCAAAATTAGGAAACTCTCGAAAACGCACAAGGGGGCGCGCCCCTTGTTTTGCAGCGCGCTCCGGTGAAGGGGGGCTCCTAGACGCCCCCCCGCCCCCACGCCCCCCCGCCCCCTCCTGAAACTGGGGGGCTTCCAGACGCCCCCTCCTGAATTGGGGGGCTCCCAGACGCCCCCCCCATCTTTTAGTAGTTTACATGGGATGAATCATTGAACTTTTATTGTTGGGATTTAATAATTTATAATATTATTTTTTATTAAGACTTGGACGCCCCCCCGCCCCCTCGCCCCCCTCGATTTTCGCTAAAATTTGGGGGTGGTCTCCACACGTCCCCAATGTGCGTTTCCCCGCTCCCGCGCCCCCACGTCCCGGAAACTTGGGGGAACATTGATATTACCATGCTAATCATTATTTTGAGTCATTATGAACATGTTGTAAGTCCCCCATAGGTTTTTTTTAAGTTCCAGAAGGAAAAAAAAAAATTCCCATTTTTACATGCTTATTTTTAATAAGTTGATTGTAAAACTCTAAAAAGTCATAAAAGTGTGGCTTGGAGATTGTTTTTTCCATTGGGGTGTTCATTTTCTAACTTAGAGAACCCACTTAAATCCTAGACCCACTTTCCTAAGTTTTCGAGCAATTATTTATCTCCAAAATTAATAATTACTCGAAAAACAAAACAAAAACAAAAAATTGGAAAAAATGAGAAATTTGGCAACTCATAAAAAAATGGAAACTTGACGAAAATTGATTCCGCGAGTTGGAAAAAGTAAATAGAATTATTCCTAAGGAGTTACAAGTCACCAAAAGGAAAGAAATGGTTGCTAAATATCAAATTGGATTTTTTTCCAAGAGAGGGGCGTTTTTCTCAAGAAAGAAAGATTTGGTTTGAGGTTAAGCTTTTGACATTTTGGTAATTGCTTTATTTATGCCTCAAAGCATGGAGATCCAACTCACACCAAGCTATCAAGCTCATCATTTAGCAAGTGTACCCCCTCATGCTGATTTTTTCTATTTAAGAGAGCAAGTTCTCTTCATTTTAAGAGGAAGAAATTGTATGGAACTTATGCTCCTATATCTTGTAAACGTTTATTGAATGTATTGAATGAAATCAAAGGGCTTTGGCAGCATACTCATGTCGGGCATCAGTGTGTGGTTATTTCTTATGCTACATGAGGTATAACTGTATCAGTTTCTTCTTACATGCAATGTTGTTCTATCTGGATTTTGAAGGATTAATGATAACTGGTTGACGAGGATAAATAAGTAGTTTCTTATTCATTTCTCTGAGTCATTTCTGTGGATAGATCCTATACTTGTATGCTTTACTTGTTTGTATGCATGCTTTCTAAACTTTTGCATAGGTACTCCCGGATATAACGCTTTGGTGTAGTCATTGTTCAAATCGTGCAGGAATATCTAGCTTATAGGACTATTGGTTCTTGTTCGATTCCATCACATCTCTATGTTTATTTGAAGAGATCTCAATCCTATGCTCTCCACTTGAAGACTCATTGCCCAAGTTTCTTGAATCGGGGCTTTTCTTACTATCTTCTCATTTAAATTCACTCTATTCCTTGTTACTTTACTTGTACCAACTACGAAGTGTTTTGGAAGATTTAAATCAGATCTTAGGAATACTCTTTAGTATGAGTTCTTAAAAGATAATATCTAAAGCGTCTGAAATTTAAACATTTCATTATAGATCCATCTTTTGCATCAAGTTTTAAAGTTTAACAAAAAATCTATCTTTTGGTATTTAAGACTAGTTAAATTTGTATGATTTTAAAGTATTATTTGGCATCTTAGCGTCATCTTTAGTCACTGATTTATGTAATTTCATGAACAGGTAGAAGGAAGTGTTGCCCAAATTTCGAAGAATCAAGTCATCCGAAACTCCCTTTTGCTTGTGTACATTTCATCAATCTTTTAAAGCTTCTACAGTCGTGTAAACTTGTGTCTCCTATTCTAAAAATGAACACAAGTATTTCTTTATAATATTCATTGTAAAAAAGTGAAGCAAGTGGGAATCCAAGTGACCACACCCCATCCCCCAGAGGGGATTTGCACCTTTTTTTCCATTTCTTTTTATTTTCATCAAGTAAAATTAACAAATCCGGTTGTGTTCTCGGTAACGAGAGTATTGGAACTGTGATTTAAATAACTCAAATCTAGTCTAAAATTCTTAAAATAAACAACACTTCAATTCCCGTATGCTCTTGTGACCATTGCAGGCCATTGGCTGGATCGGTGGGACAATCAGAAATGGATTAGAGTGACTAGTAATTAGTTGAACACTTCAATCAACCCCTAAAGTGAAAATCTGACACTTTTGATATTACTAAGTTTTGGGGAAATTCTACAAGTGAAGCGGGAATTACTAGAAAGTGACCGCGGGGCCCCGTTAGGCTACACCCTTGTTGGTGTAGCGTTGAACACAACCCCACAACTCCGTCTAGCCCACGTCACTGTGAGAGCCACCTCTTAGTAAATCCAAACATATTCCACATACCCCTTGGGTATATCTAGAATACCATTTGCCCTTTTTAATAATTAAATCATTACCACATTTTTAATAAAATTAACCAAGAATCAACCCACTCCTTAATCTCGCTCAAGAGGGGAAATATATGTGTAACGCTATTCATCAAGATTTTAGGGGTTATGAGATCTCGTTCCATCTGGATTTCCTAATCCATAAGATAAATAGGTTCCTGGTCTTGGTCATTTCGGGACGTTCACCTATAATATGGCAGGATGAATCAATTGTTGAGCGGGGATACTTGCCCAGGCTCTCGAGATCCATTGGGTGGGCTAATTGGGTTTGAGCAGAGAAAGAGCAACAAGCAGTTTACCATATAATTAATTTAAAAGGAACCAACCAAGAAAACTGCAATACTTATTGATACATCACTAGAAACCCACATTCACGCAACCACTCCAATAGCACCGGCCTTTATTTCATCATTTATTTCTAAGCATTTAAGTTAATTCATGTGTTGAGTGAATGTTGTTTACATACTTGTGATTTATTTAATTTTTGCAAAGTTATCTTAGTTGTAACGTTTTATATCATTATATCTCCCAGACTAGTTGTTTTACTTTCATAGATTACACAACCTTATTACCATGCTAATCATTATTTTGAGTCATTATGAACATGTTGTAAGTCCCCCATAGGTTTTTTTTAAGTTCCAGAAGGAAAAAAAAAAAATTCCCATTTTTACATGCTTATTTTTAATAAGTTGATTGTAAAACTCTAAAAAGCAATGTTCCCCCAAGTTTCCGGGACGTGGGGGCGCGGGAGCGGGGAAACGCACATTGGGGACGTGTGGAGACCACCCCCAAATTTTAGCGAAAATCGAGGGGGGCGAGGGGGCGGGGGGGCGTCCAAGTCTTAATAAAAAATAATATTATAAATTATTAAATCCCAACAATAAAAGTTCAATGATTCATCCCATGTAAACTACTAAAAGATGGGGGGGGCGTCTGGGAGCCCCCCAATTCAGGAGGGGGCGTCTGGAAGCCCCCCAGTTTCAGGAGGGGGCGGGGGGGCGTGGGGGCGGGGGGGCGTCTAGGAGCCCCCCTTCACCGGAGTGCGCTGCAGATCAGGGGACGCGCCCCCTTGTGCGTTGCCGAGAGTTTCCTAATTTTGGGGACGCTGGGAAACGTTTCCCCAGAAGCCCCCGAGCCCCCGGGGCGCAGGGAGCGAGGGGGGCGCGTCCCAGACCCTAGGGGGCGAGTCCCCGTGGAACACTGCTAAAAAGTCATAAAAGTGTGGCTTGGAGATTGTTTTTTCCATTGGGGTGTTCATTTTCTAACTTAGAGAACCCACTTAAATCCTAGACCCACTTTCACGCAACCACTCCAATAGCACCGGCCTTTATTTCATCATTTATTTCTAAGCATTTAAGTTAATTCATGTGTTGAGTGAATGTTGTTTACATACTTGTGATTTATTTAATTTTTGCAAAGTTATCTTAGTTGTAACGTTTTATATCATTATATCTCCCAGACTAGTTGTTTTACTTTCATAGATTACACAACCTTGGTTTATTTTGATTTAGGGACCACCCCCCTTGGCTTCGCAAGGAGAGAGCCTAGACGGAGGAGTCAAGATCAAGTGACAGCACTTGAATCTTGCTTGCACCCAAGATCGCACTCAATGGCTTGAAGATTTATGCCACATGAGCCAAGGTGCGAATTAGGCGGCAACATGAATCATGAATCCAGGTCGCCAATATTCAAGTGAGTGTTTATACCGAGTGTTTATACTGCTTCGGCAAGATCCATTTAATTGATTGAGATTCATCGATCGGTAGTACGTACTTCTTGTGGTTGCCCTCGAGTCTGACATTAGGCTATTGCATACACACTACAACATTCATAACCACCCAGATATTAAGTAGTACTACTTGCTCTGCATTCCGTTAATTCTATGGCTTCACGTGCAGGTTCAAGCAGATACTCACTGATTAACAATAATTTCAGTTGTTGTCTCTGATCAATAAAAATAAGAGGCCACTCAATTAGAAGTCGACAAGAACCATACAAACCCACTACAATTCTGCTCATACCGCATTAATTTTCTACTAATCCGGTGGGAGGAACGCATTGAGACAAAGAAAATTAACTTTTCTTCAAATATAAACAACTTCTTTTTATTGATTTCAGAGTAGCATCGAAAGCCATTCTACGAGAAAATGGAGGTGCATGGTCACTTACCAAGAGTTGATCAACATAATTCATTCTGGGACTAAAGTTCAACCTGGGACTGAAGCTCAGCCTCAGGTTGAGAGCCATTCGTTAGGAATGGAGGCACTTGGTCAGTTACCAACATGTTAACATCTGAGAGACCCATTCTCAGGGATGATGGTACCCTAGTCAATTAACTAGGGTGGAGTAAGACCCTAGAAGGTACCCTAAGGTCCCCAGTAGTCTCCAAGGGTTCTTGGTCTGGGACCTAGCAGGTTGATGTCATGGCAAAGTCCCTAACATATGGTTAGGGCCCCTATATTTCTCTAGGGTATTCTAGTATGAGACCAGACAGTGTCTTGGACACTATGTCCAAGCAAATCCTGCAGGTTGGGACAGAGACTTCCTGGTCTGGTACAGGCAGATTCTTGGTCTAGGACCAAGCAATTCCTACAGGAGCACTCGTGGTCAGTTAACCAGGTGAATCTTGGTCAAGTTGACCAAGATGATGATGTGTGATGTCCTCTCTCCTAATCATTTATTTCTAGGTTGTTTCTCAAGGGACTAACCACCCCTTGGTGATGTCACTAGTACCTAACCCTTGGAAGCAATATTTTTAGGACTAGAGGATCACATCATCCAGTTTGGATCTTCTCCTTATACAGTGATGATAAAAAGATATATGGAACATATGTGACAATATACCTTGAGAGAGAAAAGTTTAAAGTCCTTGGTCCTGTTGGTACTTTGAGTGAAAGGGAATGTTTGTCCACCTTTATGGTTCACCTTGATCTGGTGAGTATGAGGGTTGTCTTACCTTCCTATTGTGACCCCTTCTGTTGACTTCTGGTCCTTCATATTTTTACTTGGTCCTAGCGCCCCTATTATGTGTACCTTTGGTAAGATGACTTTTATCTTATGGTTTTTATTTTTGGACCATTGGTACTTTATGGTTTTTATTTTTGGACCTTTGTTACCCTATTCTAAGTCAACCTAATTGTATTTTATGTTTTATTGGTAAACACCCTAAAAGCTAGGGTTGAAGAAGGAAAAGAAGGCTAGCTAATCATGAAAACACCTTTAGATCATAGCGGTGGACACAAAACGAGGGTTGGGGCGAGACCCTGTTTCACAGGAACCATCTGGGACCTTCGCCCAGCCTTGTTCTTATTCTTTTCTCTCCTATAGCTTAGTCTGTGGCACTCGCATTGCTGCCTGTTGGTTTTCTTTTGTAGGGGCACTGTATGGATTGGGTAGAATATGCTATGGTTCCTGGAGTTCACGTGAGTAACCCTCAGGTTAGTACCAACCAAGTTACCAAAGTGGGAATTTTTCTGGCAGTTTCGTTCCAAACTCCATAGTTGTTTCTACCCTTCACGGTTGATCTTTGGCCTCCTATTTTTTACTGATGGGCCTGAACCATAGCCCTTCCTGCCGATCTGTCGGACCTGGTGACCCTTTCTTGCCAATCTTCCGGACCTGGTGACCCTTTCCTGCCTGTCTTAGCTGATGTGCTGGCGAGTCAAGGATTATCTGATCCTTGTGCCTCATTGGAAGGGGGATCAGGGGTGAAGTTTGACCGAGGGCCAGTCGTGCAGTCACATGTTGTTCATAATGTGACATTTTCTAATGGCTTTCGGGATAGGATTGTCGAGACCAAATCTATAGACCCCCTTCGTCGGCTTAGCTTTGAGAATGTTCAGAAAGGGAAACCCTTGTGTGTCCTTGGGAGAGACGTTACCATGGATATGGTTCCATCTCTCTCCATGCGTTCTCTTGTGGGAAAAATAAAGTTTGTAAAGCTTAATAGAACTGAACTTCTGGATTGGATTCGTGATAAGTGGAAACCCTTCATAGAGAATATGCCCAGGGTTCTGGCTTTAGTTAATGGGTGGTTTGTCTTTCATTTCCTCTCGAAAGTCGATCGACAAGCGATTGAGGAGAGGTATTGGGTCCTAGGGAAAGGGTCCTTGGTTTTATCTCGCTGGAACGTTCATTTTGACCCTCAAACAACTAAGCTTGAGAAAAGACACCTGTGGGTAGTTTTGTCAAGCTTCCCGATTTTCTGCTAGAACCTCAAGGGTTTTCGGGTTGTGGCCAACTCTATTGGCAAATTTATTCATATGGAGGAGAGTCATCTGATGGGATCAAACAGAATTGCCCCTCATGTTCTTGTGGAAATGGATGTGAGGGATAGTTTGCCGGATGAACTGGAGGTGGTGTGGGAGGGTGGTTCTTTCACTCAATCGCTTGACTATTGGAGGATTCCATTTAGGTGTCACCGGTGCAGGAGGACGGGTCACTCTAAGGCCTTTTTCCCTAGTCGTCGTGGGATGGAAGCTGTTGTTTTGGGGGCCGGTAAGTTTGAACTTGTGCCGGTTGAAGGAAACTTGTTCCCCCTGCTTTTAGATCGTGAGTCGAATACTTCCTTTTTCAGCAAGTTCGCCAGCTCGCTGCTTGTCTTGCTTAAGTTTTTATCAGTTGATGAGCTCAGTGGGCTCTTGTCGATGGATGGTGACCATAACCTAAATGTTTCGGGCTTGGGCTCACCAAGGGGGGGACTGAATTTCCGGTGGTGGTTGTTGTGGTGTGTAAAGGTCAAGAGCCAGTGGGCTTGGCTTCCTTTGAAGCTCCCCTGTCTCCTAGAGGTCGCCCTCCTCATGTTGATCCCTTATTCAGTCTTGAGGATTTTCCTCCTCTGGCTAGGGTTACCTCTTTCTCTCCTCCCTTTCATATCTCTTCCTTGCCAATTGCAGACTCAGATTCTCTTCCCTCGGCGGGACTTTCTTCTGAATCTGTGCCTTTAAAGGTCTTCTCGAATCAACCTCATGATCCGGAGACCATTGATATTGCCTCCATTAGGAGACCCTTTGTCTCAGTGCGTAAACCTAAAAGGAGGGGCAGAGGTTAGCCGGTTGTTTCTCCTTTGGAGGGTGGTGGTGATGAAGTCCCTTTCTGTCTAAACCCAAGGCCTCTTCATTGTTTGATAAAGGACTGCCTAGGGATGAAGATCGTTCGACTGTTTCTTTGGATTGGGCTCTTAGAGAAGTAGCAACCCCCTCCTCTTTTAAGAAATGATCCTTGTCTCTCTTAACGTTCATGGGTTAGGCAACGAACCCAAAAGAGCTTCCTTGAAGTTATTTTTAGATAGTATTAAGCATGGTATTCTACTTCTTCAAGAGACTATGACAACTACAGAATCTGCTTGCGATTATTTTTTAAAATTGAATCCTTCTTGGTGTGTTATAGCTTGATATTCTAATGGTTTATCCGGTGGTACTCTGGTTTCTTGGAACCCCCAGGTGGCTAAGCTGAAGGCTTTCAATACTCCACCTGGCATTTTGGTGCAAGGCCATCTTCTTGGCTATGCGAAGATGATCAAGATCCTCAACATATATGCTCCTTACAGCAGAAGATTGGAGTTTTGGGAAAGCATTTTTAGCTCAATCTTATTGGATGACCGCTCCCTCATTGTTGACGGGGATTTAAACCTTACTTTATCGATGGATGAAGTCTGGGGGGCAGGGAGAACGAAAGATCCTAGTGTTGATTTCTTCAAAGCTAAGATGGAGGAACATAAACTGGTGGATATAGTTCGTAATTTTTTTAGCCCTACATGGTCGAATGGGCGTTGTGGGGCCTCGGGTTTAGCCAAGTGATTAGACCGTTTGCTGATGGTCGAAGACCTCTGTGATGACTTTGGAAAGTATAGAACTTGGTCTCACTCTCTCGGCTTCTTTGATCATAAAGCTATCATCTTACAACTTGTTTTGATAAAATCTTGACCATTTTTTCCTTTAAATTCAATCCTGTGTGGTTGGAAGATCATAGTTTTTGTGCTTTTGTCAAAGAGCAGTGGTTATTCTTATCTGAGACCCACTACTCTTCTATCATGGGTGGTCTGCTGATCAAGTTGAACAAGCTTAAAGGTGTTGTGCAAAAGTGGAAACGAAATAAAAAGGTTGAAGCTCGCATGGAGCTGAAGGTTGTTGACGTCGAAATTCAAGCTCTTGATTCTATGGTGGATGAGTTATATTTCTCTTCTGATAGAAAAGAACAGCTACATGTTCTGGAAGCTAAGCGAAATATTCTTATCAGACAAAAGAAAGAGACCAATTCTCCAGAAGAGTAGGGCAATCTGGCTAAAGGTCGATGATTGCAACTTGAAATTTTTTCACACCTGTGCGAATCATAGAAGGTTGACAAACTCTATCTGGGAAATGCGCTTTGATGAAGGGGAGACATGCTTTGATCCTCATTCCATTAAGAAGGCAAATGTGGATCATTTCAAATCCTTATTTTCCCAACCAAAAGAGTTAAACTTGATGGAACAGTTGAATACTATTCGACATTTCCCCCGTTATTTTGCTGAGGACTGTCGGCTGGTGGATAGGCCGATGAATATGACAGAGATCAAATTAATTCTGGACACGTTCAAGAGGGACAAAAGTCCAGGCTCGGATGGTTGGACTGTGTAGTTTTATAGCCTTTTTTTTATCTCCTTGGATCGAAAGTTACAGAGGCGGTGGAAGAATCCAGGGAAAAAAGGAACATTAGTGGCTGCCTGAATTCAACTTTCCTCACGCTCATCCCCAAAAAAGGATCATCGAGAGACTTTCAATGACTATCGTCCTATCTCTCTATGTAACCTTCTTTACAAGCTCATTACTAAGGTTATAGGAGAAAGATTGAAGCCCATCCTGGGAAAGTTCATCTCAAAGGAACAGTTTGCGTTCTTACCGGACAGGCAAATTATTGATGCGGTGGGTGTGGTCCAAGAGTGTTTACACTCTGCTAAAGTCCACAAGAAGACTGTCTTTCTTCTCAAGATTGACTTAGTGAAGGCCTATGACCGTGTAGACTGGGCTTATTTGCGTCTGATTCTAATCCAAATTGGCCTTTACCCAAACATGGTGGAGTGGATTACGAGTGCAATTACGTATGTAAGTTTTGATGTGTTGATCAATGGTGAGCCTACTGATCTCTTCTACAATAGCATGGGCATTCGACAGGGATGTCCTCTTTCACCGTATTTATTCATCCTGGCAATAGAAGGACTCATCCTTCTTATTCAATAAGCCAAGTCTCAAAATTGCTTTCAAGGATTCAAGGTATCCCGTGGGATTTCTATCTCGCATCTCATGTTTGTGGATGATGTAATCATCATTGGAAGTGCCTCTTTATCTGAGTGGCAGCATTTACGGTTTTTATTGGTTAGTTTTTTCTCTGCGTCCAAATTGGAGGTAAGTGCTACGAAATCCTATCTTTTGTACTCTTGTTTTAACTGTGATCTATTGTCATCCATGATCTCTTTGTTTCCCTACAATTCTGGAGAGATTGGGGACAAGTTACGATACCTGGGAATAATTTAAAACCCAACGACTACAGAGCAAAGGACCGGGACTGGATGGTGAAGTGTATCGTTCGGAGAATTGAAGGGTGGTCTCATCGCTACCTCTCTCTCGGAGGTCGACTAATTCTTATCACCTCGGTCCTCCAGGGAATGTCAGTGTATTGGATGACTCTCTATACCATTCCTGCGACGGTCTTGGAAAAGATCAGATCCAAAAATTTCCATCTCCTTTGGGCGGGCAATCTGGCCGTTGGAAAGTTGCAACTGGCAGCATGGGAAGAAATGGCACTTCCGCGCGATCGTGGAGGTTGGGGAATAAAACATTTGTTGAGTTTTAATGTTTCTCTATGTGCCAAGTCATTGTGGCGTTGTCTATTCATCCCTAGCCTATGGGGCATTATCATCTGTTAGAATTTTAACATTAAGCTAGCATATCATTAGGATCTTTAACTGAGAGAACAACAAGCACAACAATCAAACACAAGAGACAATGAACACAGTTTTTTTCCTCGAGTAAACCATAAATGCAGAAAACCCCGCAACTTCCTCAGAGATAAAATCAGCACCAAAAGTGAAAACCAAAACAGTAAGATAATCTCCCGACAGCAATAACCTCTTTCTTCCTTGCCCCAGTGTCTTTCTCTTCCTCAGCTATGCGCTACAACTGAGTGTGAGTGAGTGTGTGATAAATAGAGAGGCTAACTCTCTATTTATACTAATTCCTGACTTGACTAAACCCAACTAGGGCCGACTTCACTAGGTCAGTCTAATAACCCTAGTGCCCCGGAACTATGGGAACTTTAACCCTTGGACAATAGAAGGGTTACCCACCTTGACTTGACATGACTTGTTTACATTATAGAAACTCCCGATAGGAACCTTGAGGGATGACATGACTCAAGTACATTACAAATACATCCTGGAATAAACATCGGGTTACAATACATAAGAAATACAAGTGAATACATTCCAAAGTTATAATTACATCAACACTCCCTCTTAACTAGGAAGGTATTCTCTCGACACAATTTATCAGCACAAGTCTTCACTATGTATCATCTGGATCATCATTGAGTCTTCGTCATCTTCATCTTCAAGTCATCTCTATCTTCAAGTCACCTTCACCCGGATCTGAATCATCACTCGATCTAGATCATCTCTGGAGCATCATCTCTGGATCTGGATCATCCCTCGATCTGGATCATCTCTGCTGGATCATCACGGGTGCTATCTCATGATTCTTCTCGCCATAGGAAGTTCTACAGAGCCAACCCTTTTTCATGTTGGTTGTAGGCCTAGCCTCCATGTAGGTCTTCTTCGGCACTTATATCTCACCCTAAGTCAAAATGGCCCTCCCAGCACTTATATCTAATCATGTAGGAACCAATCCTATAATCATATCAGAAAGGCACGCCCAGCACTCACATCTGACCATGTGGGAACCAATCCCACAACCTTGTTAGAAAGGCCCAGCACTCACATTTGACACATGGGAGGAACCAATCCAACATACATGTTCAAAAAGGCTCCACACTTATATTTGACACATGCGAGGAACCAATCCAACATGCATGTTCAAAAGGGATCTGCACTTACATCCGACACATGCGAAGAACCAATCCAACATGCATGTTCGAAAGGGCTCTGCACTTACATCCGACACATGCGAGCAACCAATCCAACATGCATGTTCGAAAGGGCTCTGCACTTACATCCGACACATGCAAGGAACCAATCCACCATGCATGTTCAAAAGGGCTTGCACTCACATCTGATCAAGTAGGAACCAATCCTATAGTCATATCAAAATGGCCCCCGGTCCTAGACTAAGCTACCTGGTAACTGATCAGGTGCCTCCATTCCAAGAATGGCATTCAGCGCTTACTTTTGATCATGTAGGAACCAATCCTACAGTCACATCAGAATGGCTCAGCACTCATATCTGAAATGGAAGGAACCAATCCTCACCATAACATAATGGCTCAGCCCTTGCATCTAACCATGGAATGAACCAATCCTCTCACCACGTCAGAATGGCCCTGGGTCTCATCATTTCCCTTTGGAGAAAACCTCGATTTGGAGAACACCAAGCTTCTCCTTGAAGTACTCGAAATTCACCTTATCCAATGGCTTTGTCAACGCATCAACTATTTGTTCCTCCGTAGCAACATATTGGAGCTTCACTGCTCCCCTCTGCACCATATCCCTGATATAGTGATACTTGATCTCGATATGATTTGACTTGTCATGGAACACTGGATTCTCTGACAACTTCACGCAACTCTGGTTGTCACAATGTATACAAGTAGCATCCATCTGGAGATCAAGCAAATCAGACAGTAGCTTCCTTAGCCATACTGCCTCACGACTAGCTGAACAAGCTGCGACATACTCTGCTTCAGTTGTACTCAGTGCCACACATGATTGCTTCCTGCTAAACCAAGAGATCACACCTGATCCCATACTGAAGCAACACCCTGAAGTGCTCTTCCTATCGATGGCACTGCCTGCCCAATCTAAATCAACGTAACCTTCCAGTTAATCTTCTGATTCGCCTCGTACTTGAGCCCATAATCAATTGTACCCCTCAGGTACCTCAGAATATGCTTTGCAGCAATCAAGTGAACATGTCTCAGATCTGTCAGGATCTGGCTCAAGGTGTTCACAGCAAAGCAAATATATGGTCTCATGTTCGTCAGGTACATCAAGGACCTAATCATCTGACGATATATTGTAGCATCAACCGCTTCTGATGAAGCATCACTCAACAGCTTCAGGTTCGATGCCATAGGTGTGGTCATGGCCTTGCAATCCATCATCCCAAACCTCTTTAGGATCTCTACTGCATACTTCCCTTGTCCAAGGGTGATTCCATCCACATTCTGCCACACCTCCATGCATAGAGAATAATGCATTATACCCAAGTCCTTTATTTCGAACTCGACAGCAAGCTTTCTCTTCGTATCAATAATCAACCCATCCATACCTGTTACAAACAGATCATCTACATACAGTAGGAGTATCACTAGGTTGCTATCTTCAACCTTGTAGTAAAGGTTGGAATTTGCTTTACTCTTGGTAAATCCCAAACTGAACAGAAAGCTATCAATTCTACCGTACCATGTCTTGGGTGCCTGTTTCAAACCATATAGGGCTTTCTTCAATCTACACACATGAAACTCCCTGTCATGTGTCTCAAAACCGAGTGGCTGCTCTACATACACTTCCTCTTCCACTACACCATTCAAGAAGGCAATCTTGACATCCATTTGGTGTATCTTCCATTTCATCATTGCAGCCAGAGCAAGTACTGATCTGATGGAAGTGTATCTAGCTACAGGTGCAAAGGTTTCTTCATAGTCTATTCCTTCTTTTTGTGAGAAGCCACGAGCCACG
>LPNX010256794.1:397979-441629 GCA_001517045.1 Pseudotsuga menziesii | reverse complement strand
CATCTACAGCATGCTTGATCTTGTAGATCCATTTGGAAGTTACAACCGACTTCCCTTCTGGTCTTGGGACAACATCCCAAACATCATTCTTCATGATCGATTAATATTCTTCGATCATAGCATCCTTCCATTCTTTCCGTTCTGTCGCTTCTTCATAATTGGAAGGTTCTTCATTGATAAAGTCACATAGTAAAGCTACATATTCAAAGCAAGATCTGATTCTCTTTCATTCTCTGTGATTCTCTTCTTGAGCCCCATATCTTTCTGCACCATGGATAGCTTCTCATACCCAAGCAGGTTTCCTCTTGTGAGGATTCTTCTCTTGAGGTGGATCTACAAGTCTTTGTGGTTCTTCAAATTCTCGATCTTCTTCTTGAGTTGATTCATTCATGGTTGTATCATGAATTCTGGGTGCTTCTGCTTTGTCAGGTTCTTCAACAGGTGTCTTTCTGGATTTGTTGTAAGCTGTGTCTTCATTAAATGTTACATCTCTGCTGATGTCGATCTTCTTGAATCCTAGGAAGTATATTCTGTAAGCCTTAGAGCTTTCAGAGTATACCACAAATATACCCTTCTTTCCTGAAGGATCTAACTTTGTCATCTTTTCTTTCGAAATGTGTATGTACACTGGACAAACGAATATTCTGAGATGGCTGACTTCTGGTTTCTTGTCGGAGAAAACTTCTTCAGGAGTCTTGTTCTCGAGTACTCTGTGTGGAGTACGGTTCTGCACATACACCGCTGTTCTGGCAGCCTCTGCCCATAGATGCATGAGAAGATCTTGATCATGAAGCATTGCTCTTGCAACTTCCATGATAGTTCTATTCTTCCTTTCTGCAATCCCATTCTGTTGTGGATTATATGGAGTGGATAACTCCCTCTTAATCCTTGATTCTTTTCATAAGTCTTTGAATTCATTTGATGTGAATTCTCTTCCATTATCTGATCGAAAGGTCTTGATCTTCTTTTCTGTGTGGTTCTTGATCAAGGCTTTGAATTCTTTGAACTTGCTGAAAACTTCATCTTTGTTCTTCATGAAGTAAATCCATGTCTTCCTAGAAAAGTCATCAATTAAAGAAACATAGTATACATACCCGCTTAGAGAACTTAATGACATTGGTCTACATACATCGGAGTGGATGATTTCCAAGATTCCTTTTGCTTTGCTTTCGCTACTTGGAAATGTCTTCTTTGTATTGTGTCCTTTCGCACATCCTTTGCAGACCCCTTCATGTTTTGCTTGAATTTCTGGAAGACCTTCAACAGCTTTGCTTGCAAGTGGGGGTGCTCTGTAGTTCAACACATGTGCAAGCCTTCTGTGCCAAAGTTCATTTGGCTCTACTGTGTCATGGACCAAGGCTTGTTCTGGATGGCCCCTTAATTTGTATAATCCTCCTTCTTGTTCTCCAATTACTATTGCATCGTCAATAGTCTTTCCTCTTGGCCACATGAGGATTTGGCCATCTACAAATCCAACCCTCATGCCTTTTGCATCCAGTGCCGATATGGAGAGAAGATTCTTCTTTAGTCCTGGTACAAACAAGACATCCTTCATTTTTATAGACTTTCCAGAGTCTAGCTTGTAGGAGGATTCACCACTACCTTTTATGGGATATTGGTAGTAATCCCCAAGTTTCACCTTATGGGGTGAATTATGTTCGGATAATTTCTCAAAGGATTCCTTGAAACCTGTCATGTGTTTGGAAGCCCCACTGTTAATAAGCCAATCTTTGCTTCCATGAGTGATAGTTCCCGTGAGAGCGAAGATCAGAACATATTCATCTTCACTCGAAGAGTCTTCACTTTCTTGTTTTACTCTCTTCCTGGGAGGATCATCATCCTCAGCAGTGTGAGCATGTTGTCTTCTTTTGGAATTCCTCTTCTTCTTGGATCCATTCTTATTCATGGGACAGTTTCTAGCATAGTGTCCTATTTCATCGCATATATAACATCTGAGTTTAGATGAACCTTTCTGATGAGAATGCTTACCTTGGTGATGATGCTTTTCCCTTCTTCCTTTCTTGGAGTGTACTGTGAGAGCTTGATCTTCACTTCCCATCTTTTCTTCTCGAACTGCTATTCGAGCTTCTTCTTGTGAACATTCTTCCCACAGTCTACTTAACTTGACTAACTTCTTTCTAGCACAGATTCCTTGGATGAAAGAATCCCATGACCTAGGGAGGCCATTCAAAGTTGTCATCACAATTTCTGCATTCTCCACTTCTTCATATACTGCTTCCAATTGTTCTTTGTTCTGGGAGACCCTTGTGAAGTATGACTGGATGGTCTCCTCATTCTGGATCTTTACATTCTTCAACCGTTTCCTTAGAGTCATCTTCTGATTGATGTTCTTCCCTTCAAACAGTTTGGTCAGGGCATCAAACATAGCTTTAGGTGTCTTGAGGGAGGACACCTGTGGTATGATGTGATCCTTGATAGAATCAACAATGATCCTCTTTGCCATAACCAACTTCTTCTTATGCAAGGCCTTGGCCTCATCTCCCTATGGAACCGGAACCTCCTCACTGATATAGGAGTCCAACTCATTTTCTTCCAGGACCAGGAAGATCCTATACTTCCAGGCTTGAAAGTTATCAGCTCCCTCAAGCTTTTCATCAAGCTTGGTATGATGAGACATCTTAACTGAGAATCTCAAATGAAAATACAGAAGATTTAGATCTTACCAGGTCAAGATGTCGGATCTAGATTTGGAGCTTAAATCCTGCAGTGCTGGTTCAGGAGCAGATTAGGGTTTTGCTTTTCCAGAGTTCTATCCAACCAAATGCTTTGAATTTGATCCCTAACTTCGATTTTGGGGAGGAGATCAATCCAAGCCTGGGCTCACTAAAAAATTCCACTTCTGTGAAAAGCCCTAATTTCTGGCAGTAGTGTCAAGTCCAAAACTGAAAAACCTCAGAATTGGATTATGTTTCGACAGAAAGATGCGTCCTAGGGAGGGTAGTTATTCCACCCTACTTTTGCTGAAAATCTGTGGAGAGAGATCCACAAAATAGGAAGCCCTAGTTCCCGCAACTACACAATGTCTTCTTCTCAGGTTAGCTCCGATACCATGTTAGATTTTTAACATTAAGCTAGCATATCATTAGGATCTTTAACTAAGAGAACAATAAGCACAACAATCAAACACAAGAGACAATGAACACATTGTTTTTCCTCGAGGAAACCATAAATGAATAAAACCCCACAACTTCCTCAGAGATAGAATCAGCACCAAAAGTGAAACCCAAAACAGTAAGATGATCTCCCGACAACAGTAACCTCTTTCTTCCTTGCCCCAATGTCTTTCTTTTCCTCAGCTATGCGCTACAACTGAGTGTGAGTGAGTGTGTGATAAATAAAGAGGCTAGATCTCTATTTATACTAATTCTCGACTTGACTAAACCCAACTAGGGCCGACTTCACTAGGTCAGTCTAATAACCCTAGTGCCCCGAAACTGCGGGGACTTTAACCCTTAGACAATAGGAGGGTTACCCACCTTGACTTGACATGACTTGTTTACATTATAGAAACTCCCGATAGGAACTCGAGGGATGACATGACTCAAGTACATTACAAATACATCCCGGAATAAACATCGGGTTACAATACATAAGAAATACAAGTGAATACATTCCGAAGTTACAATTACATCAACATCATCAAGGCGAAGTACTTCAAAGGTCTGAGTCCCATTCCGTGGATCAGAACTGGATCTGGTGCTAGCCCTCTGGCATCACCGATATGGAACGGCCTGAGGAAAAGCTTACCTATTATCGCCAATCATTTGAGCTAGCAAGTAGGGAGAGGATTGCAAATTCAATTGGGCATAGACCCGATTTGCGGTTTGGGAGAAGGTTTCAGGCTGTCCAAAGAGTTAAGGCGGGAGCTGTATTGCAGAAATATTGCGGTGCTAAATGATGCAAAGTCAGTTACTGTCAACACTGGCCGGGTGGACTCTGTGAGGCTGCGGTTAATTGGAAGACCGATAGCTGAGTGGGATAGGTTCACCGTGCTCCTTTTGAATGGGAATATCTCTCTTTCGGACCAAACGAATGAATTGAGGTGGGCGTTCAACTCTCGAGATGGGCAGGTCACAGTGAAGCTTGCGTATCAAGCTCCCATTGCTACGTTTATAGTCCCAGCGAGCCGGAATGGTGGGTGAATTCGCTATGGAAGGGAGGCTCCTTTAAAAATTCAATTGTTCTTCTAGTTGTTTATGAAAACTAAAATATTGACTTGGGAGGTCTTGCAGAGGAGGGGGTTCATAGGCCCCGATAGATGTTCGTTGTGCTTTGTAGGGCTGGATTCTGCATCTCATTTATTTGGCAACTGTGTTTATTTTCTTGAAATCAGGTTGCTTTTGATGAATCATTTCAAGATTCATTTCTGTTGGGATGGCGGATCAGTGAATTATATTCTACAGGCTTAGCAAATGAGGAAATATCCAAGTGGTTATCTGCCGCTATTTGTGATGTGGGAGGTTTGGAAAGCCAGGAACCGTTCTATGTTTTCCAACCACTTATAGAAGCCCGTGGGGACCTTTATGAAGATACTCTCTTCATTTGCAGAATGAAGAATTGAACCTTCGATACCCAAGCAAAGATGTATTTCCTTCCCTTCTCTTTCAGAAGAGATTCCGGTGAGATTCTTTGATGGTGCTGCCCCGGGAGGTCTATGTGGTGTTGGGATGGTGATTAAGATTGATAATCATAGAATGATAAAAGGCTAGCTAAAGGCTGGGATTGGTTCTAATACTCGTGCGGAAGTGATTGGGCTTTGGAGCCTGCTCAGTTGTGCAAAATTTTGGGGTCTCAATTATTTACAGGTTTTGGGTGAATCCAAAGTGATCATCAGCTGGGCGTTGGGGAGGGCCTATGTAAAATCCTTGGAACTGAACCATTGGCTGGTTAGTACCAAAGATGTTATGAAATATTTCTTGGGGTTATCCTTCTACCATGTTTACAGGGAACTTATTGTTGACGTGGATCTGCTTTCAAAAATCACTCTAGGTGAAATGGACAAAAAGTTGCATTACTCTCTTTCTTTGGAGTGCTCAGTTGTGTGAGAGGGCCACATCACCCTATTCTAAGGAGTCATCTTAGTGCCTACTACTTTCGTGGTAGCCCGATGGTGTTGTTTTCATTTTTGTAGACCTGATTTTAGTCTTATAGGTTGCTATTGTTGATTAGACTAATTTGTTTCCTATGGCATTATTGGTATTGAGACTTGGGGTTGAGCTAGCTCATGAGGGCTGTTAGGCACCATCCTTCGACCTATGTTCCTTTTGTAATTGGACACAACTTTTACTTAATAAAAAGTTGTTATATATTCTTGAAGAAGAAAAAAAGGACCCTTCTAGATTTCCTTTAAGTTATAAAATCAAGTTTTATCCTTCATTGTGATCATCCAACAAGGCGTATCTTAGCATTGAATTATCTGGGTTTGGCGTCAAGGACTATTTTACTGCTACTAGGGTTTTGTTTTCTTCTTTTAGGTTTCCATATCTGTGTAAGGACTGTGGTGATCCTTCCTCACTGAACCGTGTCTTTTCTGTATTGTCACGTCTGTGTTTCTTTGCCAGCATGACTATGTTTATCCGTTGGGTCATGACTCGTTTCTCTGCCAACGTGACCATGTCTCTCTGCTGCTGTGAATGTGCATCTCTGTTGCTCCTCTGTTGTCGCGACTATGTATTTCTCTGCTATTGCGTGACTGTGTGTCTCTTGCCAGCATGATTGTGTTCCTCTGCTCAATGTGACTATGTATCTCTTGCCAGCGTGAATGTGTTCTTCTGCTCAGCGTGACTATGTGCCTTCTGTTGCATGACTGTGTGTCTCTTGCCAACGTGACTGTGTTCCTGCCAGCGTGACTAAGAGTCTCTGCTGGGTACGATTGTGTGCTAGCATGACTGTGTCTTCTCTGCTAGTGTGATTGTACTAGGCATGAATGTCTCTCTGCTGGTGTACTGCTAAAGCCTGAGTAAATGATTGAAGTTTCTCTTTCTTTTGACTAAGAATCTGAGGTTTGTATCCTTACTGCTATAACCCTCTTAACCTCTCTCTCTGAAGGTACATCATTTGTTCATCTAGGTGACTTGTCCCTTCGATGACAAGATCAAAACCTAAAAGTGTCTAAATATAAGGCTAATCCAAAACAATCTTAAATTAGTATTGTTACTATTCTTTGTGCAGTACACTTTTGGATCTAACTTTGTTGTTTTAGTTTTATTTATGCATTAAATTATAAAAGTTTAATTACATATATCAAACCCTATCCTAACCCTAAACTTTTAACACTTCTAATGATATGGCAAATGCCCATTACCACCCATATACAACTGTAAATGCTTTTCAATTTGCTGCGTACCATTTTAAATCCCATCACTCCAAAACTTAAACAAGAATCTGCTCAAACTCAAATCGAAATCATCTTATACCATTAAACCTTACTTATTAATGGAAGCCGAAGGAGCATGGGTTATTTTTTTCATTCTCTAATTCACAATGCATTAAAGATTAAACCACTTTGGACAAGATCTACTAACCTAATTCTCAGGTATATTTTCTCGTTCCATTAACTGTAACTTCACCAACCTTGCGTATTGTGTGTTCTCTCTGATTACACTTCTTAATAGCAGCTTTAAATAATGGAATTTTACACTCTGTATTCATCCACAGGACCATGGAGTTTGGCTCTCCATGTTCATACACCGGCCATTTCAAGTTGGGCTTATATTCAACTCAAAATTTGATGGCTGAAAAGGCCAAAACAATGAACATTCACAGTAAACGTTCTAGATTTGAATGGCATATTCAGGAGATCGGATTTCCTCATCAATCCATGAACATCACAGTAAACGTTCTAGATTTTGGTGGCATTGTCATCAAACAGGATTTGCTCTTCTCTGGTATAGATTTTACTCGTGTAGGTTTTTCGTAGTACTTTCACATGGTTATTTCACTGAAATCGAATTAGTGAGCACCTAGTAAAAAAATAAAATACAAGTGGATAGTAAGGCATTATTTGGATGGGTTTATATTTTAGAATTTTGAAATGGATTATCATTTTTTTAGATTACAGGATTATTTGACAGATTCATCTTATATATATCTTTCACAATTTAAAATAAATAATAATAAAAAATATTAAACAGTTAAATAAGCATTTATAAAAAATATTAAATGGTTAAATAATCAGTTCTTGAGCAAATTATTTCCAGGGCGAATTGTGCAACCTCGTATTGTCCTTTTCCAATTGAAGAGCTAATAGTTGAAGATCGGAGATTAGCGATTGCTACCAGTTGATCTTAGGCCTATATAGTTGAAGAGCGGAGATTAGCGATTGCTACCAATTGATCTTATGCCTATATAGTTCTATGTATCTTATACCTGTACAGAAGAGGGGAGATTAGTGATCGCTACCAGTCGATCTTCGGTGGAATTAAAATTCGCACAACCCGAGCGGATCTGAAGAGGAGTTTGCATTGGGTTTTCAGAGTAATAGAAGCCTGCAGACCGAGATTGGAAGCCATGCGCACAATGCTGATGGTCGTGTTAGTGAGTGGTTCCTCTAGCAGCTTCGTCGTCTATGGACGGCCTATAAGGAGCGGTCCCTGTCATACCATGTATATCCATGTTTATTCGGCATCTGCTTGTATGCCTCGACTTCCATTACTCTTTAAACTAATTATTTCGTTTTTACTAACACAGGAAGACTGTCCATGTTTATTAGGGCGTGTGCTTGTATGCCTCTACTTCCATTACTCTTTAAACTTATTAATTCGTTTTTACTAACACAGGAAGACTGTTATTGTTCTAGATCATTAAACACGGGAAGACTGTTATTGTTCTAGATCATTAAAGATTTGTTCACAGTTGCAATTGATATGTCCACAACTGATAGGTGGATAGCCTGAGTGGGCTTAATGGTTAAGGGTATGTGTTTTTTTTAAAGGAGGTCACAGAGGTCATCCCTTCAAATCCAAATCCAAAGGGTAGAGTGTGTATGCTTCTGTAGACTTTAGCAGTTAAATCACTGCACAAAGGGGTCTCCTGTCCCACAAACAAGAGGTCTCGTACACCAATTGGTGTCTCACCCTTGTCCCACAAACAAGAGAGTCTCATACACCAATTGGTGTCTCGCTTAGCAATGACCTTAAAAATATATTATTATTATTATTATAGAATGGGCACAGTGAGCTACAAACATCATGCTTTAAAGAATTTGCAGCAAGACATCTTAAGCCGGTAGTCGATGAACCTGGCAAAGTAGAGGAGTTAGATCTGGCAACCATGAAATACCTCCGATGTGTGTTGAAGGAGACACTGCCATTGTACCAACCAGTGTCGCTAGCGATTCCCCATGAATCTGTGGAGGCAGTAACAGTTTGCGGATACGATATATTTAAGAAAGCAATGCTAATAGTGAATTTTTGGGCCATAGGAAGGATCCTCGTGTGTTGGGAGATATGCTTTGGAATTCAAGCCAGAGAGAGTTATGCAAGATCATAGTGGAGATTTCATACTAATGATTTCGTTTGGCGCAGGGAGGAGAGAATGCCCAGCAGCTTCCATGGCTATTCCCACAGTTGAACTGAACTTGCATTGGCTTAGCTGTCATCCATCCAATATATGGCACTCATGCTGAAGTAGTGCCATGATTTAATCTTACGATACTCAAATTACAGATTGTTCAATGCCTAAACGAGTAGTTATCAATGTTCGAGACCTATGTAGGCTTAGTTACCTCTGTAACTGACATCATGCATCAGATCTCTTCAGACCGCCACTATGACATGTTTGCTCATTTCTGCTAATCAGGATAACTATTATGTATTGTAATATTTTACACATATCAATACAGAATTATTCATTCATTCTCTCTGTTTTTCATTATTTTTCTGTTTTGTAAGTTGTCTGTTCTCTCTTGCTAGCTAGATCTTTCTGTGTAGGTGTTCAACACTCATCTACATGGTATCAGAGCAGAGGTCTCAGGTTCAATTCCCCTGAGCTACGTCGGAGGCGGGGTGTTGGAGTATCAATACAACCTCCTCATGGTATAACCACCACACCTCTGGGAATTCCCTAACGATAGGGCCTTATGCTGGGTTTCAAATGTTCATCAACATCTGCAAGTTTTGGTGTAACGACAAACCTTACATGGTATCAGAGCTCTGCTGCTAGGGCAAAGGCACACCAGTATTTTTTATTTGCAGGTACATAAATTTGAAAATCGTTGAAAGAATGGAGTTTCCAAAGGAAGCTATTCTCACACCATACAATTATTTTGCATGGGAAGCAAACATGCCAAATCTTTCTTCGAAGTAGAGGATTGTATAGGATTGCTATGGCCACGAAGGTTGAGCCTACAGCAGCCATAGAAAAGTCCAAATACCTCAATCAGATGGATGAGGCCTACAGAACCATCTGCATGAACATCTCCTCTAAGCTACTTTTCCATATTTCTTCTTGCAAAAATCCCAATGAAGTTTGGACCACCATGAAAGGACTCTTTGGAAAGCAAGATGAGATGAAAGGCCACATGCTTGAAGTGGAGCTGCTATCTTTGGATCCACGAAGCTTCGACAATATACAGGATTTCTTCACAAGATACAAGGATTTGCTGCTGCAACTCAAGGAGGAAACACGGATGGCTCTCTCCAAGCTTGGACCGAAATACTCTGTTTTTGTCTCCATGTTTCAATCAGTGAGGCTCGCCTCTGGTAGGAACTAGACCATGCCCACTCTTGATGTTTTTATTGAATCTCTTAGTCAGGAACAAGACAAGCTCATCAATATGGGAAAAATCAAGGGTTTCAAGGCGCATGCTCTTGCTGTGCATGATGGCAGTCATAACCCAAAACAAAGATCTAAATCCAAAGATAAAGGAAATGCACATGCAAATCCAAAGAATGAAGGGAACACCAAACCCTTCAATGATTCCTCCGGATCCAAAGGTGAAAAGGGGAAGAAATTAGAGAAATGCACATACTGTCAGAAAGGATTCCATCTAGAATCCTCATGCATGAAGAAGCAAATAGATCAGATGGCCTAGATACTTCAGAAGCACAACCTTGGAGATCACGTTCCAGAGGGAGCCAAGAAGAGGCCTAAAGATCATGCTTTGATCGCCATTAATTCATCTCCCTATGCATGGATTGTAGATTTAGGCACATCTCACCACATGGCTGCCACCAAGGAAGCCTTCTCTTCATTGGATGCATGCAAAGGTCCTCCTATATTCATGGGGGATGATTCTCCTGTCGAGATCACCGACAAGGGAAAAATTGAACTCAATCATGGTAGCTTTGAGGATGTGTTACATGTTCCAAAACTATCGGTGAATCTTCTCTCTGTCTATCAAATTACACATTCTGGCACCAGAAAGAGAGTTGAATTCACTCATCATGCTGTGAATATCTTTGACATACAAAGCAACTCTAAAGTTGCCACTGGTGAGGTAAATCACAGATCTAGGCTTTACACCTTTTTTTAATTCATTGAACCAGATTATGCCTTATTACTTACACATGCTGATGATAGTAGCAGGTTATGGCACAAAATATTTGGTCATCTTAATTTCATATACATGCAGCAACTCTACAAGCAGGGAATGGTCATTGGCTTGCCCAACATTTATTTTTCCAAAGGAATTTGTCAAGGATGTGTTCTTGGCAAACATCCTCCAGAGAAGTTTGAAAAAGGGAAGGCTCAGAGGGCCTCCTCTCCCTTCAAGCTCATCCATAGTGATCTGATGGGACCCTTTCCTCATTTGTCCATTAACAAGGCAAGGTACGTGCTTACATTTATTGATGATTTCTCATGATATACTTGGGTGTATTTTCTCAAACAAAAATCCGAATTTTTTGAGCATCTCAAAGACTTCAAAGCACTTGCAAAGAATCAGTCCGCAAGAAAGATCAAAATCCTCCGCACAGACCAATGGGGGGGAATATGTGAACAGGAATGTTCAACATATTTGGTCAAAGGCAGGTATACAGTTGCAACATACAATACCATCACTCCATAGCAGAACGGAGTGGTTGAGCAGAAGAACAGATCCCTCAAAGAGATGGCCTCTTGCATGTTGCATGCAAGGTCTCTTCCTTCTAAACTATGGGCTGAGGCACTTAACTGTGCCAACTACATACATAACAGATCTCCTCATAGATCTATCAAGGACATGACTCATTTTCAAGCATGGAGCGGTTGCAAACCGGAAGTCACCCACTTTCGAATATTTGGATCAAGTGCATTGGCCCACATACCCTCTGAAAAGAGGAAAGCATTAGATCCTCAGAGCACTGCATGCATCTTCGTGGGATATTCCGATGATATGAAGGGTTACAGGTTGATTGATCCCTCAACAGACAAGCTCTTTATTGAGCGAAGTGTCCAGTTTGAGGAAATCCCCTTGCATGCACCATTGGTGTCACATGCAGAGACTTTTGTTCCTCTACCTGCACCAAACATTCGTGATGAGTCCACGATTTGAATTCCGAATCTGACGGAGAAAATGAGCATGAATACGTTGATCCACATCCTTTCTTCCTCGAGAGAACAAGGAGCTTAAGAGAGATATATGCACATACAACTCCACAGGATGCAGGTGACCTTGTGGGGGATCCAGTGGATCCGAGGAGGACGCAGTCCCAGTTTGAGGAGCCTTCTCATGCACTCACAGCTACCAAACAAATGAATCCCATGCATTGTTACATGGTTCTATCTTCAGACCCGCAAGCCTATGCAAAGGCTGCAAGGAATCCCATCTAGGAAGCTGCTATGCAAAATGAGTACAACTCTCTCCTCGAGAACCAGACTTGGAATCTGGTGCCACTTCCTTAAGATAGGAAGCTTGTCAGATGCAGATGGGTCTACAGGACCAAGAAGGCAGTAGATGGACAGATCAACAGATACAAAGCCAGAGTAGTTGTCAAAGGTTTTCAGCAGGTTCATGGATTAGACTATGATGAGACCTTTGCTCCAATAGCAAAGATGGATTCCATTCGATTGGTACTTGCCATTGTTGCAGCCAAGAGGTGGGAAGTCCATCAGATGGATGTGAAGAATGCATTTCTTCACGGTGATCTCTCTAACGAGATCTACATGGAGCAGCCACAAGGCTTCATACAAGATGCATCCTTGGTTTGCAGACTGAAGACGTCTCTCTACAGCCTTAAGAAAGCCTCGAGAGCATGGTATGCCAAGATGGACTCCTACCTATTGTCCCAAAACTTTGTACGGTGTAAGTCAGATCCGAATGTATACATGCTTAGGGCAACTGACTCACTTATGCAACTAGTTTTATATGTGAATAATTTGTTGATCACTGGCAGCTCAACTTCAGCACTTGTTGTAGTCAAGAGGATTCTGCATGACAAGTTTTTGATGACAGACATGGGTCCATTACATTTCTTCCTTGGTCTTGAAATCAACCACGATGCCTCAGACATCAAACTATCTCAGGCCAAGTATGCTCGAGATCTTCTAGAGCGATTCCATATGACAGACTGCAAGTCTGCACCGACTCCTTTCCTATCTGGGGTCAAACTCGAGGATGGTGGGGACCAGGGATGGAATTTGACGGGTAAATGCCCGTCATGGGTCAATTTACCCGTCAAATACAGCTAAGATTTTAGGGAGACCGTCAAAATCTAGCTTAGAATACAGAAAACGTTTTAGATTTTGATTGTTACCGGCAATTTTGACGGGTGTCCGCCATTTGAAATTCCAACCCTGGTGGGGACACTCCATTGGTTGAAAGCACTCTGTACAGACAACTAATGGGGAGCTTGTTGTATCTTAACACACTCTAGACTAGACCTCTCATATGCAATTGGGGTAGTCTCTCGGTTCATGGAGGAGCCACCTGAACTACATTGGAAGGCTGCCAAGCAAATCCTTCCATATGTACAGGTCACCATCACCTTTGGGATTCACTATACAACATATTCTGCATTGGATCTCATAGGATTCACTGATTCTGACTGGCCTGGCAATAACATTGATCGCAAGTCCACATCCGGGTACTCACTCAGTCTAGGTTCAGGGCCCGTTTGTTGGTCAAGCAAGAAGCAGGCTACTATTGCTCTATCTTCATCTGAGGCCGAATATAGAGGGGTAGTCAACATAACCATTTAGGTTTTGTGGCTACAGCATTTTCTCACTGAGTTGGGCATCCAGTTCCACCGGCCTACTGTCATCTGGTGTGACAACCAGAGCACTCTAAAGTTCTGTACAGATCCAATACAGAGGCAGCGGACGAAGCACATAGAGATCCACATGCACTACATCCGAGATTTGGTACACGAGCAGATCATCAACTTGCAGTTTTGTCCTTCAGTTGAACAAACTGCCGATATCTTCACCAAGACCTTCACTGCGCAAAAGTTCCACACTCTGCACGATCGTCTTGGAGTGAAGGACACAGTTGCCTAGCAACTGTCTTTTTCTTCTTTTGCTACATTGTATCTTGAGGAAGGGGGGGTTTCCCATGAGGTTTTCCCTCTTTCCTCATTTTATTCTAGTGTTCACTAGTTGCCTTGTTTTTTGGGTGACCTATTATGGCCTTAGTTGCCGGGGCCTTTTCTTTATTACCCCATAGTAGTGTTCAGGGGGTGTTGGAGACCCATGCAGGCTCAGTTCCCTCTGTAACTGACAACCTTGGTGTCAGTTCACTCTGTAACTGACGGCATGCATCAAATCTCTTTAGACCACCACTATGGCATGTTTCCTCATTTCTGCTAATTAGGATAGCTATTATATGTTGTAATATTTTACACATATCAGTATAGAATTATTCATCCTTTATCTGTTTTTCATTATTTTTTTGTTTTGCAAGCTGTGTGTTCTCTCTTGCTGGCTAGATCTTTCTGTGCAGGTGTTCAACACTCATCTACACTCAACCTGTAGTTGATGCTCTGGACGCTATTAGAAGGAGTTTTGACATAAAAGATTGGATTTCCGATACTTTCTTTTTTATCCCGTGGAAGGGAATTGGTTGTCATAACAACTCCTCCGGCATAAGAATTTTGGAAATGTAAATTTGATTCTTTAGTTTGTTATAGTTCTGTAAGCAGAATTTAAACCTCTTTTTCTATATAACCTTGACCTTGAGTAGCTCTTCAAAGAAATCCTCTCGGTGAAAAGTTAAATTACCGCTTGCTTTTATAAAATGTGAAGATGTATCCCTGTCAAGACCATTTTGTGTTGAAATTAGATAAATTGTGGCTGAAATGTTTCAGATATTTCGTAATGTATTAAATCCAGTCTGCAATCCATTCATGGGAGGTAATGTTAGTCATAGTAAAACCACAATCATTCTAAGAAGTGAGTTTCATTTAGGCATCATGTTATAATATTTCTAATATTGATAGTGTTTGATAGTGTTTGATAGTGTTTCGTGACCTCTGTACAAGAAAGGTCTGGGTTCCATTTCCATCCCACTGGTTTGGCTGGCGACCCCTTCTTCCTTTCTCCTCTTGAATCTTTTGCGATACACAGCAATGCCCAGTATAAACGCTAAGGCGATGATTAGAATTCCACCGAGCATTATTCCTAGGACAACCAACAATACCCAGTATAAACGCTAAGGCGATGATCAGAATTCCACCGAGCATTATTCCGAGGACAACCTTGAATTATGTGGAGTACATCCCCTCTTATTCATACGTAGGTGGGGTTTCCAGGGTAAATGCAACACGCCAGAGAGAAAAAGGGAGATAGACCTGAATATAAAGATAGCTTGAGGGAGATCGCACGTACCATTAAAGAGATGAGTTCCTGCTATCTTAACGGTATCACTTTCTTGAATGATTTGAAGCTAGCGATTGCTCAAATTGCAGCCAAAGACTGTACGCCTCTGGATAGTAAATGGGTAGATCTAAAGGTGAACATATTACATACTACGGAGAAATCTAGAATCTGCTATAAGTAGAGGATGCCTCTCTGGCACACGGGAAATCCAAATGTTAGTTAATTTCGATAAACAAGGTTAGAGTTGGCATCTTCACAAGGACAAGCTGAAGTTGTGGGAAGCATGATCGTGAATGGTGGGACTACGTTTTCAAAAGGTTTTTTCTCTGCACAGGCAGAGCAAAGACGAATCTGAGTTGAACAATGTTTTATATCATGCATTGGCAGAGCAAAGGGGAAACTGAGTGGAACAACTGTTTTGATATTAATTATTATTGAAAATTTAAGGATTCATATTTTTATTAAAGTGTTTAAATTTTGGTGAATGTTATTACAGTTTTTGGTTAATTTTGGCTATTTTTAAGTAAAAATTTTTAATCTTATGAAATTTGGGCCAATCATATTGGAAAAAATGAGAAATTATTTTTGAAAAAAAAAACCTGAAAAATAGCTTATAAACTAAATTTCACCTCTAAAATTTCCTTGCACATGATTTGAATGCTTTTGGAGATGTATGCTTAAAAAAAGGCCATGCATCTCCACATTCTTGCACGGGTATATTTAGAAAAGTGCACCTTTTGCACAGTGCACTATGCCTAGAATTTAGTGGAAGATTGCAGAGATATGGCCGGGTAAATGAAAAACCACATTTTCTCTGAAGTTTGTGACTTGTTTAAGAAGTCATCCAATTATAATAAGTTGTGCTCTAAGAAGCTTGGGCATGAGGGGCTACATAAGTGCAACTCTCCCCCAATGCACATGTGCAAGAGAAAATGTTCACTTCCAAGTTGCCAGAACCATTGAGTTTGAGTTTGATATTGTCGATCATGATAGACATGCTTGCCATGAAAGATATTGCGCGAGTCCATAAGTGAAGGAGGACTGTACGAGAACATGTGGCCACAAATACCATTTTCATTAATTGAAACAAGATGCATAGCATCTATGTGGATATGAGCATGCTTGCCCTGAGAAATGCTAGGTGCCAAGGTGCCAGGAATATGTAAAATTTACACAGAATTAGTTCGCCAAACGCGGCAGTTTCTGCTGCCGAGGGTCTTTCGAGTATGAACATGCACTAGAGCAAAACGGTCTACGAAAGGATTGTTGTATCCTTGTGTTAGCTTTTAAGAGGGCTCATGAAGGTTCCCATGTTCATACAAATAAAGAGGACGCCATACATTATTGTTACATGAGATGTCCTGCATGTGGTTATTTATGCTAACAACCCAACGATCATCCGAATCCTGGCTTGCACAATACATTTCATGTGACATGAGATGTCCTGCATGTGGTTATTTTTGCCAACTTGCCAATGATCATCCATTTCATGTGACATGTGGTTATTTTTGCTAACTTGCCAATGATCATCCTGGCTTGTACAAGACAGTTCATGAAAATATGAGATGGGCTAAATTTATTTCAGAGACAGAAGATATTGTTATTGATGACATGGAGTACACATGGGGAGGAGCACGGTTGGCAAAAATGTGTAACATGCATTGCAGGAAACAAGGAAGGGGACACATGCACCAGGAAACTCCAGAGCTTCTCATGATCAAAGAAATGTTACCATAATGTGAAAAACAAAACTATATTTATGCACATGTTATTAGTATTCAAAATTGAATTTAGGTTATGTACAATGACTGGGTGAAGTTATCACAATTAAATAAATTTAAATTACAATTATTAAATAGTTAAGCATATTAAGGATTTAAAATATATATATAATTTTAAATTCATGTTATATCTTTTATTTTTTAAACACATAAAATTATATTATCTATTTATAAACAATTTTTTCTCATTTTACAACGTATTTAACTTATTTAAGTACTTAAATTTTAAGTTCTGAACAATTTTTTCTTATTTTACAACGTATTTAACTTATTTAAGTTCTTATGGCATTTCATTCTCCACTTTGACAATATGCTAGCTTTATTTTGCAAAACTTATCCATATGTTATGGAAGGCCATTCGAAATCTTATTTTTGCTTGAATTTTATTTTATTTTATTTTGTAAATCCTATTCATATGTTTAGGAGTGAAATCGTTTTTGCTTGAAAACCCTAGGCGTCACCTTTGAGACACTAATGATTTGGTTTAAGCAGGGATCCCATCTTAAACACGAAATTTTACTCTCTAAATCGAAATTGTATTTCTGATTGAGAGGCCATTGTAGCCCAAAATTGTATTCTGTGTTACTGGAAACAGTTCGATTTTATCATCAGCAACCAAAGCGATTAGATTTCTGAGTTTAATTCATCATTTTACCCTAACGAATTTGTTCTCTTAATATTCAAATCGCAGCAGGGATTAATTTGGTAGTATTGCTTTTTGAAATTCGTATTTTGCTCTAGCTGTCATCTCTGAGACCATTAACACGGTAATCATTGGCCCTATTTCACCAAAAACGAGTTTATCTTCAACAACAGTGAAATCGTATATATATTTTTAAGAGATCGTTTATCTCTAACAGTTTTCGTTTTGTGCTTCAAAAGGATTTGATTCACCCTCAATACCAAAAACGGATGGATTGCTGAAATTTATTTTACCGTGTAACTCTGAAAACGAATTGTTTCTCACATAAAATAAAATCGCAAGACGTACATATCATTGACGTTCCCTTTTTTTGGCATTATCTTAAGCATAACAACGAACTTTCCTCTCCAAAATCGAAATCGCATTTTCGGCAGCTAAAACGACTTGTTTTCATCACCTTTTAAAACCCTAAAACGAATTGTCTATCTTCTTTTTTCTTTTTTGTTTAAGAAATGGAACCTTCTATTACTTCATTAAAACAAAAATTGATTAAAAAACATGTCTGTCCTAAATGGTTAAATGGAAAACCAGACATTAATGAGAGATCTGAAAAATTCCTACTAAAGTTAGGAAACCAGGGGCAGACTGTTCTTAACAAAGTCCAGAGACCAAATCTATGCAAGGCTTTTGCACTCCAACTTTTAAAACAAATATACATGAAAAACAGAAAGAAACCAGACACACAGAACTACCAAGGACAAAAACGAACAGAGTTTGGCTTGGGGTCCATCGTTTTGTTTCACATAGCCTCTATCGATCATCATAAACCCTAAACGATTTTACTTGGAAGGCATTTGTTCATTAAAATGACATAAAATCGTAAATCAAATTCGTATTTGGTTTTTTTGTGGGGCCGTTTTCTCTAAGCTATTTTAAGGGTGATGTTGGAAAACAGACCAAGTAGACCTGACCAAGTCTTAGCCTCAGCACATGGAGAGAAGAGCAGGCGGCCGTGTAGCCCAGGCTTGATGATGTAACTGGGCTAAGAACTCCTTCTCACCATGTAAATTAAATAGATGGGAGGGCATTTTTGTGTAATGCTTTTTAATTAAAATTAAAATTTAAAATGAATTGGCACCTATTTTATTGAAATGAAATAAACTTTATTAGATATCTCTATTGATTTTTATCTCATTTACAAATTTTCTATAATTTTAATCAAACCACATCGACCAAGCTTAGCCTAGGCTTAACTTTATTTTAAAATTATACCTTCATTATTACAGTTTAGCCAGCTTCTAGCCCGCCCTAAGAGGACTTTTCGTGCTCATATGCCAAGGCTATCTATTAGGACCAACTAAAGTAAGATTTGATGTCCAACTAAGTAGATGGGACCACCTTGAATGATAAAGTATGAGCAAATCAACCTTGGCGAAAAATACATTACATGCTATTCGGCATTAAATGCGAGGGCAGTCGCACTGTGCATCGTTGGATCTCAACCTGACGATGCATAGTGCGACTGCCGTCGCATTTAATGCCGAATAGCATGTAATGTATTTTTCGCCATCAACCCTGATTTGTTGGAGATTGGTTAGTCAGATATAGATAAATGAGCTGATATAGTGAGTGATATGATGAATCGTGATAATTAATTTATTATATATTTTCATGCTTCAGCATTATAATAATGTCTTTAAACACCACCCACTCTTATTAGCTTAGATTTGTTTGCTTGCCTTCACAATGCATCTATGATTTATAACATTTGTAAATTCAAAGGGTTTCGTTCTCAATTAAGAGATAATTCTTTTTGTAAATTCAAAGGGTTTCGTTCTCAATTAAGAGATAATTCTTTTAGACTTTTGAATATATTTTATTTCGTACCATAGATGGTTTTTTATTGTAATTCTTGATCTCAAAATAAGATAAACTAGCAATGCTAACTAAGGGTTTATATTATGGGGAAAGCTGGGTTTATATTTTGGGGAAAGCTTTGTTTTTTCTTAAAATTGTGGTATCCACACTCTTCAACCAAGCTGAGGAAGAGTTCAAGGCCTTTGCAATTTGGGTAAGTCCTTCCACTTATCCCTCTATTTAAGGAGGGGGTGACATTTTAAAAATCATTGGAAAATTGAAAATATTATGTGGAAATTTAGGGTTAAAAGAATTCCACAATGGAATCTTTTCAGGAGCAAAGATTTGTTGAGATCACAAAGATCATAAGAGAATGATGGGATTGAATGGATCATAACTACCAACCCAACAACCTGCAAAATTAAAGGAGAAAACAACACTAAAAAAGTGTGCTAGAGTTGTCCAAAATATATGCTAAAGAGAGAAAAACAAAACCATAGAACAAAAAAATTCCAAAGACATAGAGCAGCCACTACTAATCACTTCTATAAAAGAATGATGCCCTTAAGCTCAAGAATGATAACAAGATCACATGATCGCACAAGATGACGATACAAATGAGGTTTGAGTTGTGTTATACAAATCAATTAGGGCATCTTTGCAAGAGGGATTATTGGCTCATATAAGTAGGGTACACTCCTAAGAGTGTTATTGAGCTTAGATATCAAAGTTGAGTTGGTTGGTCTAATCCATGACCTAGTATTACAATAAATGGGCATTAGCCATAATTAATGCCCAACAAAATGCATTAATGACACAATATGAGATGGTTAGACCACATGTCAAGATTATACCATTGCTATAAAGATTTTTTTGGAGATGAATATTCACAAGTACCCCCCCCACATTCTTAGATTTGAGTATGGGGTTCTCAGATTTAAAAATGGGTGGAATTTCCTAGCGCAAATTCTTGACTATGAGAATATAGAATTTCCTTGCAAAAACCACCATGCCTATTGACACTTCATTTCTTGTCCTCACAAAGCCCCAAAATCTACCCAAGAAGAGAGGTTTTTAAGTGCCAAAAAGGATTAGATGAAGGAGTGTAGGATGAAATTGAACAAAGGAATGCCACAAGAATACACAAGAAAATAAAGAAGAAACCTCTGACAAAAATTGAAAAAGGACCAAAACCTAGCAGAACTAATAGAAAGTGATAAAGAATTTAAAGAAACAAATGTAATTTCTACTCCAAAAGAATAAACTAACTCCTTTGAGGAAACAAAACATGGTGTAGACCATACCTCCATACATAGATATGTACTCTACGTATTTATGTTTCGTCCTTTCTTGATAAAAAAACCATACTCGTAATTTAGAATTACTAGTGCAATCCCATTATCCTTTACTACATATTTGTTGCCTATGGATACACTCCCATGCAGCCTCATCCAAATTTGCAATGGCTATAATTTTATTAGACTTCATTTTAACTCTTAAGAAGAATCCACTCTACCCTAATTTATATTGTTTTTTATTTATGTTTGTGATCTTGGACCTCATCCAAAGTCGGTCAACTTGATAGAGGTATCTTTTATATACTAGATCTTGGCATCATTCAAATAGTTAGTTTTAGAAAGAACATGTGTGAGATTTTGCTTCTTAAGCAAAAACCATGAAATATTGTTCCAATTTTGGGTTGTATATAATTTGGATTCCATTTCTAAACCTACACTAAAAAATTTGTAAAGCACCTAAGCATTAAATCTTAGAAAGTGAAAATAGATATGATTTAGGGGGTTTCACAAGTAAAATAAAAAAACATTTCACAATCATTATCAATTGATTAATGTTGTCTACAAGTAGACCGATATGAAATGACAACTTATCATGTATTTTTTCACCCCTAAGATTGGTTAATGTTGTCTACAACTAGAATGATAAGAAATGACAACTTATCATGTATTTTTTCACCCCTAATTTGTCAATTCCCTCATGGTACCTCCTTTTCAAGATATACAATTTCTCTTTTATCTTCTATAAACAAAATTCAATAGTTCTACAATTTACACAATAAAAAGAGAACACCTTAGATTTACACAATTTACACAATAAAAAGAGAACACCTTAGATTTACAAATATGACTCTCTAGTTCTACCATCTTTTCAACAATCTTTAAATAAGAGTTTATTTTGGAGATTAGACGAACTTGAGTATAAATTGGAACTACAGTTTTTGTTTGGAAAAAGTCGTTTTAGCTTTCATTAATAAACAATATAAAGTTATCTCAAGAATGATCCATCATGTAGCCAAAGAGTGCACACAAAGATTTCCCCTATGCACTTGAGCACAAATTGTTGGCATGTTCGCCTTGGATTTGATTTCAAAAGAATCTACATCTTTTTTAAAAATTATCAATCCCAATTATAATCTCTGTAGCTATGATGGAAGAGTTATCACTTCTCCTAAAATAAACCAAACAAATTCCCTACAAACAATTGTGCACTATTATTTTTTTCATAAAAGAACTTTGTCTACCTATCATATAATACATGTATCCTTAAATCGAGCCATTTTTTAATTAAAGAGAGAAATAAATAATATCACTTAATAGATACCCATATACAAAAAATTAACAACTTTTATAACTCAAAATAATTTGCTAATAATTTCATATTTATAATTTATCATATAAAAACTATTCATAAATTTTAAATAATATACCTTATTCTTTAGAAAGAAATAAATATTTATGAAAAAAATACACTCCCAAACACCTACTAAATACTCACCATACACTCTACTCTTAAAATAAGAGGATGATTTCAGGATACTTTTAAACTTTCTAAGCCATCTGTTTCATTGTCCACGTCCTAAATGGTTTATATCTTGTTAAGGTATTCTATAAAGGGATAAGTCGAATATAGATTGTTTGGTTTATAATTATAAGAAATAAAGGGATTCTTATAAACCATTTCCATTATTTCCAAATAGGATCATAAGCATTTTTTTATCAAATCATAAACGTTTAATTTTTTTAATTTAAACAATGTATTATATGGATTTATTTTGAAAAATGTAAAACTGATTGCTTTGCTATATATGTTATACCATTAAGGCCTTTATGTTTGGTTGTATTTTGAAATATTTATTGGTTGGCCTATATGATATAGCATTGAAGTCTGATTATATGTTTTTTTAGGTTTTCAAAGAAAACCATTTATCTAAATTTCTATTACTGTATTTTTTAGGTAGTATTTTTTCAATTGATTATTTTAATAATTTAAAAATATATATATACTTGTTAATTAGCTTAAAGATTTATTTATTTTTTACATAAAATATGTTTAAATTGATAAAATTCCTAAAAAATTATAAAGTTTAACAATATATTATATAGTTTTTATTAAATATTTTTCTAGTATGATTTTTTCAATCCAAAAAGTAGTCTAGAATACTAAACATTAATATAATATTTTTGTATAAAATATAATTAAATTGATAAAATTAATATAAATTTACAAAGTTTAACAATATATTATATGGTGTTTTATTGAATATTTGCCTAATATTTTTATGCATAATTTTTTCTATTCAAATAATTATTTAAAATACTAAACATAAATAAAATATTGTAATACTTATAGAAATATTTTAAAATTCTCTACATGTATGGAGAACATTCCTTTCCATTTTTTTCCCAAAAGAAAAAAATGTATTAGCCAACCAATAACCTCATCTAAAAATTGAAACATAATATAAAACAAAATCTACCCACTTTACTAATCTTACATCCTCTAATCCTACACCTTCAAGTAAAGAATTTAAAAGCTTTCCTTACCTCAAACCATGTCATAAATATCAAAAGAACCATACTAATCTTACATCTTCTAAGAACACCTTCAAGTAAAGAATTTAAAAGCTTTCCTTACCTCAAACCATGTCATAAATATCAAAAGAACCATACGTTATTCACATGAATAACATTTTGAATGCAATGAAAGATAAGTATATGCCAAGGTGCATTCCCATTGAAGGCACAAACGACCTATTTATCCCAACACTACCCATTGAGTGAATATATTAGTCAAATCAAACCTTCTAACATTACTAGGCAATAAAGAAATAATTGAGGTATATGCAGTTGATTTCTCACCAAAGTATGTGCCTGGTAGAGACAATCTTGGTGACTAGGCCTTCATGTCCTTAGTGATATAATGATACAAACCAACTGATTAGACACAAGTAAACTACTTGTCCATAGATTTATAAGTACTCTTTCCTATAGATATCATTTGTATCACAAATGTTTAGACACATGTAAATGGTCCATAGAGTTATAAGTACTCTTTATTATAGATATCAATTGAAAATTCTGCCAATCAAATTCAAGATTAACATAATGAACAAAGGCCAAGGTTTATACCTCCAAAGATAGAATAAAGCTTGAAAACAATAAATCAAAAACACATTAGCAAAACAAGAGGGGTTGTATAGCAGCAAATCCTTGCTTTTAGTTCTTGTTTTCTATTGACTTAAGAAACAAGTATTTAGTAAGTTGTTTAGTAGAGAAGAACCTAGGTCTAGGGCAGAATGAAAGCAAGTCTATGAGAGCATGTACAAGTATTAGGAGCTAGAGCATATACATGTACAACACATTAGTCAACTTTCGATAGTTGTTGCAAAAGTTACCTAATGAGATACCTTTGATTGTCGCCAATAATTACAAGTTCTCTCGGCAAGAGTTTTCAAGAATGCCCAGAACTAAAGTGCACAAAGTAGAATATGGTCAAGTGGACACGTGGTGGACACCAACTGCAATATTCGAGAGTTATAATGAGAATGTGTCTATATTTGTTAGTTGAAAACATAAATTTGGTGGGTGATAGCTTCAAAAACATAGATTCGATGAGTGATGTCTATGTGCCCTAGAACAAGACAAGGCCTATGTGATACGATCATTGAGAAGCAGAGGTCATTGATGGTCAACTTGACTGAACAATGACCTGAACCCTTTGCAAATCGCCTTTGATGGTTAATAAAATTGGTAATTTATAGTTGCTAGTCATGAGAAAGAAGTAAAGCTCTTTAAATTTAGATTTATCACTTTGAATACGATTTAGTGAATCGGTCTTGAATTTTTGGCTTTTACAACTTCATGATGAGATCAAGTTGAGGTTATGCATGCTGTTTAAGAAGCAAGGCATCAGTGTTTTGGTTATCAATGACATAACCTAGAAATTTCTAAAAAAGGCATGCAAAACAATATCATTGTGTATTACACTATGGCTTGTCCGCTTAACAAAAAACTACTGAGGCTTTCCCGCTTAACAAAAAACTACTGAGGCTTGCCCAAGTTACCCTTGGATGATAGTCTTCTCAAGGGTTTATAAATATGTGCATACTACCAAATATTTTAAATATAAACCAACTGTAATACTAAATAATTACATTAACATATAAGTATGAAAAAGTGTAATACTAAATAATTACATTGACATATAAGTATGAAAAAGTGTAATGTATAAGATGTTGTGGATGCAAAATAATATATTAAATATTCAGTGCTGGTGTTAAGCTTGAGAAAAAATTTAAACCACATTTATTAAAGTTTTCATCCTGTTGTGTTTTTTAAATAAAATTATTTCTTAGGGTTTAAGGCCATATCAACTAGTCACTCACAAAATTAGAAAATGTATCCAACGGTGGAACATAGCATAATTCATATTGGATTCATGCGAATCACCAACTAGGATTCTTTGCAAATGATATGACCAAACCCATCAACCACCATCGTACCCCAAGACCCGAGACTACACAAGGTGGAGGTGCTTACCAAGTTGCCAAGACCCGAGACTACACAAGGTGGAGGTGCTTACCAAGTTGCCATTCGTTGCATGCATAACAATTGGTCGTCTTTTTCTGTCCACGTGTCTCATGGTGATAAACATATGGTGTTTGGTGCATTTTAGTGGATAGGGACATGGCACTGCTGAAAGAATGCAGCACCCCTGAGATCAATCAGCACACCAGTATTAAGTTGTAGGGTAAGAAATCATTGATTATGCCTGAGTTTTTGAAAGCCCAGTTCTTGTCGACAATTTGTCCACTCAAGTCTCCAGAGTTGTACCCATTGCAAGAAGCTGATAATCACATGCCCCAAGTCTCATTCGATTAATGGTGTGTCTATATTCATTTGTTTTATAACAAGTCATGCAACCCTTTATAGGGATCAACACTGTAACGTATGACAGTCCCATAATTGTTCAGTTGGCCGGCTTTGCATTGAATACAACAACTTTGCTGCGATCATTGATAACATCAGCACCGAATGCACTGGGTTCGTTATTGGGAATGTATCTCATTGACAAAATATATGTGTCTTTCTGTTTCAATGCTGTGTGAATTAGTGTCACTGTGTTAATGTTTTTGTTTGGTAAATTTATTGTCGTTTCAATTTTCAAATTACAGTCTACAATGCCTTGCCTTGCTAGTCAATTAGTGCTTAGCCAGATTTCGTTTCTATTGATCAATGGTGATCAATAGTGGGGATTTTTTAGTTCATTGCATGTGCAATGTTGCTGCAACAAAAAGGCACTTTGTTTAGCCAGCCTATCTAGGTCTTTAAAAAGAGTAGTGTGTGCACTCTGAAGAATCCGACTACAAAATATGAAACCATGTACAATTAGTCTCAACCACAAAGAACAAATCCAGGCACCTTCAAGAACTCCTTACATAACAATAATATAGTAAGTCCTTGTAATCATTGTCTCTAAATTGAAATCTAGCAGTTTGTGACACCGAGATTCTAGAAGATTCGATGTTGGATTCATGTCCTTTCTTTCATTGTAATCTCTTTCTTTACTAGCCCCTTTGTCTTATTGTAATGTATTATTGGGTTGATTCTTAAATGTATGGGTCAACGTTGTAAGACTTTGGAATGCACAACATCACAACAAAAGTTTTGGGTCATGTGACATTTCATCCTAGATCTAGATAGCAAAAACAATCTTACTTAGAATTATTTGAATAAAGAAATAGCAAGAATAGAGAAGAAATATTGGATAGAACACTAGAGGAAAATCACTCCAATGGGAAGTATTCCACTCTGATTATTGAGAGAAAATCCAGTACAATATATAGGCATTATTACATGCAATACTTTGTGTAAATACCATGGGATACCAAATACCATGTGTTAGCAAACCATATGAGTAGCTCATATTAATGTTGGCTTATCTTGACTAACTCCCCCAAATCTATGACATTGTGCCAAGTGTAACTCCAAGTAGCGGCCATAATGAGGTGAAATGAACCTAGATGGACTATGAAATGGTTAGGCTAGTCAACAAGTGTGAAAGGAACCTTCATGATGGCGTTAGAGGTGGTTTAGTGGCTTGGTTTTGGATCATTAATGAAAAAATTGACTAAACCTTTAAGAGGACACACGCAGCCTCCTTAAAATAGTGAAATGCAATAACTACCCCATAAATGTAGCATAGAGGAGCACATTTACTCCATAGAATAAGGAAAGAAGTGGGTAAGTGGACAAATAAGCTTTTATAGCATAACCACTAGTCTAAGTGGGTCAAATGTGGACAAACTAGGATCCAAGTAATTAGACTACGAACTAGAACCATTTTCACGTGGAACAAATTACACTAAACACTTGGAACCTTATGCAATATTATTAACCAAGGTCTAAATGGGAAATATGTTCCAACACACCCCCTTAAGCCAAAATGTTTGTGAGCGATTATTGAGGACCCAAGCAACAAGGCTTATGGTCACCCTTTACATTATTGATCCATATGAACTAAGGAAGGGGGAAAAACCACATGGGGGAAATCCTCCCTAAAAAATGGACATGAAAGAGAAACCAAAATCTATATACACTCCAAATTAAATGAATATGTCTGGAGGAATATTCTTCTTGGGAAGAAGTGGAATGTGCTCAACTAGATCATGTGCATGTATAGCTACATGATGGAATCTGGAACCATGTAGAGCAACTAAGTAACATTGATATTAGAGCGAAGGCTTCTCTTCAAACTTGAACTTCGAACCAACTAGGTTTCGATGTCCAAAAGAGACTTGAAGTGCTTGAGAATAAGTGACCCCAAGCGAATCATAAGGATCTTGAAGCATCAACTTCGAAAGAAGGTTCTAATCAGCTCCAAGAAGGTGGAACAAGAGTCTCAAATGCGCCAATGTGATGACCAAGGCTTCTCCATCTTCTGTGCAACTCTAAAAATCAGTGCTAGCAATCATATAGGAATACATAAGAAGCATGGATCCAAGGAGAGTGACTGCAACATATCCAAGCTTTTATCCTTCTTCCAAAACATCCAAGGGATCACTCTTTCGCACACTAGTAGATTAAATAGAAGAATCATGGAAGTACAATGATGACAGATGGAAGATATTCTCTTCAACAATATTGATGGCAACAAATCGTATGTTATCTTCATGAAAAACAGAGGAAGCCACATAGGAAGAAAGTTGAACTGGATCATTTCTTCAGTCTTCTACCATTTCTTCATGTACCTGTAAACAACACTCTTTGAAATTCCTTACCTCGACAGTATGTTTGAGAAAGGCCAAAAGGTGAAACCAATGACCGAAAGTAATAACTGGAAGCAATAATGGAAATTGTTTTGCATAAGACTAGCTCTGATACCTGTAAGATTTTGGAATGCACAACATCACAACAAAAGTTCGGAGTCATGTGACATTCCAGCCTAGATCTAGATAGCAAAAACAATCTCACTTGGAATTATTTGAATAGAGAGATAGCAAGAAAAGAGAAGAAATATTGGATAAAACACTAGAGGAAAATCACTCCAGTGGGAAGTTTTCCACTCTGATTATTGAGCAAAAACCTAGTAAAATATATAGGCATTATTACATGCAATACCTTGGTTAAATACCATGGGTCCAACAAACCATATGAGTAGCTCACATCAATGTTCGCTTATCTTGACTTACTCCCCCAATCTATGACATTGTGCCAAGTGTAACTCTAAGTAGTGGCCATAATGAGGTGAAATGAACCTAGATGGACCATGAAATGGTTAGTCTAGTCAACAAGTGTGAAAGGAACCTTCATGAGGGCGCTAGAGGTGGTTTAGTGGCTTGGTTTTGGACCATTAATGAGAAAATTGACCAAATCTTCAAGAGAGCACACCCAATCTCCTTAAAACTAGGAAATGCAATAAACACCCCATAAATGTAGCATAGAGGGGTTCATTTCCTCCATTGAATAAGGAAAGGAGTGGGTAAGTGTACAAACAAGCTTTTATAACATAACCACTAGTCTAAGTGGGTCAAATGTGGACAAACTAGGATCCAAGACAATAGACTAAGAACTATAACCATTTCCACATGGAACAACTTACACTAAACACTTGGAACCTTGTGCAATATTATTAACCAAGGTCTAGATGGGAAATATGTTCCAACAAACGTGTTTAGGTGTGGTGGTAAGCATGATTGGTTCAAGAATTTACAAGTAGAGGTTGGTGCAAAATCAAAGGCAAGGAAAACTCAGGTGGATGCACTAAAGGCAAAGGACATAGAAACATAGATGGAAGTTACAATTTAAAAAGCAGTTTGTAACCTTGAATGCATTTATCTGGTACCACCAACAAGGGAAATAGAGACTTTCATTAGTCATATCTGACGAGACCAAGCATTGCCAAAGGCATGAATAACTATGAGGTGTGAGGATTTATATTTTAGAATTTCCCATTCAAAATAATGTATCAGGGTTTGTTACTAATGCATGTTTGCATCAAGTAGAGAGTGGGGTGCATATCAGGTCTCTTAAAAGCATGTTGGAGTCTTCTGACTTGAATTGCTTTGCATTTGAATTTTGCAGTATACCATGTTGTAATACACACATGTCATGCAAGAGGTAATCCATGACCTTGAAGGCTATAACCATCATGAAGTCGAGGCAATTGATGTAGATAACCTTGATATTGTGTGGGACACAACAATGAAACATGGATTCAGGCCTTCCTAACAAAGCATCGAAATTCACCAATTGAAGGTATTTAAATGCACAATTGCACCTAGCAAGGAATAATGAACCAATGGAATTTTAATAATAGTTAAAGAATTTGTTTCATACTCTCTTAAGGTTGATCTAATCTTGTTCCACCTGCTTTTCACAAAATTCACCAATTGAAGGTATTTAAATGCACAATTGCAACTAGAAAGGAATAATGAACCAAAGGAATTTTAATATAAGTTAAAGAACACGTTTCATACTCTCTTAAGGTTGCTCTAATCTTGTTCCACCAGCTTAGTTCAAGTGGAGTTTTACAACGGTATGAGAGAAAAGATAAGGACATCCCACACTCACCTCCTCCTCAAGAAAGAATAGAAAGAAATTGTACGCCGACTGAGCTGTGAACTTTATAGCTAAAGAATGGAGACAAAACTGTGCATGAAGAGGAGACAACATTGTGCATCAATAGGGAGGGACTTGGCCTGCTAATCTCGTGCCAAGTGCGAACATATCTTGGCAAGACTAAGACACCCAAACGACGAGGTGTGAGAGGTAGAAAAGGCGATATATGGGAATTTTGACCTCATAAACATGAAATGCTAGTAGTAATCTACTCCCAATTGAGTTATATAGTATTACATAATCAAAGCATAAATAAACAATGAGGTTTCCTCAGGATGAGGCCAAATAAGAGGTCTAAATTGATCATTACTAGAAAAACAGTACACTATTCGTCGTCTTATTCATTGAGGTTGAAATTGCTCGTTGGTGGAAAAAAAATCCACCACTTGTCTTCTAATTCGTTGAGTGAAATAATGGAGAATGAAAATTTAGGCTTAAAGGTTTTGAGTTGTGTGAGTTGTATGTCGTTTAATTGGAAATCCGAATACTATAGTCCGTCGTAGCCTAAAGGCGAGGACTATTAAGGAAAATTCAGGTTTTCAATTTAACTTCACAAACATCAAACACATCTCAACCCTAAAACCCTATAATCTAGAATCAAAGAGAGCAAATGGGTTTAATTTAAGGCGCAAAATTTGGTGAGATAATGGTAAGGTTTTCTCTTAACTTCACAAACATTATATGAAGGATTTATCAATAAGATGGAAAAGGAAAGGAGGTACACCTTCAAATGGCATCATATTCTCATTACTATAACAAATCACAACTACTATTGCATTTGACTTGGACACACATCCATCCATAGATGTCTTAGTCATTAATATTTGACTCTATTCTAAGTTTCAAGTTTGAAGGTTTTATTTAGCACATATATTGCCAATGTATAAATAATTGTTTTGTAACTATACATTATCAATATTAAATGAGACCTTCCTCCTACTCTGTCGAAAAGCATTTTCATGCAAATATTAAATAATAATATTAACATAGGCTTCTTCCTATCTAAAATACTTTTTAAATTTTACTTATTGGATGCTTCACCATTAAATCTCAATACTGTATACTTCCACTACAAGGAGAACACACCTTCTAGCAGAGGTTGTAGAGGACCCCCCCCCCCTCAAAAAAAAAAAACATGTCCCTTCTCTGTTTATAGCGGAGGTTTCTAGCGAAGGCAAGCGACTAAATATTTTAGCGGATATTTGTTATCGATGCTCCTCAACCAATTATGATGCATTAGTGTTTCACATGGTTTAAGTGCACTGGTGCTTGTTTTTTGATAACGGTGCACCAATTCTCTTCCTTAGTGTAGGAGAACTGGTGCTTTAAGAACCATGTGCATTAGTGTGATTTTAGCCAAAAAATATTGGTGCTCCACTTTTGAAATCATGCATCGATGCTCCTCTTTGGATAAGGTGCATCGATGTTGACGCTCCTCATTGGTGAAGGTGCACCAGTGTCAGTACTCCTCTTTAGCGAAGGCACACTGATACTCTTTTCAAGGTGTGGGTGCACAAGTGCTCCATGACCCATGTTTACTAATATTATTCTTTTTTCAAAAAAAACATTGATGCCCCACTTTCGAAATGGCGCATCGGTGCTCCTCTTAGGTTAAGGTGCACCGATGCTGGTGCTCCTCTTTGGTCAAGGAGAACCAGTGTTAGTGATCCTCTTTGGTGAAGGAACACTGGTGTTTTTTTTTACAACCTAGACGCACTAGTGCTTCTGATAAACAAAAGCATTGAACAATAAGTCATTTTTTAAACTAATTAAAAAAACAATATTTTTTTAACGTTTTAAAGAAGCAAGAAACATGTCTTAAAAAGAGGAAAAAATAGTGTTTGTTTCATTTCTTCATTTCACATGGTTCTACAAGAGAAAAGAGGAAGAGATAGAGCATTGTAGGCAAGCAACAAATTTTTTTTCCTCTTGATTGTTTCATTTCATCCTAATATGTATTTTATTATATTTTTTGCATTTCTCACTATTGTTCCTAATTTCTTATTTAGTTTTGTTGTTTGTTTTGGTTGGTTTGAGAGTTTTTCCTCTATTCTGTAGATTAATGGTTGATTTCTTATTGAAAGAAGCAAGTTTTTTTTGTTTTTTTTTAAAGCAAGACAAACGTCTTAAGAAAGGAAAAAATAGGGTTTTTTTCCATTTCTTCATTTCACATGGTTTTACAAGAAACAAGAAGAAGAGTATTGCAGCCAATAAACCATTTTTTCCCTCTTCATTGTTTTATTTCTTGTAGTTTGCTTAACATTTCACTATTAATTATTATACATTTTTATAATATTATTTTTATGCTTATTGTTAATGTCTATTTGATATACTTTTAACTATAAAATTATATTTAAAAACAATCAAAATTATAATTGTTGTTTAATATTAGGCAATCATTTCATTTTTAAATTGTAAATAAGAGATTCGTTAATAAACAAGGGTAAGAAGATTTTTTTTAATCAAATTCGCTCATGACGACTGCTAGGGTTTCTGGCCGTACTCTGGCATAGGGTTTCAGGTCACACTGTCGCATGCTACAATGGATCATCCAGATCCTGATCCTGATGGGAGGAGAGCAGGTTTGGTGGACAGGTTCCGCCGAATCGTGGCCTCTCAGCCAGCTTCAAAAAACGCCCCATCGGATTCCTGTTTCGTGAAGCTCGCAGAAGTCTCAGAGGTAACCCTCTCCTTAACCGATCAAAGTTAAAAGTTGTGGCTTTATATGAACGAAGATTAGTCCGTCCTTTTATGGGTTTCTGCCCCCCCGCTCCATTGAAATATGGATGAGCAAGAATTGGCGGCCTCTGATCCAAGGAGAGGTTCAGCAAAACTTCTGTGGAAGGGAATTCTTTGTTTTTTTGTTTGAAAAAAAAAAGACGGAGATCTAATCTTTAGGAACGACCCATACTTCATGGGCCCAAGAGGAATGTACCTCAACAAATGGGATCTATCATTTGATCCAGAGAAGGATTTACCCTCCGAAGTTTCGGTTTGGGTAAAACTGTCGCACCTTCTGCTGCATCGCTGGAATGATGAGGATCTGAAAGCAATCGAAAACTCTTTAGGGAAATACATAGACAAATCAGAGCCGAAGCCGCCAATGTTCTCTTGAGGCAAAATATGTGTGGAAGTAGACCTAGAAAAAGTCCTGTCAGAAGCAATAAACCTCAACATGGAAGGCTGGAAGCATCTCCAAACGGTTGATTATGAGAAAATCCCATTTAAGTGCAAGGTATGCCACGAATACGGGCATCTTGCGAAGTACTGCAAAAAGAAAACACAGGCGAAGGAAGGAGAGATCACAAGAGAGGAATGGAATGAAGCCAATCGAAGAAAAGGAAACAAAACAACCAGCAATCAAGCGAACACCTCGGCAAAAAAGAAAAAAGTCTCAGAAAATAGCTTTCAAGCCTTGGCATCAGCATCGGAACCCTAGGATCAAATGAAAAATATAGCTTTGGAGAAAGAAGAGACCCCTCAAGAAAACAAAGGAAATGAGCCAATATTGGAAGATATTGGGCAAACCTATGAACCATTACTCCCAGCACAGTCATGTGTGGAAACAAGACCAGAGACTTCATAGAATTCGGGCTTGGTTACAAAATCTAGAGCTAAGGCTCAAATGGAGGAGACCTCAAAAAGTACAGAAGAAGAGTCAGAACAGCTAACCAAGAAAGGAAGAAATCCGAATAAATATCATAGGGAGCAATAGACAGCCAGGGAGAAGTCGACAGGAAAGCAAACAAGCCTAGATCACCTGGTAAAACCTTTCCATCCCAAAAAACAAAGTGGATAACATCCAGAGGGAAGAAAGGACAGAGTGGGTCCATTATCAATCAAAAAATAAGGAGGCTAGTCTCCTGGAATTGTCGAGTACTAGGAGGCCAACAAAAGGTAGAAGCAATAAAGAGTTTCAAATTCGCAGAAAAAATAACCATCCTTGCAATCCAGGAGACTAAAATGCAAGAGGCCGAAAGTATGGCTACCATAAAAAGATTTTGGAAGAATGGAGCAGTGAAAGCTATCAGCGCGCATGGAGCCTTAGGATGCCTGTTAACATGGTGGGACTCCTCTCTATATAATCTTAGATCTTCAATTCAAAACAGACATTGGCTCTTCATAGAGCTGGGAGATTTGGAGAATCATGAAATCATTTGGATAGGAAACATATATGGCCCAATAGTCAATAGAGAAAACGAAGACAAGGCAGCAATTAGAAACACAGAGGTTTGGAAAGATGCACCTTCCGTGTATAATAGCAAGAGATTTCAATGTCACAATTTCGCTCGAGGAAAAAAAACGTGGCAGAAAAGTCAAGGATCCGTTCGGGGAAAGACTAGAAGATGTGATAGCTTCATGGAAGCTTGTCGACGTCAAGCAAAGGAGAGGTAAGTACACCTGGAACAATAAACGGTCTGGACCTGGGCATATAGCAACCAGATTGGACCACATCCTGGTAAGTTCTTCTATGTAAGACAAGCCATCACTTCCAGTCTCAAGACTTTTGACCTCAGTCGTTTCTGACCATAAACCAATTATATTCTCTCTCGAACCAATTGGAAACCTAGGCCCTCAACCCTTCAAGTTTTCCCCTGTATGGTTAAACGAGCCAAGATTCCATGACGTTGTCTCACAAGCCCGGGGAATGTTTTTCCACGGATCCCCAGCATATATCTGGGAATAAAAATTAAAAAATGTAAAAAAGGAGAGAAAGGTTTGGCTAGCTGGTCAATCTCACCCAGGACAAGAAAAAATTACCCTGCTTAAGAGTCTGGAAGAAATTCAGGAGGAAATAGAAAGGGAAGAAGTTACCAAATAAATGCTACTAAGAGAAAGAGAGGTTGAACAGAAAATTTCAGTCCTCCAACGAAAGATAGAGATGGAACTAAGAATAAAATCCAAGTGTCTATGGCTAAAAGAAGGTGATCAGAACTCAAGTTTCTTCCATTACCAGTGCAGAGAACGTAGCAGGAGGAACATCATAAAGGAATCAACCTTAGGCAATGGAGACAAAATCAATGATCCTAAGTTAATAAAAAAAGAGGTCAAAGCACATTTCCAAGATCTCTATTCCAGCAAAGAAGAAATCTCAACAAATGACATGATCACCCTCAACGGAGAGATTCCACATCTACTTCAGGAAAATCACGATTTTCTTACCCAACATATTACCTTCGAAGAAGTAAGGAGAGTTGTGTGGTCCTTGCACCCTAACAAGGCTCCAGGACCAAACGAGTTTCTAATCAGCTTCTATAGAAGTTATTGGAATATCATCAAAAAAGATCTCGTCAAAATGATAATTTGGTCGCAGTCTGTGGATCGAATTGGAGGTGCCATGAACTCAACATTCCTAGCTCTAATTCCCAAAGAGCAGAATCTATCATCCATTAAAAGGTACAGATCTATCTCACTATGTAACTCATCCTACAATATTATCTCTAAAGTTATTTCAAACAGAATGAAGAAGGTAATCCCGAACCTAATTTCGGAAAACCAAGGGGGCTCCATAGCTGGAAGGCAGATCTATGATAACATGCTGATGGTGCAATAAGCAATTCACTCCAATCAATCTCGCAAGGAGGCATGTATGGCAATCAAACCAGATCTCGCAAATGCTTTCGATAGAATAAGGCACTCATATATTTTTCAAGTCATGCAGAACTATGGGTTCCTAGAAGCCTTCATTACGTGGTTCAAGGCATGTATAAGCAAGCATTGGATTGCTCCTCTCATTAATGGTCATCCTACCTCGTTCTTCCAATCTCAAAGGGGAATTAGGCAAGGATGCCCAAGTCTCCCTTCCTTTATATTATAGTCGTAGACTCACTCAGCAGAAGGCTAAATAGACTCAGAAATGAAGGGATCATTCCAGGCATCAACATAGCAAGAGGGGTACAAGCCATCAACCACGCTCAGTTCGCGGATGACACCGACCTCTTGGGTAGTGCCTCATCTCAAATCACTAGGCATTTCATAATTACCTTGGACCTTTTCTTAAAATTTTCTGGCATCCATCTAAATGAAAATAAATCTTGGATGTATGGGTGGAACAACAGTCCAAATTCCCTCAAATCTCTAGCAAACATTCTTGGAATACAGGTGAATTTGCAATGGACATCCTTCACATACCTTAGAGTCCCAATTGTCAATAAGAAAAGCACCATTGCAGTGTGGAGGCCTTTAATTCAAAGGATGGAACAAAAATCAGCTATGGAGCAACTCTTGGCTGAACTTAGCAGGCAAATTGATCTTAATTAAGTCAATCCTATCCTCGTATCCAATCTTCTCGTGTGCAATATTCACAGCTCCAAAGGCAGTTATTAGATCCTTTAACATGGAAATAAGGAAGTTCATTTTGCAAGGAGGGAAGACGCGGGGGGGGGGGGAAGTTCAATCTGGTGAAATGGGAAGCTGTAATAGAGAAATAAATAGTGGAGGGGTTGGAATTAGGGATCTAGGGAGAATGAACCAAGATTTGGGCGCAAAGCTGGTCTAGAGAATGATCTCTGGAGGCAAGGAATGGTGGATAGAGGCTATAAGGAGAAAATACATAAAAGGGAAGAATTCTAGAATCCCAGATCTCCCCTGCGAGGGCAAAGGAACCTCCATATGGAACCAGCTTAAAAATTTTGCTAGTCGAATCAAAGACAAGATATATTGAATCCCTGGAAATGGTAGCAAAATCAATATTTGGAAGGACTCCATCTTGGGAAGGCCCAGCCTGGATTCTAAAGCTGAGCTCCTCCCTCTTCGTAGGTGGTTGGAAGACCATGGGTACAAATCCCTAAAAGATTTCACTATCTGGGGATAGGTATCATAAAAAAAACTACTTTGTTTGTCCGTATTTTCGACATATCTCCCTGTGTTTTTACTCAAATTTCGAGCAGGGGAGCTCCTTGGAAGCAGAATTAAATTACGCATTATCACATTTTTTCAGGTATTTCTTGTTTTTGGGGTGGCAAGGTCCGTCAAAAGTATGCAGAGTGGGTACTCGTTGGATGCGTAATTTAATTCCGCATCCAAGGAGATGTCCCGCTCGAGTAAAACACAGGGAGATAGTCATCATCACGTTTTTTCAGGTATTTCTTGTTTTTGGGGTAGCGAGGTCCATCAAAAGTATGCAAAGTGGGTACTCGTTGGATGCGTAATTTAATTCCGCATCTAAGGAGCTCTCCCACTCGAAATTTGAGTAAAAACACAAGGAGATATGTCAAAAATATGAACAAAAAAAGTAGTTTTTTTTCTTCCTCCAAAATTAATAAATATTATTTTATTATTTTCCTTAGGAGGCCCATTTTGAATTGAAATTTCATCTAATGAGCCTACCTCCTCATCTAGATTCCCTCTTCGATTCCTTTACCTCCTTCCTCCATGGAGTTGCCCCCTTAAGTCTTAGAGAAAAAGACTTGAAAGGTTGGGGGAATGTTGGGACATACACCGTCAAAGAAGGCTTCCTCTCTATCCAAAACTCAGGGAACAACATTTAGTAGAGAATCTGGGGGAAGGTATGGGATTCATTATGCATTCCAAAAATCAATGCGTTCTTTTGGATCTTAACAAAAGACAAGCTTTTAACAGCTGAAAATCTCAAGACACGTGGGTTTCATGGGCCCTCGAGATGTCACCTATGCCAAGAAAATGACGAATCAACCCAACACTTGTTTCTCGAGTGTCCTTTCTCCAAACGGGAATGAAATTTCTTCCTTGGTAAGGCTAGACAGAATTTGGTTTTCCCGAGTCCAGTAACTACTATGATGTCAAGCTAGAAAGGATACTATCCGAGGAAAATAAAGAAAAAGAAGATCCTTGAAGAATTTGGGATTCAACTCTCAAAAATGTTTGCTGGCAAATCTAGCTTTCCAGGAACATGCTTGTTTTTTATAATAAAAAAGAAGATGCTCAATGAACTGCCTTCAAAGCTGCAAATATGATAAAAGAGACCCTGAGCACTAAGCAGATCACCATCTCCACTTCTGAGAAATTAGCAGCTTAAGATCTCGAATGGTGCAAAGATCTTCTACAACAGAACTCTCTTCAAACCAAAAGTAGGGATGCGCTTCATACTTGGGAAATTCGAAAGAACACTAAGGAATTTATTCAGTGGAAGGCAAGTCTAAACTCACACTCCTTGTTCTTCGATGGGGTTGCGAAAGACAATCCTGGGGAGGCAAGCATGAGAGGGATCATCTTCGATCCTAGAAGGGAAAATGAGACTATTTATGCCTGGGGAGGAAGGCATGAGAGGGATCATCTTCGATCCTAGAAGGGAAATTGAGACTATTTATGCCTGGGGACTAGGAAGGAAAACCAACAACGAAGCCGACTGGCTCGCTCTATACTATGGCATGTACCTGTCTAAGCATCTCGGCATTGCAAAGATCACAGTAATTGGGGACTCGAAGCAGGTATTTCAGAAAATGAACAGAAAAAGTAATAAAGGCATGATCAAATCCAAAAGAATATACAAGCGAATTCAACATCTCTCCAAGGGAATTCAAGTCTCCTATTTTCACATTCTGAGAGGCGACAACGTTGAGGTGGACAAGCTGGTAAATCAGGGAGTTAAGCTTGGAATGAGGATGGCCAAGGTAAATGAAACTCCTCCTAAACTTTTTTAAGTACCTTAAGGAAAAATGGACATTCGAGTGCCGCTAGGGGCATCCCAAGTCAATGGTTAAGTCTGGTCACACTCCTAGCAAGAAGAAAAACCAAAATTTCACTAAAACTATTGGGAATCCACAGTTAGAGGACTGGTCCCTCCTCCCTCTATCTATAAACAACAAAATGATTCACATTCCTCTCTGGATGGCTCCCACAAGGGAAGCCTGGTTGCCGACAGGCTCCTTATTTCTCCAAGTCCACATCACTGCCTTAACAATTGGCTCAGGCAATAATTCAACCAAGGAACAACATGCACGAAACCAGATGAATCTCCCCCAAGCTTCGTTCCTTTCTACCATAGAGCTCTATGAGGAATCTAACAAGGTCAATGATAAAGAAAACGATGGCATCGAGTTAGTGAACGAGGATATAATGGTTGGATCAGCTCCAACGAACAGGGACAAGGAAAAATTAGATATGGAGGGAAAGAATCGTGAAGAGGAGATTCTGATAGTAAATTCATATCAAATCCAATTTGGAAATTCGCACACCTATGCAGGCATTATCAAAGTTGGTTCAAAAGAAGATGGTTTTAGAGTCCACGATCACATTGGATTTGAGTTGGTTTGGGAAAAGTCACCCATCGCAGTTGGCAAGCAGAACAACGTAGGGGCTATGAATTCAATAGAGCAGCCTGTCAAAGACAAGAAGGGAAAGCAAAATGAGCGTATCCAGCCAATGGGTTCATAATGTATTTTTGTCTTCTCATTTTAGGAGTCTTCTATCGGTTCTACCCCTCCAAGGGTTCTAGCAGCAGTATTAGGCACATGAGTATGCTAAAGGAGCCTATTATCAGTTATTATTCCATTGTATTTATGATCTCTCTAGATTCTTGCAGGTTACAGATTTGCCATTTATGTAAACTTGGTTGCATACAGCCTTTTTATTAATACAATACTTTCAAGGCTCCTATTAAAAACAAAGGTAAGAACAATACTTGGAATATTCAAAATCAAAGTTATTATATCACTACCTTTTAATAATCATGTATCTATTAAATTACCTCCTTTTATTTGCATGTTCATAAGGTTTCTATATATGACAAATTGTTTGTTGTCATTGATGCTTCTATTACGTATGGGTGCACCAATGTTCATTGTTGGTTAAGATGCACCGGTTCTCATCTTTGGTATAAGTGCATATATGCTTCTTTGCTATATATGCACTAGTGCTCCATGACCAATGTGCACTAGTGTGGTTTTGGACAAAAAAGCATTGGTGCTCCTCTTTGGTGAATGCACACCGATGCATCTTTGGAAAAAGCGCACTAGTGCATCATTGGTATAAGCACACCAATGTTCCTCGTTGGTATAAGTGCACCATCTTTGGTCACTAAGCACCGATGTTTCTTGTTGGTATAAGCGCATAGGTGCTTCTTGCTGGTATGAGTGCACCGATGCATCTTTCTATTAATTAAGGATTTAAGTTGTTTATGGGATTACTAGAGAAACTCCACTCATGTTAGAAGGATCAATGCTTCTAAAAAACAAACTAACAAGCTCGGTAAAGTAATTTTTCTAAGAGGTTAATTAGAAATATGATGGCCCAAGAAATTGATAGGTTATTCTCACCAAAATTACTTACACCCTTCAAAGGATGGGCTTCCCTTTGAGAACTTTGATGAGAGAATATTTTCAAGAAAATGTCCATGTTTGGAAGGATCTCTTATATAGGAGCACAATCATTGCTTGAATGGAAGAAATTTAACCATTCCTTCACTTTAACAAGTATTCCTTCTTGAGATTATCTAAAATAATCCCAAAGTCTAATTTGTTCTAGCCTTACTCCACAATTGTAGATAGACTCAATAGATAGATAAATTGTTTTATATGTCATAGAAATAATTATGATATGTGTAGTTGTTAGGTGTGTCAAACTTGTTTTTGATGGGCATTTACGTAAACATGTGAAAGGGGTAACTACAAATACAACATACTTAAGCCATATTCCAATTGGATCTTCACACATTATTTGTTGTTTTTTGTGGGCCATCCTCATTAGAAAAATACATTTTGGATGATAAGACTACATGGGAGGGAGTTCTATAATATTACATAATTTGGAAGACACTTAGTTTTATAGAAAGAATAACGAAAGGAATATGTAGTGAAGATTACTCCATGATCAATCTAGGAGAAATGTTGGTAATCAAAACAAATTAGCAGCTTGAGCCACATTTGAATTAGGGTTTTCAAAACAAGCATCAATTGACTAAAGGTTTGAACTATGGTAGAGATGTTGGCCTTTTCTCATATGGTAAACAAAAGAAGGCAACATGTACAAGGTATGGCTACCTAATTGTACCGAGATATTTGTCATGTAATGTTGGTAACCTTGACATGGCAATAATAAAAAACTGAATAAAGCTATTCCGTAACATATTTCTACTTTGTTTCAAATTTTAAGATATTAAAGTGTTAATTTTTTTATCTCAAACTTTTTAAACATTAAGATAGAAATTTACACATCATAAAAATCTGACGATCTATGTTGATATAATATCTTAGCTTAGTAACTAAAAGTTAGAACTAAGATAAAGATGCTGTAAACAAAAGGAAGACAACATAGCCAAGTTATAACTATCTAATGCAATCTCTTTATTTGATTATAATATAAAATGTTCTTTGCAAAAATGGAAAAAATAAAGAATGCAACTCATGAAGTCTATGTTGTGGTCACATGGTTGAGGCTTTGCATCCCTCACAACACCCCCATTAAATATAAAAAGTCCTAATCATTTACATTAGGATGTGTAAGTACACAAAAGGACCTTAAGAGTATATCATTATTTTTAAATCTTAATAATTATCAAGGAAAATCTTAAAACTTCAAAATCTAATAACACCATCGAGATTTACATACACTCGAGGTCTTAAAATAAGACTACGCTGACTATGTCTGCAGAAACCATGTCAAAAATATTGGAGCGATGGTGATGGTGAAACATGATAGCATTCCTCACACAGTTGACACGATAACTGGCAGTGCTAAACAAGAATGAAAAGTAGCCTTGGAGATATTTAAGACGGGGAATATTAAACACCTAACGAGAGAGGAAGATTAAATGCCCTTTGAAATCCAAATATATGTTTAACCAAAATGAGCATTTATTCTTCGACATATACTTTTGGATCTAAAGCAATTCAATCCAATTATATATATTAAATACTTTTGATCTAAAGCAATTCAGATCCAACTATATATATATGTTAGGCCCAAGGGCCATTTAATCCTCACCTGCCCGCCATTCGCCATTTTAGACTCACACTAACTAATAATCTAATTGATTCTTAAGACCAACTTAGTAAAGAAAATAAGTGAAAATTCTTCGGAAATTATATAGTAAATAAGTGCCTTCTAATTGTACAGTACCATAGAAACTGGTCGCAAATCTGTTAGAATTGAGACACATTGAATCAGGCTGTGGCTTCCTTCTCCGCTCATTGTGGCCTGCAAGACGTCTTCGACAGCTACGTTTTCTTTCATCAAACTCCGACAAAACGTGAAACCTACATAGATGTCAAGGCATATAGAAAAGATAAGTTTAATCAATATTGCCTTATAAATCATTGTCTTTTGCTAAACCAGAAAATACAGAGAGTCCATCACATGAAAAAAAAAAGCAGCAAAATTGTTCTAACTCCATAAAAAAGATCTTTGAAACCTCCTATATGTTATGTAAAATTTATCAATTTACTTCTCAGACCTCCCATGAGATAGTGAGAATGTGGGTCCTAATAAGCATGGAGTTAGAAGTAAGCCATGAACTTCCCCTCCTCCAAAAAAAGAAAAAAAAATCTTAGCAGCACATTGCAAATGTATAACATATTACCAGCACATTTTTATTTATTAGTGTATAATTGTTTTCCCAGATGTTTCGTCTGGGAAGAATTTATATCCAAAAGAAGTTCAAGCAAAACCAACAAGTGTCCAAACCTGCTACACTGCTGGCAAAAACGTTGTTCAAGACCAGCCACCATGACTTTGGCAGACTTTGAATGAACCTCACAAACTTTGTGCCTGCGATGGTAGTCTTTTGAACTCGTAAGATCTGTGTTGCAACCTTCAACTTGACAACGTGGAGATTGCATGTGGGTTTTTTTGACACGAGTAACTAGGGGACCAGGTAAAACCGGTATAGGCCTTGCTCTAATTGGACCCCCTCCAGAGATATCTTCAAAATAAGTCCTCTTGCCAAGCTTCAAACCTATATGAGAATCTCCAGAGCATGCAGAAACTGGGGTTGCCACTGCAAAACTGCTTTGCTCTATGTTGTGCTCAGCATGACCAGTCCTAGCCTTCAATTTAAAATCTTTGGAACCCCTCTGTGGCTCTTGATGTTCATGGGTGCCACAGCAATGCTTACTTCCATTAAGCTCAGCATTCCCTTGAGAGGACTTCCCTCTCTCTGGCTCATCTGGTGTAGGGCCCAGTTGGCTCCTCAAGTCCAAGAAATCAACATTTCTGTCCTCTGCATTAGGAAAGAGCATAATATGCTCCCAGTCCAATGGAGAAGAAGACGCCTTCATGTCCCAGTCCATGACAGACAATGCAGGAATGCTAGCTAGTGAAGAAATGCTCAAGTACGAGGGCTGCTTCCTTGTTCAACTAACGTGAACAAATAAAAATAGAAACGACACGCTCAAACCCATAAAGGAGACGAATGCAATGCAAAGATTTAAGGGTAGTACTGTTTGCAACATATGACGCCATAGACATGTCCAGCATCAGGTACAAATGAAAGAAATTACAGAACTACATTCACGGGCTTCCAACTTACTATTTGCAGAGAAAAGAGCACAAACACCATTTTACAATGTACTCAACTACCTTCGACATACAAATTACACAGAGAAACCAGGCTGCCACCGCCAAATGCGTTTACAAACAGAAACCCGGTCTGGCACGATATGCCTTCAATAAAGCCGAGATGGGATTGAGCGTTATATCATACAGATACCTACATAGATTCATCATTACATCGTATTCCAGAGGGCAGAAAACATGTGAGCAGTCGAAGACTAAAACGTACATGTGAGTAATCGAAGGGACTAAAACGTACTTGAAATTATATTATATATGAGCATCCTTACTTGCTCAGCAAGAAGATTGATTCACTTGGGATATTTTTCCTTGGAATCCAGACATTTTAAACAAATTTCTCTGGCATATCATACATATATGTCTAATCACACATAAATATGAAATGGAGGAGGATTTTGTGTAAAAAAATTAGAAATGGTCAAAGCAACTTGCGTCGACTTCGTATCGCTACGATCGAAAATATAATAATTATTTAAGCTTGGCGACGTCTAATGGCTCAAAATCTGGGCCTCTCACTTATTGTCGTCCTAACCCACCACACGCTTGTGCAGCATCTTTCTCAAAAGAACGAAGCAGACTGTTTTTAGCTGACTAAACAGTAGATTGTACGTTGGGTAGTGACAGCACTACACGAATGTAGCATTTCACTTGTACCCTTCCAATCCCTGCGGAGCATGTGCACTGCAGAGCCACAAACCCGTCTTTTCAA
>LPNX010256794.1:366212-397698 GCA_001517045.1 Pseudotsuga menziesii | reverse complement strand
TAATATTAGCTAGTCACTTAGTTGGGTAGTTGATTTGGTCACCACTCACCTATTTTTTTCTCATAGTATTGGCTCATGGTATTGTTGTGATGTAATCCTATAAATACTTGAGTCTACTAATGAGAAGATAATCAATATGCCCATTGTGTGTTCCCACCATCTTCTCCTTCTTGTCTTTGATCTTTAACATGGTATCAGAACTTATGCCTAATCCATTCCCTTTTGTCTTGTATAATCCTTTTCACATAGTGGAAAGCACACACATCGAGATCCGATCTTACATTTGGAGGTTGTTGATTGACACTGGAACACATCACATCTTCATCTCTTTATTTGTTGTAGCACTCTTGACGCCCAGCCAAAAGATTGGACAACTTTCTAACATTTTTCAGAGCAAGATTATAGAAGATCGAAGAAGATTAAAGCTTGAAGATGGAGCTACTAGAAGCACTATCAAAAGAGCTTGAAGAAGTAAGAAATAAGTTAACACCAGTAGGACTATGGGAAACATTTGATGGAGATAATTATGATCTATGGGCTATGGAAGTAAGAAGTTTGTTAAGGTCACAAGATCTGTGGCATTTTGTGGTTGAAGAGGATCTGATTCATCATCTTCTTCTTTTGTTGTTTCAATGGAAACTACCTCATCATTCCACTCACGCACCTTGCCTGAAGGAAAAATGCGGCGGTGATGCACCTTGTCTAAAGAAAAAGTGTGTCGGAGACACAGCTTGCATGAAGGAAAAGAGTCTCACTGACATCATTGACACACCTTTCCCAAAGGAAAAGTGCATCGGTGACACACCTTGTCTTAAGGAAAAGAGCGTTGGTGACACACCTTGTCCAAAGGAAAAGTGTGTCGATCATTGTTCACTAACAAGTTTTTTTACTGACACACCCTTCTAACGCCCTGTGCTAGCTATGACAAGTTGCATCGACTGTTTTAAACAATTCAATAAAAAAAGGATCTCTATTTAGTCATACCAGCATGGCTACTACCAGCACAAACACCTCAAATTTGAAGCAGATCTTTGGACCCGTACTGACCGGTACCAACTACGAGTTTTGGTCTATCAAGATGAAGATGTTTCTCCAACTCAACAAATGTTGGGATTTGGTTGAAACTGAGTTCAAAGAACCTTATACAAATGCTATGGTCGCAATGAGTAATGCCCAGAAGAATGTCGTAGAAACTCGTCGATACTGAGATCTCACAGCCAAATGGATGATCCAAAGTTGCATCGAGGAGTCCATTTTCCTGCAGATCTCAAGAGCTCCCAATGCACATTAAGCTTGGAATATGCTCACATCCGCCTACAAGGGAATAGACCAAGTAAAAACAATAAGATTGCAAAATCTTCGACTTCAGTTTGAAAGTCTAAAAATTAAGGAAACTAAAAATGTAGATCAGTTTATGACTAGGGTTTTAGGCATTGTAACCCAATTTCAAACCTGTGGCGAACCTCTAAAATATAAGGTAGTTGTTCAGAAGATTCTAAGGTGTCTCACCAAGAAATTTGCTATGGTAGTGACTGCCGTAAAAGAAGCAAAAGATCTATCTCATTTCACCCTAGAAGAATTGATTGGATTCCTTCTATGTCATGAAGCTCGACTCGGTCAAGAAGAAGAGTCGTTGACCAATGCTTTCAGCACCCAAGCTTCCCTCGGCAGAGGTCGAGGCAAAGGAGGACGAGGTAGAGGAAGAACAGGCCAAGGACCTCCTCATACAGAGGACAATACCAGTCATGAACGTTCAGATCAACCAAAGCACTCTCACAACTCTCAAGGTCAGAGGGGAAGAGGCAAGAGATGGACCAATAAGTCCAATATTTAGTGTAACTACTACAAGAAGTATGGCCATTATGAACGAGAATGCAGAAAGAAGCAAGCAGATCAGAACACTAGCAGAGCCAATGTCTCTGAAGAAGAAGAAGGCTCGTCGGAGGTTATGTTCCTCTCCTATCAAGCAATTGAAGAACATTGTAGCTCAGATTTATGGCTACTAGATAGTGATTGCAACAATCACATGACAGGTAACAAGTCGCTTTTATCTAGCTTGGATTCCTTTGTTGTCACGAATATCAAGCTAGGAGATGACTTTATGGTTCCAACAAAAGGCAAAGTCATTGTTCATGTATTTACAAAGCAAAATGAAAAGAAGTTTATTCATGAGGTTTTCTATGTACCACATCTGAATGTCAATCTAATCAGTTTAGGTCAATTACTTTAGAACAAGTATGATCTTCGATTTTATGATACATACTGTGCCATTTACAATAACCCCCCAATAGGAGACTCATTTCTAAATTTGAAATGACCAAGAACATAATATTTTCTCTCAATATCAGAAATGCCAAGCTTCCACAGTCTGTAGCCCATATTATCTCTAGTCTAGATGAAACCTGGTTATGGCACTGTAGATTCGGTCATCTTCCCTTCAAGAGTCTCAATCTCCTACACAAACAGTTGATGGTCAATGGGGTTACCAGATATACATGAACAATCCAGCTCTTGTGAGGACTTTATAATTGAGAAACATCAAAGGGACAGCTTCCCCACTTCCACATCTCGAGCCAAAGAACATCTTGAGATAGTTCATACAGACCTCTATGGACCCATGCAAACCTAATCCATAGGAGGTGGCTTTTATTTTCTGGCATTTATTGCTGAATTTAGTAGGGAAATATGGGTTTATTTCCTCAAGAACAAATAAGAGACCTTCTCGAGGTTCAAAGAGTTTAAGGCCCTAAATGAGAAGTAACCTGGCAAGTTCATTAAAGTGTTTAGGTCAAATGATGGAGGTGAATATGATTCACATGAGTTTACATATTTCTGGAAGCAACAAGACATCTAGAGACAGTTCACCACCAGATACACTCCACGACAAAATGGAGTTGTTGAACGAAAGAACTAGACCCTCATGAACACGACTCGTAGCATGCTATCACAAAAGAAGATATCGAATGAGTATTGGGTTGAAGTTGTTGCATGCTCAGTCTACTTGCTCAACAGATCACCCATGGTGAGTGTCTAGGACAACATTCCTGAAAAAGCCTGGAATGACACTAAGACTAGTGTAGCACATGTAAGAGTTTTGGGTTCTATTTCATTTGTTCATGTACCTAATGAACTTAAAAGAAAGTTGGATAAGAAGAGTGAGCGGTGTATTTTCACCGGTTACAGTGAACAACACAAGGCTTACAAGTTGTATAATCATGTCACCAAAAAGATTATGGTGAGTAGAGATGTGAATTTCCTTGAAGACAAATGTTGGAGTGATCCTTCAGACATACAACAAAAATAAAGTTCAGATCTGTCAGATCTACCTATCAGACTTCCAAGATTAAAAGTACAACAACAAGAAGAAACACCAACAAGAAGTCCATCTCAAAACTAGAAAATCAGAAGTTTGAGAGAGTTATATGAGCATACTCATGTTATTGATGAGTAACTTCAGTATGCTCTATTTTACCGTCAACCCACATCTTTTGATGAAGCAATAAATGATGCACATTGGGTACAAGCGATGAATGAAGAGACTGATGTTGTTGAGATAAACTAGCCTTGGGATCTTATTGATATCCATGCAAAAAAAACTAGTATTGGAGTCAAATGGGTCTAAAAGACCAAACTAGGTGAAAAAAGGAGAGCTTGAAAAGCACATGGCAATGTTGGTTGCAAAAGGATATGCACAAGAGAATGGTGTAGATTATGATGAAACCTTTTCTCCTGTAGCAAGGATGGATATCATCAGAGTTGTGCCATTGCAGCACAAAATCAGTGGCTTGTTTATCAAATGGGTGTGAAACATGTCTTTCTCAATGGTATTCTCGAAGAAGAAGTTTATGTAGACCAGCCACTTGGATATATTGTCAAAGGTCATGAACACAAAGTGTTTAAGCTGAAAAAGGCCTTGTATGGTCTAAAACAAGCTCCACGAGCTTGGTACAATAGGATTGACTCCTATCTCATCAATAATGGGTTCAACAGAAGCAACAATGAACCCACTATGTATGTAAAAACATATCAACAAGGTAACATGTTGATTGTATGTCTTTATGTTGATGACATGATTTAAATTGGTAATTAATGCTTGAAGAATTCAGGACTGTCATGAAAAGGGAATTTGAAATGACTGATATAGGTCTAATGAAGTACTTCCTTGGTATGGAAGTTACTCAAACTGATCAAGGTATTTTCATTTGTCAGCATAAGTATGCTACTAATTTTTACAGATATCCAAAATGGATAAATGTAAACCAACAGAAACCCCCATTGCTCTAGGCACCAAGTTAACAAAGATTGACGATGGACCCACAGTAAAGTCTACGCTCTATAAAAGAATGGTAGGCAATTTAATGTATTTGACTGCAACTAGACCTAATTTGATGTATGTTGTCAGTCTTATTTCCATATTTTTGGAGTCTCCCAAAGACTCTTACTGGAAAGTTGGAAAAATAATTCTGAGATATGTTGCAGGCACACTTGGATATGTACTTTGGTACATGCATTCACCAAACAATACTCTCACAGGGTACAATGACAGTGATTTTGCAGGAAGTATTGATGATATGAAAAACACATATGGTTATGCTTTTCATTTTGGTACAAATGTGATCTCTTGGGTATCTCAGAAACAACCCATTGTCAGCATGCCATCTATAGAAGCAGAATATGTAGCAGCCACCACAACAACTTGTCGTGCAATTTGGCTAAGAAGTCTTTTAAAGGATAAGGGACACACTAAAAAGGATCTAACTTCTATTTTATATGATAATAACTCTGCAATACAGTTGTCCAAAGATAATGTATTTCATAGCAAAAGAAAACACATTGACACTCGTTATCATTTCATTCGTGAGCTAGTCAATGATGGACAAATTTATTTACAGTTGTGTCGCTCTAAGGAGCAGTTGGCTAATATGTTCACCAAACCATTGGGAACAACTGCATTTGAATATCATAGAGAGCATTTTCACATTGATAGTGCTGAAGATATTCTACCAGTTGAGATTAAGGGGGTGTGTTAATAAATGTAATCTCACTGGTCAAATGCAACAATAATTAGTCAGTTAGTTGAGCAGTTGATTTGGTCACCTTATCTTAATTAGTGACCCATAATATTTTATGGCCCATGCTATTGTTGTGATGTAATCATATGAATACTTGAGTCTAATAATGAGAAGGCAATCAATATGCCAATTGTGTGTTCCACCATCTTTTGCTTCTTGTCTTTGATCTTTAACAGATTGAACCATGGTTATATTCTACACTTCCTTTGTAAAAAAAAAAAAAAACATGGATTGTCATCAACCCTGTAATGATATCGTCAATCCAACATCACAAATGATCACTGCATATTACAATTGTGTTACCATACATGATACAATGTCAACATAAAAAAGAATGTGGAATCCTTTCCAACAATCCCTATGGTACTTCCATAAACCCAACTTCTTTCAACCATCCTCCCATTACTTGTATAAACCCATATGCTTTCAACTATCGTCCCATGCTTCCATTACATCAATGCTTTAAAGAATCTTCCTTTGAGAAGGGATGAAAAAATGTCAGTTTGGTTGGGTTATTTATGTGCTATTGTGATTTGGGATGTGCACTTAGTTGATCACTATTTATACAACTAGCAACAACCACATTAATTTTATTAATGTGTTTGAATAAGTTGATAGGCGTAATTTTTGCACATACTATGATGAAACATATTAATATGAAAAGTATGTGCCCAATTTACACCTATCGACATATTTGGACACATTAATGAAATTAATGTGATTGTTGCTAGTAATGGGTGGGAGCCTAGACACCCGGATGCGACTGTCCACGTGTCTAGTTGACAACGCGAGGCGTCTCAGGCCGAGAGACGGCAACGTGGCACCACGCATGCCTGGATTCACTACCTACCCCCCTACATTTAAAGGCTCCACTTAGAGAGGTGGAAGGTGTCTCGTGGGGTGATGATGGAGAGTTGGATCAGTTAATGACATCACCTTGCGAGGATGAACGCGTCTCATCTGGCTATGGAAAGGCCACCCAACAATACCTGCAACATTAACTTTGTCCTTATGGCCTCATACCTAGAGCGTGTGGTCGGGCTTAAGGGGAGGAAATGGGATGGGTGACTGGTCATTCTCCTGCTCCTGGTTCTTGTTAGCTACGACCTCTTCCAACTTTCTTCTGGTTAGCCCATTTAGGTTTCCTTGTAGCCGAGTCTTCCGATCCCAAGCTCACATCACCATTAGTGTTTCCTAGGCCACCCAACAGTACCTGCAACATTAACTTTGTCCTTATGGCCTCATACCTAGAGCGTGTGGTCAGGCTTAAGGTGAGGAAATGGGATGGGTGACTGCTCATTCTCCTGCTCCTGGTTCTTGTTAGTTACGACCTCTTCCAACTTTCTTATGGTTTGCCCATTTAGGTTTCCTTGTAGCCGAGTCTTCCGATCCTGAGCTCACATCACCATTAGTGTTTCCTAGCCCTGGATCTAGTTAGTGGCGTTTGTTTTCAGCCTCCCTTGATTCTGCTCACCTATGCGGCAAGTTTGCACCTGCATCAGTATATTCAGCTCGTCATGTCTCGACAACATGGAACCCCTCATCGTGGTGACAGTGGACGTAATCATACCCAGCAGGGAATGGGTCTGATGATGGAGGAAGGGTAAGAAACTGGCGTCTCCGTGCCGGTTAGAACACTTATCGACGAATGGGAGTCCCAATATGTGGTGGGGCAAGGAAATCACAATTAAATAATAAAGGAAATCACAATTGTGATTAAAGAATAAAAAATCACAATTAAATAATAAAGGAAATCACAATGTACAATGTGCCAAGGAGAGGAGCCATATGTGGTGGGGCAAGGACCAAATGCGGAGATAACACGTGGTGGGGGTAGACCCCAATTTTAGAAAAACTAGATAGCATAAGTAGTCTATAAAAGTACTTTATATACAAGTTATTTGTCACAATTTTTTTTTTACGTTTTGAAATAAACTAAATAAAATGAAATTTGAAATTTCATTTTAAATCATATCAACTTTTATTCACATCAATGATCACCTATTGATATCGCTATCAATAAAAAATATAATTATTCAAACTAAACAACTTAAAACTTTGATTGACATGGCATCAATTTAAATTCATCAAATTTAAAATAGTCATACTTGAAGACAAATATAATTAAATAAATAACAAACTAAAATATATACCTGAAATCCAATATTATTAAATAAACGACACACTAAAATATTTACTGAAAACCAATATTATTAAATAAACGACACACTAAAATATATAGTTTAAAAATAAACAACATGGTTAAATAAATAGGTGTATCACTACGGGTATCTCTTCCCTATTCAATTATGAAAAAGATAAAAAAAATCACAATGTACAATGTGCCAACCACGGTTTATACCATTATGAAAAAGATTAGAGAAGCAGAAGGAGACCATGATCTATCAAATATTCATCATGAATTATGAAAGAATCATAGGGTTCGAATACTATGATTCCAATAAAAAAAAGTTGTGACAATGATTCCGCAAAAATGATTGGTAGTAGACATTATTCGTATAGTAAAATGATTAGGTTTCGGTTCACAATTTTGGTGAACATTTTAATCTAAATAGTTTTATTAATATTATTTCAGATACTCAAATCTTATTTTCTTTCTCATCATAAAAATCTTATAATTTTAGAATTGTATTGGACTAAAATAATTTTGTTATCTGAGATTAAAATAATTTTGTAGTGAAAAGATTAGTTTTTTTTAAGTTATAAGATTATTGTGGAAAATAAAATTTAGGTAAGAGATTTTTATCTTATCTAAATTTTATGTAAAGTGGAACGAGGAAAGTTTATTCAAATATTAAATTTCAATAAAATTTGTAGTTTGAGGGATTTGATCTATATAGACATATGATAGATTAAGATTTAAGATAGATATAAGCTAGTGATGAAATTATAGTAGGCGAAATCATAAAGATAAATGTCATCAAAAAAACATGTAAATTGCAAAGAGGTAAAGATACATATTCCATAATATTCATATCAAGAAATTATGACCTTTGATTGAAAACAAGGTAGAGATCCCATTTAGAACAAAATGTTTCCAAGTTTCATTCATTTTTTAATTTTAATTAATTCCAATGTATATTTCTTTGTTTTGAATTTTAGGTTAGGGCCAACATTGTAAAAATATTAACTCAATATTTTATTCTTTTATTAAAGTGACACTAATAGTTTATTATTTTATTAAAGTGACAAAAATATTAAGCTACATAAATTTACAATGACATTAAAACGGTAAAGTAGTTTGAAGTGGTTATTCTCAAATAGATCCTATATAAGCCATGTTGATCTTAAAAATTTTAACTTGCATTTGCACCAAGAGTTGCAAAGGAACGTTGAAAAGGTAAAAATATTGAGTCTTTCTGCAGCTAAACCTTTCTGACTTACCTTGGGAGATTGGAAATTACATTTTAATAATACTTTTGTGGGTACTACTGACCCGACTTACAACTGAGGTTTTACCTCAAGACATTGATGACTAAATACATCAATGACATCCCATGTAGATAACTCTAGTGATGAACAATAAATTTAAACAACAAAGAACAAAGAACATATTATATTATGTTCTGGAACGCGATTAAATGAAGAAAAAAAACAATGAAATAAAAATAAATGCTTATTCAAATGTATTTATGTTGTGTGTTTCCGCAACCAGCAACCCGCAATTTGCGGGATGCAGGTCATTGTTTTTTTTCTTCATTTAATCGTGTTCCAGAACATAATATGTTCTTTGTTGTTTAAATTTATTGTTCTTGTTGATTAAATTTATTGTTCATCACTAGAGTAAAAATCAACGAGAACAATAAATTTAAACAACAAAGAACAAATAAAATATTATATTATGTTCCGGAACGTGATTAAATGAAAAAAAAAAGCAATGAAATAAATGTTTATTCAAATGTATTTATGTTGTGTGTTTCTGCAACCCGTTAATTTTAACCACTCATATTCACCATCCCACAACCCGCATTCCGCAATTACGGGATGCGGGATTACAAAATATGAAATTTTATTTATCCCTTTCCGCAATCCGCAATCCCACAAATTATGGGTTGCGGGTTGCAGAAACACCTAATGCACAGAGGCATTTCCCAAGGGCAGAAGAAAAGAGTTACAATTGAGGAAATGATTGTTGGAGCTTCGAAAGCTTTGTTCATGGACGAGATTTCCACTAGTTTGGACAACGCTACAACATACTAGATTGTTCGATGCCTACACCAAGTTGTCCATGTTTTCATGTCAACGAAGGTGGTTTCACTGTTGCAACCTTCCCCTGGAAAGCCAAAATAGAAACATCGATTCAACCTTTCAATGTGTGTGTATTAATCTCTTTTCGGTCTCTCAACGCTAAAATTGTTCTTGCAGCCGTTGAATGTGCGGTATCATGTTTCTCCTCATTGATGAGAAAACTGCAAATCGCGTTAGAGAAAGCATTTTCATGGTTTGGTAAGCTCCGCAAAATGATGGAATAACCTACGTAAATTGATGTAACTACACAAAATTGATGAGAAAACTGTAGAGACGGTACTCGAACATGTAAAATACGAGATGCACTGCCTATTGGAAAATAGAGGGTGGAGGTGGGAGGAGATTACCGATTGGAAAATAGAAAATAGCTACAGGAAAGATTGATTGAATTATGAAGAAGTTTGTTAACCTTCAAATCTACACAGACCTTAATGAGTTTTTCGTGGGTTCAGGGATTGAGAACGTTTTACAATGGATCATCGATAAAGCCGCTAAATTTGGCAGGTGATTGCGGGACCTTCCATTTATTTTAGTGATTGAACGTAATAGATTTATATGTTTAATCTCTTAAAAAAGTAACGTTCATAAACCACTCTTAAAAAATAAAATGAAAATAAACATTCTTTCAATTCCATTCTACTCGATTCTTCTTATTTTTTTTAAATTTGTGGTTAACTTGTATAGCCACGATTTAACATTAAACAACTTCATTGAGCCACACCAACTTTGTTGATCAGGGACCTCGAGAAATTGGAATGAACTACACTTAACTCTGTTGAGTGAATGATAGGGCCCTAAAGCTCTGTTGATTAGTGAAAATATGAAATGAACAGTGGCTGAAGAAATGGAATGAGCCACGCCAACCGTGTAGATAATCAAAATTATGAAATGAACGGTGGCCTGAAGAAATAGAAGGCCAAACCAACTCTGTTAATAAATAGTAACTTGAAGACAAGGAATGAATATACAAAAAAAACAATATTACACAGGAAAGCAGAAGTTCAATGGTTTATTATTAGTTTAAAAAAGTTTATGCAATTCAAAATAATATCCATCATGGAAGAGATCGTTTGAGTAAAGCAAAAAATAGTAGTCTGAAATCATCACAACCCTCAACTTCTAAATAATTTGGATAATTTTTTTGGAAAACCAATTCAAATTTGTCTCGAATTTAATATTGTCAAATAATTTTCCTTCTGTATTAGGGTGGTCAATTATTAACTTCGACTGAATTTGAATTTATGAGTGATTATTTTATTTTCGGCTAGGGTGGTCAATTATTATCTTCAACCTAGAGTGTAGTAATTATCTTCAGCTTCATTCTTTCATTCTTTCTAGTAACCTTCACCTTGATTCTATCCATTATCTTCTTGATGGTTACATTGAGTTTGATGGTAAAGAAAATTATATGTTCTCATTTAATCGATATATCTCATGTGCTCTGCTTACACTTTGATTCGACCACGACAGGGATTTTGATTCTTTTCATTATCCTCTTAATGGTTACATTGAGTTTGATGGTAAAGAACATTATATGGTCTGATTCGGTTTTAAGAGTGACACGGTTGAGATTTGATTAATATTATACTCCATAACTCTAATCTACCAAGTTTTGTATCTAGACATGGAAGACAGAAGCTATTAACATTTTAATTATAGTTATTTTTATTGGTGTCTAGGTTTTTAATGTATTGCTTTGCATTTAGTGTTTAGTGTCAAATTCTCTCATTTTAAAGTTTTTTTTTTAATATTTAATTATTGATTTACAATTATAATAAGGTCATCGAAAGTCCACCAAGTACTCCTCCGCCTGTAGATAATCAATAAGGTCGTCGGAAGTCCACCAAGCCCTCCTCCACCTGTAGATAACTCTAGTGATGAATAATAAATTTAATCAACGAGAACAATACATTTAAACAACAAAGAACAAAGAACATATTATGTTCTCGAACGCGATTAAATGAAAAAAAAAACAATGACCCAACATACAACATAAATACATTTGAATAAACATTTATTTTTATTTCATTGTTTTTTTTTTCATTTAATCACGTTCCAGAACATAATATAATATGTTCTTTGTTCTTTGATGTTTAAATTTATTATCCTCGTTGATTTTTAAAATGTATTTTATGTTCATAATAACAACAAACATTCTGCAACCCATTAATTTTAACCACTCGTATTCACCATCCCGCAATCCGCATTCCGCAATTGCGGGATTATAAAATTGCAAAAATTTATTTATCCCTTTCCGCAATCCGCAATCCCGCAAATTGCGGGTTGCGGGTTGCAGAAACACCCAATGCACAGAGGCATTTCTGGAGGGCAGAAGAAAAGAGTTACAGCTAGGGAAATGATTGTTGGAGCTTCGAAAGCTTTGTTCATGGACGAGATTTCCACTGGTTGGACAGCGCTACAACATACCAGATTGTTCAATGCCTACGCCAAGTTGTCCATGTTTTCATGTCGATGATGGTGGTTTCATTATTGCAACCTGCCCCTGAAACCTTCGATATCTTCGACGATGTTATTCTAGTTTCGGAAGGTCACATTATTTACCAAGGTCCACAAGAAAACATTCTTGAGTTCTTCGAGTCCATGGGATTTAAATGCCCCGAGAGGAAAGGTGTTGCAGATTTCTTACACAAGGTGCATTATTTTTTGGTCTACCTTCAAAAATTTATTTGTCCCCTGCAACATTAAGCTGAGATTATCTCATTAATATCATTTTATTGTGTTGAATCGATTGAACATGTGACTTCTCTCAAATATTTTATTGTGATTTTTAAAATGTATTTTCTGTTGATAACAACAACAAACATTCCTCAACCCGTCAATTTTAACCACTATTCACCATCCCGCAACCCGCATTCCGCAATTGCAGAATGCGGGATGGGGATTACAAAATAGCGAAATTTGGAAACACCCAATGCACAGAGGCATTTCTGGAGGGCAGAAGAAAAGAGTTACAACTGGGGAAATGATTGTTGGAGATTCGAAAGCCTTGTTCATGGACGAGATTTCCACTGGTTTGGACAGTGCTACAACATACCAGATTGTTCAATGCCTACGCCAAGTTGTCCATGGGATTTAAATTCCCCGAGAGGAAAGGTGTTGTAGATTTTTGGCAGGAGATGCGTTATTTTTTTGTCTTCCTTCAAAAATTTATTTGTCCGCTGCGACATTAAGATGAGAGTATCTGATTAATATCATTTCATTGTGTTGAATCGATTGAACATGTGACTTCTCTCAAAGATCAACAGCAGTACTGGGCAAACAGAAGGTAAATGTACCATTATGTTCCAGTGAAGGATTTTACAAATGCATTCCAGTCATTTCACATTGGTGTCGCATTGAATTCAGAGTTAACTATTCCATACGATAAGAAGAAATCCCATCCGGCGGCTCTGACAACAGAGGAATACGGTTTGAATAAAATGGACCTTTTCAAAGCTTGCTTTGATAGAGAACTTTTGCTTATGAAGAGAAGTTCATTTGTCTACATCTTCAAAACTGTTTAGGTTAAGCTACTTCATTGTTGGATTTTTCTTTTCAAAAATGTTAGTTGTTTTGTTGGATATGTTTAGTAATTTCAAACTAGTTTTTGTTTTAATGTAAACGTTGTACTTTCAGATAAATACACCTAGTGTCATGAAATCGATTTTTATTTATTTACAACTATATTTTTTATAATCGTAGGTAAACCATCTATCAGGTTACATATTCTAAATTTTAGTATGTTTATTTGGCTGTATCTCAAGCAAATTATGATTTTACTCTTGGACAGATATTTGTCGTTGCTTCCATTGCCATGAGCATCTTTTTCTGTACCAATATGCATCACAGAAATATGGGCGATGGAGCCATTTACTTTGGAATGATTTTTTGTGGTCTAGTAGTGGTGATGTTCAATGGCATGGCATAATTTTCGATGACAATTGACAAGCTTCCAGTGTTTTACAAGAAAAGAGATTTCAATTTCTACCAATCCTGGGCTTATTCGCTTCCGACATGTGTTATGAGAATTCTTCTTTCCCTATTGGAGTCTGTGTTGTGGATCATTATCACATATTATACCATAGGTTTTGCGCCAAATCCTTAGAGGTATGGTTTGATGGCCCTTGAAACCCCACTTTCCTCTTCTCTAACAATTGTGATTCTTAATGCTCAAATCTAATGCCAAGTTTCCTCGACATTCTCTTCCTCTGCATATTTTTCCGACAATTTGTGTTGTTCTTCATAATCCATCAGATGTCTTTAGGGATTTTTCGCTTTATAGCTGCTATGGGACGCAATCGAATAGTGGCTAACATTTTCGGTTCATTTTCCCTCTTAATCATATTCGTTCTTGGAGGATTCATCATATCCAGAGGTATACAAAATTTGAAGCTCAAATCTAATATGTTAAGCTATGCAAGCCAGTTAATAGCTATATGCACTAATGTTTGGTGTTCATGATTTCCCATTGCAGATGATATTAAAGGATGGTGGATATGGGGCTACTGGATTTCTCCTCTCATGTATGCTCAAAATGGAATTACAGTAAATGAGTTCTTAGCAACCAGATGGCAAAAGCTTAGTAAATTACAGCCTAAATGAATCTGCAAATGAAAATCCCTCCTTTGATAGAAGGAAATAATGGTTTTGTTTCTTAGATTGTTACAGCCAGGTGATAATGTTGGCGTCAAGTTAATGAAATCTCATGAGCTTTTTTCTGATAGCTACTGGTATTGGCTTTCTATTGGAGCCCTCGTGGGATTCAATATTTTGTTTAACATCCTCTACATGTTGGCATTGCATTATCTAGATCGTGAGTACATTTAACTTTTAAACATGATTGAGTTGATTTCAGTATTATACTTTGCCTTTGGAGAAGAATTCATGTTTATAAAATAGAATTCACAATGTTACTTTTCCATTTTCCAGATCTAGGAAAGCCTCAAGCATTAATTTATTAATATGATTTGAAACAAAAGCAAGCAACTCGAAGAGGCGTTGTCCAAAGAAACAATATAAATGAAATGCAGACGATGTCAGGAGAAAACCATGAAGAAATTCAAGCTTCTGGTATGAATGATTTATGAACAAATTTTGCAGAAGAAGATGAACTTTCAATTTCATATGTGGAAAAACTTAGCCACAAAATTCTTTAAAATTAATGTAGTAAATTTTTTGAAAATTCTGCAAGGGCAAGTTCATAACGACGGCGAAATAGCAGTGTTTCAGCTTCGATTCATGAATCTGGAAAGAAAGGAATGGTTTTACCTTTTCAACCTTTGGCGATGGCCTTTGACAATGTCAATTACTACGTAGACATGCCCCCAGTATGTTAATTGTCCCATCTCTTTGAATAAATTACTGTAAGCAAATATTGTAAATCCTTTTTGTCTTTCATTGTAATGGCTGTTATAATTTGATTTTAAAGCTTGTCAGTAGTTAATATTGGTGTACACTTTGCAAGAAATGAAGCAACAAGGAGTTGAAGAAAGTATACTCTAGTTATTACGTGGTGTGAATGGGACATTCAGGCCTGGCGTGCTCACCTGTTTAATGGGTGTGAGTGGGGTTGGAAAAACAACCCTAATGGATGTTCTTACAGGAAGGAAAACTGGTGGATAGATATGAAAAACAAAGCCCAGTCTGAAGAGTCGAAGAATGCATGCTCATGATCCTAAAGCCCGCATAGAGAGATTGAGAAACATAAATGTTAGAACAAATAATAAGCTTTGGTTTTTGTTGTTTACTTGTTAGATGTTCGGTTGAAGATCCATCTTTGAATGATCTCCCTTCCAAATATATTTGAATGCCAAATTTCTTGAATTGTTCTCATCTCTCTTTGTAAATTAAGTAAAAATATCAGTCAACAACATACACTTCAATATTGATCACATGCAACTATGAATGTATGAAACTACTTATGCTAGAAAAGACAACAAAACATGGCTCAATAGTGATTTAAAGGCTATGCTAAGTACGACAAAATGTTAGAGGGAGAGTTAATTCATTAACAGAAACTAAATCTAGCTACTTGGAAATAAGTAAAGAATCGAAATATCCATTAGATAGCTTATATTGGTGTGCAAGTTGGATATTGCTTGTAACTTTGTTCAGATCTAAAAGTCCAGTCTAAGATTTAAAATTTCGTTTTACAATGCAAATTGCAAATTATAATACAAACTTTCAATTGTGCCTAAGCAGTACCATATATAGGCTAAGTAGTACCATATAGAGGCTCCAGACTGTCAAAGTAGGCGTTTTTGCTAGGCAGCCCCTAGAAAGCCAAAATAGAAACATCGATTCAACCTTTCAATGTGTGTGTATTAATCTCTTTTCGGTCTCTCAACGCTAAAATTGTTCTTGCAATCGTTGAATGTGCGGTATCACGTTTCTCCTCATTGATGAGAAAACTGCAAATTGCACCAGAGAAAGCGTTTTCATGGTGTGTTAAGCTCTGCAAAATGATGGAATAACCTACATAAATTGATGTAACTACACAAAAGTGATGAGAAAATTGCAGAGACGGTACTCGAACATGTAAAGTACGAGATGCACTGCCTATTGGAAAATAGAGGTTGGAGGTGGGCGGAGATTGCCGATTGGAAAATAGAAAATAGCTATAGGAAAGATTGATTGAATTATGAAGAAGTTTGTTAACCTTCGAATCTACATAGACCTTAATGAGTTTTTTGCAGGCAAACTTGCAGAATATGTCAAACCTGCAAAACTTATGGAAAATAAATCATCATTATTTTGCAAAGCTTGTGGCAGAGTATTGGTCCAACTGTAGCCGCAGTTCCTTGCAAAATTTGGGCGATTACATGTAAGTTCTAGATTTTGAAACCAATTCAATGCTATTTGAGTTTTATAAATGGATTCGTATTGTAATGAAATCCAATCCTGCACAGCTAAATTATTTTTTCTACTTTGTTTGTATATGTTAAAGTCAGGGGAGACTGTTGCTCATGTGTTGCTCCTGCAGAAGGCAATGGTGAACATATGTGTAAAGGAGATGACCCAAATATATGAGAAGACCTAGCGCTGAAGCTGAGCCTGTAATAAGGAAGAGGCCCTAGAAGCTCTCTATGCCTAGTCGCGGGTTCGAATTTGCTTACGACCCTGCGTTGCTGCAGTTTGTGTTACTAAAATATGCTTTCTGAATTCTTTGAGCTTCCAGGATCTCTGAAATCTCCAACAAAGATGTGGACATGTCTAATACCAGTGGAGATCCCTTTGGAAATGCCTGTCCATAAATAAAATCAAACTCGATGTATATTTCCAACAACAAAAACAACTACAATTTGTTACAAGTTAGCATTAAACCTAAATTCCATAAATAAAATGGATATCATGTAAACATACAAAGACCAATCCCTTGGTTCTATATGTGTCCCCAACTATTGTGAATCCAGCTCGATGTTTCGACAAAAAAACACAAATATAAGGTAATTTGTCAAATATGGCAGCGACTAATTCGTTTGAGAGTGCCTCTGCATATTCTTCTGGCGATGAATACTTCTTGAACTTTGTTATCTCTATTCCCAGGTGTTCTACCAAGTAGTCATACACAAAAGATCCGGCCTGGTAACCCACGGGCTTTCTGCTAATTTCAGAGACTCCACGTCTTGAATGGTGGGCTGTAATTCTTTGGCAGTTAGAATTGTTGTGAGGTTTGCCATGTAGCTCGATTGCAGAATTAGAACTACAAAAAGCCAAATTATTATGACTCCTCTACCCAAACTGGTCACAACTTTCTCCCCTATGCAAAATCAATGTCGTATTGAATTAGGAAGAAATCATTTGCCATTTTTGAATCAATAGTAATAAAACAATGATCTATATAATACTTAAAAAGGTACAAAAAGTAGTACCAAAAAGAGCTGGGAATAAACTGTAGATAGATTCGACAAATAATGGGTGTCTAAAACTAGTTTACAGTTCTAGCGTGAATCTGGTCTATGAGTGTCCTCTTCCTTTCACCTCGATTATCATATCAACACCGGTGAAGCGTTGATGACCCAACAGAAGAATGGGTAAATTTTTCAAGCAGGGGCCGATGGAAATGGGTTTTTGTAAAGCCAGATTAGGTAATCCAAGAAGTAACCGAAGACAACATGAAAAGAAAACTTCGTGAGCACAGCCGTAAGTATCGCAGAACATCACTTCGGGAACACACTAGGAAGTACTCCAGGATAGCATGTGATGAATACTTAGTGAACCTGCCAACACTCGACACATGTTCAGGAAACATGTTCAACAGACAACACTTGTCCATCCATCATTCATCAAGCTACAGGGCACATGTCAAAATTTCAATGGCCAGGGATACAAGGAATCTTTTGAGACTGCGTCTCCATAGGGAAAATGCCTTCGGCGTAATAATTTGAAAAATAATTTGTGGGTGAAGCTTTTTAATTTACGTGATAAAATATACTTTTACTTTGATAAACATAATTAATGATTTTAGGGTTATATTTTATAAGTGGTCTTTGACTTGGAGTTGCTACCTATGTAATGTTGCAAACTACAATAGCATTGTTCCATATTAATATTATTTTTTCATTGTCTAAAACTAACCTACTTTGTGTATATAATGAGAGGAAAATGCATTTAGTTTTTCATGCCCTATATTTTCGATCTTGCTATCATGAATCATCATCAGGAGATTGAGTAGACTCAAATCAGCTAATCATCACTTCACCTTTTTTTTAACATAAATGGTTAGGGAATTTATATTTAAACGACTGAGGAATATCTTAGTAGCAAAAAAAGTAGCATTAAAAGTTCATTACAAAATGCCATGAATAGGGGCAGGGGATTCATAAATGCCTCAGACTTATGTATCTATATTAGAAACTGAATAAGCCATATAGTTTAACTCTTATAACTTCTAATAAATTGTCTTAAAATTAAAACATAAATGCAATACATAAACTAAACAAAGACTGAACAAACGAAAGATACCTTGTACAATTCAAATTTGTCTCCTTGCCCTTCTGTTGTGGAGAACAAAAGTCCTTAAAATTGACAAGGGTGGTTGGTTGCACAATATCAAATTCCATGGTACATACCATTCGAGTTGGAGATGTACCCTGTGTTGAAGTGTCTACCAAATGAAAGCTCCTGGGTTAAGGTTTAATGTTGGTCTATATAGAGAGATAGATATAGCGATGCCAACTTTTCTTCCTACACTTCTACCCTCCTTTCCAGCCTATCACAGACATGTTCCTCAAGCTCCACTTGGCAGCTCAGTTGTTCCAGCATTTGCTCAATTTTCTCTAGCTATCCTTTGACTTTCCATAATGTCTTTCGTAATCCACCAAAAGGGAGAACTTCTTATCATTCTAGATTACAATTATTCGTGATGAACCCCTTGTGTTGAATTCCTTCCCTTTCCCTATTTTCCAAATCTTAGGTATTAGGTTTTCAAATTTTTTTGGCACATTTTGGTCTCTTGAATGAGTAATACGAAGATCCTTTCTTTGATAATCGGATATTTCATTGCTTCATTTTTTTTCTTCCCCCCATACCCTAATAGTTCCAAGAGAACATTTTCATTTAGAAACATAGATGGGGCTGCCATACTTTGTCTCTTAAGGGAATGGTTTGAGAGAGATTTGATTATAACATTTGGGATGGCCCTTTTCCTTCCTATAGTATTTTCTTTTCTATTTTTTTCATTCCTCTTGTCCATGTTTGTAAGTCAACCCATCATTTTTTGTTAGTATTTTCCTCTTCTAGTTCCTCAGATGTTTCTCTTTTTCTTTTTCTAGTCTTCCTTCGAGAGCTATGGGTATTGGAACTTGGCCCTTTTTTGTTGGCCTCACTTTCTGTCACCTCATAAGGAACTAAAGAAAAAACAAGATGACAAGCTTCCTCCATTGTGATCTCCTCAAGAACTGCTTGAGGATAATACATGTTGCACGATTTAAGGAATTGGGTCATTTCCTAGTTCAAAGTTTATAGATTGTTCACAAGGAACATCTCTTTCTTCACCTTCGTAAGAGACAATATGAAATCAATTTGATGCTGGGGGGATTGTAGGGCCTAGATCACCCTCATCCATGCCACCTTTTGATGTATTTTTCTCTTTCTAATATTTTTTCCCTCTTCGAACTTGCTACCATTCCTCATCCTTGTTAGGGTTATATTCAACCTTTGGAGCTTTAGAACAATTCTTCACAAAATGACCATATTCATGGTAAGATATGCATTTAAAGGAAGCTACTCATTGATTGTGCTAGAAATTGTTCATAGACTACAAAAGGAACAAGCTAGTACAATCTCAAAACGAAAAGCAAAATGGAATTGGTTTTTTGTAATTTTTGGTTTGAAAGTTCATCCACAAGAAGGTTAATAATCAGCAAACTAATACAAGCATTGAATCATGAAATAACATGAAGCACTGAGATATAAATGCATAAAGGATAAATATAAACCATGAACAACATAAGCACAGTACTGGTTCTGTCCACAACGAATGAGCATTTACATGAATAAAAACATTAATCAAGAAATGAAGTCATAAGTTGAGTGGTCAAACATGCCATAAACAAAATCAATATAGAGGATAAAATGGCTTATATGTATATATAGATCAGTCTCAGTCTTCAACACTTACATTAGAGTTATAAGTATCAGCTTGAACATACATCCAAAATCTCCAACTCTAAAGCCCTTCTTGAAACAAAAATCGAACCCTACTCCAATCAACTTTCCTACTTTTATCATCTACAAACTACAGTAGTTTCATAACTGCTTCATAACTGTCTTTTAGGTCTAAATTCGAGTTAGTTACAAGAAATAGTTACAACTTAACTTCGAATCTTTAAAATCAATAGAATGTTGACCACTGCATGCATTATAATAAAACAAAATACTTAACAATTGAACATTAGGTAGTAGTCATAACCGCTTAGTTGCTTTTGCTAGCATAGCAATCCCCTGTAATGCATGAGATTGATTCTTAGTTCACTCTTGCTCTGCCTCCAGACTTCTAACTCTGTTTTATAACATTTCATTCTGCTTGCTTAAATTTTGAATTTGTTGGGTTAAATCTTCAGCTTGATTATGGATTTCCCATTTTCTCTTCAATGCTTCTTTAGACACAACTATGAACTCTTGATAATGTGCATTAAGATCTTCCAGGTCTTCTCTTGATCTCCTATTTGTCATTACCAGCCCGTCATTAGTTTCATTAAGAAAACAAATCTGTGACTTATGTTGTTGCAAAGTTTTCCTAAGATTTTCAACTTCTGAATCCATATGCACCTCTCCATGCAATGTCCAATCCTAGTTTGAAAAACATGGAATATTCAGCTTTTTAAAGATTAAATCTTCTTCCTGCATATCCTTCATTGCTTCCTCTGCAAATGAAACTCTCGAAGTCATACCCTGTTCTATAATAGGAGTAACCTGCTTTTCTGAACCTTCATGGTTTTCTTGAATCAACTCTGATGATATTAAATGATCCTCTTGACTGTAATTTTGTTGTGGGCTTTGATTTTCTTCACTTTCATTATTTTTCTCACTTGAAGAATCTTCAATGACTGTAATCTTCTCATTTTGCAATTTAGGGTTTAAAATTCTTCATATTTAATCTGTGTTTGTTGGCATCTTTGGCCTTTGGCCTGCATTTCGATTATTCCAACTGCATAAGAGATTTCTTCTATACCTTTATATCTGGGACTTGCAAAATATTACCCTTCAAATCAGCTACAACAGAAAATTTAGTTGAGCTTTCCTGTACCCATATAGAACCTTGCTTATGTTCTGTTAAACCAATATCTTCCTCGAGATTCAAATCAGATTTCTTCTCCATTTTTTCAATCTCCAAAACGTGCTCTTACTCATCATCCAATGATTTTCCTCGAGCTTCATCAACATAAACTATTTTCCTGAAGGTTATGTTGTACTAAATCTTCAAACACCTATTTTTTGAATCTCTTAACAAAACCAAATTGTTTATTGGTCAAGCTTTTCTTTACATGATCATCTCGTTCATCGATAAACCTTGACCAGAATAAGAAGTGATCCTAGCTCCTGTTTTTCTTCTGCAAAACTGTATAGATGATCAATTTGATCAAGCCATGGTGAAATACTGACTGGTTTGTATGGTTGAAATGTCCCTTGATTCTATTTGACATCTTCTGGGGACTTTTTAAGAGAAAAACGGGCAAATTCATCTTAGATTGTTGATTCAAATGTTGTAAAAATCTAAGGTGGTATTTAAATACTAATGCAAACCTGCCATTGCTTGTAATATAGTTTTGTACAATACCAACGGCTTCTTTCCATTATGGCTTAAACTTTTATAATTGAACCCCTTTGCCCCAGTCTAGGGTTTCATTTCCTGGTAGTAAGAAATCATTAGGGTCAAAACTAAAAGGAATATTTTTAAACCAATATTCTCCATCTATTGGGACACCAGTAGTCTCAGCTATTAAATATTCTATTAGCTCAAACTTGAGAGTATCAAATGTTACAGTGTCATTGATAAAATTCTAGGCGAAATGATGTGAAACTTGAGGATTGAAACTAGTAATCTTCTCAAAGAAACTAAACCACCCTGCTATTCTAAATAACGCTGCACATTCTGGAAATTTAATGGCCCAACTTGTGTTTGTAGGCTCGAACCTGTTTATCTTTCCAGTCTTTCCCATATCTATACTGCAACTTGGCTTGTGTACTTCTTTAGGAAATTTCAAAGATTTTCAAACTATGTCTCTACAACATTGAGACTCATAACCCAAACTAAAAATCGTGACAGTTCAGAACCACGATTTTCTCAATGATATTCACACAGCTTCATACATTTGTCATGATATATGGAATCAGGCTATGTACATGTGTCATGATGTATTAAACATGTGTCTGAAAAGTTCCCATTATCCTCGACTGCGACGGGCACACTATATCATCCATCAACCACTCTTCCCAATGATTCATGATTCCTACAGTGCTTTATTGTATAGATCCTGAATTTTGCGCTACAGGAATCTCCTCATGACATATTTGACAAAGAGCTCAAAACAAAGGTTAGACCTCAACATTTTCAGACTTTGAAAGACATATAATACTTAATAAGCCATTAAAAAGAAAACTTAAGAAGGGAAAGAAATAAATTAAAGCACAATATCCTATAAAACCAAAAAAATGCATTTAAAATTATTAAAATTTAAAACAAGCTCAAAACGAAAAGTAAATAAGAAATGAACCTTTGAAAAACAACATAAAAAGACTAGGAACAATTTTCAGTCTTAACACTCATAATCCAATTTTATAAGATGCATCCAACCATCCATCTGTAAATTGATGGCATCTAGTTGTCATTTTTCCATATCTACTTCCAAACATATGCGAGCACAAGAAAAAGATATAGGATATTTTGGCTTAGATATATCTATGTATTTTCCTAGCAAATTCCCAATGACTTCCATGGTATCATCACTCCAACAATGCAACAAAAGATGAGGAATTTTACCCAAACTGGAACAATAGAAGGAACATCATTTTTAGGGTCAAAATCTAAAGTCCAACAATCGAGATACATTCACCTAGGCCCCATGAAGTATGGACCACTTCTGAAGATAATATCTAAATCTTCGTTTTTCTAAAAGATGAAAGTATAATACCTGCACCCACATAAATGAAACTATAGATCCCATGAGATCAAGGGCTCCCAATTCTTACTTATCGACCACACCTCCATTGATCTTGGCGAGGTCCAGATCACAACGAAAAACCAAACAAGACCCCCTTCTGCAAGAGAAAGCCCTTTGTGACGAACCACTTTAGAGGGTAACTAAACATCTAGAGCAACAACCAACTCAACAAACTTCGAAGCCTAAGAGGGACCGAGACGGGAGGGCTTTAGGCCTTCAACCAAAGAATGAAATGTTGCCGCCTCTTGTGCTTCGATCCCTTTTGGATCATAATCTAGGGGGCACAATGGAAAACAACACACACCTAGGGTTTGTAGAGAATGAACATAGGGTTTGAAGAGTTCCTATTATATATGGGTTATACAATTCACTTCAAATATTGATATGAGTTCCTTCATGTGATCAGAGCATAAAATTTTTGTGATTCAACTCCTAATTTTCGATTAATGCTTGGTGCCATTGCATTAAAAAGAAACTCAAAATAAACTTATTGTGGAGTTCTATTTCTTCGAGAACTTAATCTTGAAACATACTTCCTCATGGGCCAATGGGAGTATCTGAAGTGTATCAATGGAGGGAGACATAAGATGAGGCAAAAAACGACATGGACTATCTCCATAATGGAGCAATGTGGTAAAGAAATAGTATTAAGGGCGCTTAATTCATTAAAGGAAAGGTTGGTGAGAAGGTTACATTAAAATAAAGTGCGTAAAGATCACGTTCACAAAATTATGATGGTGGTCACTTAGATTGAAAATGTATTTATAGGATTTTATGTGCATTTTTTTTGTGCCAAACATGTGCATATAGTGACTATGTCAAATGTTTATTTAAAATCTTATACTTAGGTCAAATGAAAAGAAGGGGTTTTATGGTAAAAATATAAACTATTCAATGTAAATTAGTTTTATTAAAACAAAATCAATATAAACTAATTAAAACAAAATCAATATTTTTTATTTACATGAATATTTTCCATGATACTTTCTCAAAAGAATATATAAAAAAGAAAAAAAGGGGTTTTATAGTAAAAATCTAAACTATTCAATGTAAATTAGTTTTATTAAAACAAAATCAATATTTTTTGTTTACATGAGAATATTTTCCATGATACTTTCCGAAAAGATAATATAGAAAAGAAAGAGACAAAATGATGGAAGTAAATGAAAGTTGATGGGATGGGGTTGCTTACATTGTGGTAAACATATAAAAAAGAGACAAAATGATGAAAATAAATGAGAAATTGATGGTATAAAGTTGCTTACAATGTAGTAAATAATTAGTATTAAGGATACTTTAGAGTGAAAGGAAAGGTTCATGAGAAAGGACATTATAATAAAGCGTTAAAATTACAAGCTCAAAATTATAACCATAATTATTTAAATTGGAAATGTATTTAAATTTATAAAGTTTATGTGTGTGATATACATATGTATGCCAACAACATTAAAATTAAAAAAAAAAAGTTTAAATCACATAGAAAAAGGGATTTAGTAGAAAACTCAATTTAATATATTTTAATTGGAAATGTATTTAAATTTATAAAGTTTATGTGTGTGAGATATACATATGTATGCCAACAACATTAAAAATAAAAATAAAAATTTAAATCACATAGAAAAAGGGATTTAGTAGCAAACTCAATTTAATATTTAAAATATATTTGAATTATTGAGTATATGGTGTAGGTCACATGGAAAAAAAGGTTTAAGATCCCTAGAATTTTAAAATCTTCTCTCGGTGAATGTGACCTCGTCCATAGTGAACCATGTAAAGATAATTATACAAAGTCAAACAAAATCCAAGGGAGCAAAAGGGGTGTAAAATGAAGGAAACGAAGTAAATCATATATACATATATATGATTTCATGAAAAATGTATATGATTTGAATGTTGAGTTATGGGTGGACCAGCGGAAGTAACCTAACGAACATGTGGTCCTTCCACGGTCCACCCATTGCATCTCCTCATCTCATCTTAAGATCTCACCCATTTTTTCTTAAATATTTTGAAGCGGAGCGAAGTACATTTAAAAAAACATCTCCTTACATCCAAATTGAATTAAGGCATGGTATGTTTTTGTCCTTTTTGTTCAAAATCTTTGCCTCGTACTTGCATGTTTAAATATTTTGAATGTCCTCCAACGCAATGTTATAAAGATTTTGAATGTGGTCCCCTTGTGAACACTCCAATGCAATGTTCTCACAAAGGTGGTCACGTTACTGTCAAGTAGGTTGTAAGTTGTAACCCTCCCCTCCCACATCACGAGGAGAGGAGACAGCAATTTCAATAGACATGTGTGCTTCAATAATGCATGGGACCATTGTATGCAATAATGTTTGAGTGTTTGTACAATTACAATATAGACTCATGTACTCCAATAATGCATGGAGATCATTGCATGCAATAATGAAACATTATTTGTTCCCATGTACAAAATATGGAATGGCATAGTGGAGATGACATCAACAATATAATAAATTAAGATTATGACACTCTTTTTTTGAACCTGGAATAAGGTAAAACTTGAATGCACCTATGTGGAAGAATAATTATTTACTCTGGTATCAATGAAATTACTCGGGAGAAGCATGTACTTGTGTAAAGGTTATAAAAGATAAGTGTGGATTTAAGAATGGTATAGTTTGTGTGATATTATTGTTAAGTGTTTGGAAAGGTTGGTATAGTTTGGTGGGATGTCTTAGGCTTTGTTGTTGGTGGTTAGGTTTTGTAATAATTGTGGATGTCTTTGTTAGGGTTTGTGGAGCTGTGGAGAAATATTTGCTTGGGACTTAATGTATTAATTTTGAAAAAGCTAAGGTATTGTACTTTATCTTGATATTGTGATATTATAAGGTTGTAACATTGTTGTCTTAAATTCTCTTATTGAAGATATGATTTTCAAATATAGTTTTCATGTGTTTTGAGCAAGTTTTATGGTTACTTTGTTATGATGATTTAATGTGATAATAAGGCTAAGATGGTGAGTGATTTGGCGTGCCTTAGAATGCAAAGCTTTATATTTGGGACATGTTGTTATATTTCCATTGTTAAAGAAAGTAATTTTTATATATGCATACTTGATTTGATCATGCCTTAAGGGTTGTTGCATTCATCTAGCAAGGAATTATTTTGTGGTGTTTATTTACTTGAACTTGTCGAGACTTAATAATGGACATATTTGAGATACTTGCAGGTGTATTTCTGAATATTTCAATTCAACACTATAACAAAAAGTTCTATGTGATAATCCATGACCTCATAGAAGTGACGTGAAATCTTTGAATTTAGTGAAGTGCATATTTCTTAAAGATTTCCTTTATTATAAATAAAACATCGATGCACCCATACTATATGATAGCCCCAGTGCTCTCTAGCTCAAAGAACATATGTGCTTTCAAATTAAATGCCATATAGTGGTGCCCTCCATTGACATAACATACCATTGCGTTATTAATGAATTATTGCACCAAGGCATATTATGTTTTATATAGCATTGAGAATCAAGGCTAAAGTAAACACATTAGGTAGTAATTGTGGCGTGTGTTTACTTAAATAAACACTGATTCAATTGTTGATAAAAACATTGATGCTTCTATTTGATAGAGGACAACCGGTGCGACTTATTGATTTAATAGCATTTAGAACATTTTTAGCAAAAGAAGCAAGACCATGAATGAATTATGTATGTCCAGAATTGTGCATTGAGTTCAATTGATTTTTTTTTTAAATTCGATTAAGCATATTAAATGAAATATTTCTTATAATAATATTGTGTTTGAATATATTAATTGTATTAATGACTTATACCATCGGATTAATCATTATACCATCGGAATAATATTGTGTTTGAATATATTCATTGTAATATTTAATCAACAATGTGACATTTTACAATATTGGACAATGCAATATAGCAAGAAACACATTTTATTATATATGAATAAAAAACCCTTCATTTTACAAAAATAGACAACAAAAAGGTCCACAATAATCAAAATGTCAGTATTTAATTGTTACACTTATTGGTAACCAAATGGGACAATATATCTAGTGCATTAAACAAAATGTTTAGTTTTCACAAAATATCAATTTAAAACAACTTGCATTACATCCAATTATATATATATTGATAATCATTCTTCACTTGAACTATTGTCAATGCTCGAGCTACTTGCATGGAGCCTTATTTCTTCAACCCTTGTAGAAGATATTGTACTTAGGTTATTTGGCCGAATATTTTGTTGATTGGCTTGATTTTCTTCCTCCTCTTCATGTTTCAACCACAAACATATAAGTAAAGTGTAATGAACATATCTGCATTGATGGACATAATGAAAAAATAAAGCATATACATGATTATGTAAAAAATTAATATCATAGATAGAAGTGATTCATATATGATACACATTATTTCAAATCCATTCCTCCTGCCGTGTCCCAATAACTTTTCTATCGGCTCCACTCCGTACTTTATTTCCTACAAATTTCAAACACTATGACAAATCATATATTTAATATAAATGTTTTTTATTATTATAGTAATTATAAAATGAGAGAAATAAAACAACATAACTACTTACAAATTGCACAATTAACTCTTGATACCGCAACATATACTCGCAACCCATACTTAATCCAATGTCAATCAATTCTTTGGATTTCTCTTCTTTGTATCTTAGCTCCGATTAGAGGACATCCAGGGATGAGTGTAAAATAATTAAAACATAAAGATCACAACAAGTATAGAATTTTAAGTAAGCAAAACACAAGTTCTCACAAACCGTTTACGATCAACCCATTTCTTCCTTAGCGTCATGTCTAACGTGCTAAATGAGTTCCACTTTCTGTTCTTTTCTACAACAAAACAATTGAAAATAAATATTTCATGCAATAATTAAATTCTATGTACTTAAAAGAAAAAATCTACAATTACATACGTTTGATGCACATTGTTGTTGAGATAGTTCATCTTGCGATGTAATTATGTTCATTTCTTTTACCATCTCCTTGTATTGGAATTTTATGTATATCACCTCATTTGTCCCATGGGAGTTTCAAAAATTTCGTAAAAAACAAAAATCACACAATTTTTTTAATAATCGATATGCAAGTAAATCTACATAGCCGAATATTAATTTTATATTTTTGTGAAGTAGTATATACATATTATAGAAAAACATGTTTATGAATAATACTTTTTGAATGATTCCTTTTTTGTTTATTGTATGTTTCTGCTATTGCAAGTCTAATGGGTATCATTTACCATTTCTCTATAAACCCTCCATGTAGTTAATATATAATCCAATTCTTGAGCTCATTGGATTGGTTTTTGTAATGCAAGTGGAAAGTACGTCTATATGTTCTTTCTACTACATTCCTCATAGTTTCATAAAAGGTCCCGCCCCTTTCATTAGCTTCGATTACCACTCCAGATGAATCAAGGACCAATTCATCATGATTTACATCCTTCTTCTTAGGGAAACATTCCCTTCCCTTGTTATTGGTCCCTACACATCACTCAACAAATGTGAAATAAATTGTTTGAAACATGTTAGAAAATATTCTTTAGAAATACATTATTACTCTTTTTTTGTTGATTAGCTTTGATTCACCTATTTCATCTCTTTGCAACTTTTCCATCAAGGTTCTATGTTCTTTTGAACTTAGATTGCTAACAATTTTATCGGGTTACTTCAACTTTTTTCTCCGAAATGTCAGACATTAGCCATAATACATGATTGAAAGTCACTAATAATTCATATATATTAATTTTGTATTAAAATTTCAAAGAACTTGCCTTGTTCTCTTTTTTCAGATGTACTCATTGTGACAAGTTCTTTTCCCTGAACTTCTATTTCAGACATATTCTATAATAAATACTCTGCATAATTAAATATAAAAACTAATTGTTGGAATATAATCCGTCGGGATTATACAATATGTAAATATTTTAAATATATTCTGAATGTGAATAGTCATGTATGAATATGAATAGGTTAGTTGGAAGTTGAATCACAATGGACATATGAATTGTATAAATAAAGGCAATTCCCAAGGAATAAGATGAATTCAGGAGTTATTCTACCTAACAGTGGTATCAGAGCACCACCTGCCATAACTCCTGGCTGCATTTCAGTCCTGGCATTCTGCCTACTAGACCTCCGTTTTGACCTCTGCAAATTTGTTTCAGGCTGCTTGCAATCTGCCAGTCCTACTAGCCTGCGTGCATTCATTGTATACGCTATTCTCTTCCAGACCTGCGTTGAGCAATTAAATGGTCCAAAGATGCTATGCTTCCTCCATTTGCTGCATGTTTTTGACTGTTCATTACAAGAAGGTTTGAATTAGATTGCTATATACCTAACCCTAATTCTGCATAACCGCTTCATTTTTTTTCGTTTTAAAAATGATCTCATTATGCTGCTGTGTATAGTGAATTGTTAGTTCCATTCTTACTGTGATACTATGTATAGAGTGCTCTCAATCCCGATTCCTGTATATCTTGATCTCTCTTTTTATAATACTCGCTTCAATCTCAACGATCGTGTGACAATCATCATATGAATATTGTTTTAAGGATGCGTTCTATCAAATATTATGTGATATATGTGAGGAGTCTGCGAGTTCCATATTTGATACCATAATAATATTGTGTGCTTTATGAGCTGCACATTTTGAGTGTGAGCTACATTCTATGGGTGAAATACGACCTCAATGAGAGGGACATATCCTGAGATTTGTGACTCATCTGAGGATTGAAATATGCGACCAGTAGAGATTGAAGGCGCCTTGATGTTGAATGTCTATGATGAAGACTCACAAATCTTTCTTTTTATGTGAATATTGAAGCCTGTGCTATACTGGTGCGAGTTCTTTGAAGCTCGGTGACTGAAGACCATTGGTGGAGACTCACGCTTTCATCAACTGCGTGGAGGTAACAATATTGCTACTCTAATTGTTTGTGACCGTTGGGCTACACAAAACCTATTTTTTTGACCTAAGTGTGTGCATTAGAGATTAAGTGGGAATTCGACAAATATTTTCATGTATGAAGCGACATGTTGTATGAGTAATGTATTCTGCGAATTGAAGTCATGATAGTGGAAAATATAAAGTCTGTAACTGCTGTGTGAAGAGTCTCCTCCTCTACAAATTGAAGTTGTGGAAGTGACCATACCCTTCATATAAAAGAAGTGCTGTAACTTCTTTTTGCTAAGCTGTAACGGATACATCCACTTGAAGACTGAAGTCGTGACCACATTCTACATGAAAGGAGATTGCTGAGACTACCCTTCATGTTGACTGCATAAAGATGTGGATTTTGAAATCTGCGAAGAGCTGGGTTGGTGTTGAACGAGCTGTAAAGTCTGAGAGTATATTGCTACTGTGCAATAACTCTACTACTGCAATAAGATCGCGAAGTGTACTGCTTCAGACTGCATTGAGCTGCTGGAGATACAACCTGCCATTGAAGAAGCCAAGTCGTGCTAATACAAAACAAGCATGCTGAAAGTTATTGTTTGTTGATATATTCTTGTACTATGAAAATTTGAAATGTAATACTCATGTAATAGCACTCTAAAGCAAATGATATAGAGTTGCTGAATTATTCTGATAAGCTACAGAATTGTATAATAGGATGCAAAATCATTTTCTAACTTGTAAAAGACCAAGAACTCAAGCCTATATCCTATAAATTTTCAAAGCTTTCTATAAGTTGCTAGATTCAATCACAAAAGATGCAATCTATAGCTTCTAAGAGAGGCAGAGGAAGAAGAAACTTCAGAGGTAGAGGAGGCAAAAACAACTCCAAGAAAAGATCATATTTGAAGTGCAAGCGTTGTGGAAAGATTGGACACACAGCAAATCAGTGTTGGGCTTCGTGGGACTCCATCAAAGACAGACATAACCAGAAGAAAGATGACAATAAGAACCAAGATGCTAGTAAATCTTCAGATTCTGCTCATTTTATTGTTGCACATTGTAATCTTGGTATTAATGAAATGATTTCACTTTCATCTTACACAGATTGTTGGCTACTTGATACTGGTGCAACATCACACATGACTTTTAAGAAAGACTGTTTTGAAGAACTTAATGAAACAATAAATGGCATAGTTTACTTTGCAGATAAGTCAAGTCTTAAACCAAAGGAAATGGGCACCATTCGACTGAAGATGCCTGGATTCCCTGATTTCTTGTTGAAGAATGTTCTTTATCTTCCAGAGTTGCAGAGAAGCCTGTTGTCCTTGGTGCAGATTCAATAGCAAGGCCATTCCATCCACATGTTTGATGGAATCGTAGAAATAAGAAAGTCCTCTGACAACCAAGTCATCATGACTGGATACAAAGATGGGAAGCTGATGAAGCTAAAGGGTTCATCTGCAAGGGTTCAGAACTATGCCTACATCTCTTAGCATGGAGAAGGTAATTTGTCATCAAGTTTATTGTGGCATGCTAGATTTGGTCATCTGAAAT